>LR880972.1:917462206-917474081 GCA_904067115.1 Aegilops sharonensis
CTACTCTCTTGTGATGAATTGAGTTTCCCCTTTGAAGTTATCTTATCGGATTGAGTATTTTATGAGAACACTTGATGTATGTCTTGGTGATCAACTTGCGGGTTTCGTGACATTGGGAACCTATGCATAGGGGTTGGCACATGTTCTTGATTCTCCGGTAGAAACTTTGGGGCACTCTTTGAAGTACTTTTATGTTGGTTGAATGAATCTGAGATTTTGTGATGCATATCGTATAATCATGCCCACGGATACTTGAGGTGACAATGGAGTATCTAGGTGACATTAGGGTTTTGGTTGATGTCGGTGTCAAAATCGGCGGATCTCGGGTAGGGGGTCCCGAACTGTGCGTCTAGGCGGATGGTAACAGGAGACAAGGGACACGATGTTTTACCCAGGTTCGGGCCCTCTTGATGGAGGTAAAACCCTACGTCCTGCTAGATTAATATTGATGATGTGTGTTACAAGAGTGGATCTACCACGAGATCAAAGAGGCTAAACCCTAGAAGCTAGCCTATGGTATGATTGTTGTTCGTCCTACGGACTAAAACCCTCCGGTTTATATAGACACCGGATAGGGTTAGAGTTACATAGAGTCGGTTACAATGGTAGGAGATCTACATATCCGTATCGCCAAGCTTGCCTTCCACGCCAAGGAAAGTCCCATCCGGACACGGGACGAAGTCTTCAATCTTGTATCTTCATAGTCTTGGAGTCCGGCCGATGATGATAGTTTGGCTATCCGGACACCCCTTAGTCCGGAACTCCCTCAGTAGCCCCTGAACCAGGCTTCAATGACGACGAGTCCGGCGCGCATATTGTCTTCGGCATTGCAAGGCGGGTTCTTCCTCCGAATAATTTATAGAAGATTGTGAACACCAGGATAGTGTCCGGCTCTGCAAAACAAGTTCCACATAACATCGTAGAGAGAATAGTTTTTGCACAGATCTGCTGACGTATTCCGCGGCGTGACATCACACCACGGCTAGGCCTTCATATGAATTGTTTTTTTATTGTTCCACCTCAGCGTGTTTAGCGAGGCGGTTTCCTTGGCACGTCTTATCAAAGCGTAGATTGTGCCCCTTATTTCGGGACTCTCATCAATACGGACGTGGGTAACCCAACCGTGCCCGTTGGCCTGGCTTCTCTATCAAAGGCGAGTCCTAATCGACCACGGCTTGGGCTCTTGGTATTCAACCTCTTTATAACGAGACCAAGGCCCTCTCCTTTTTACACCCTCTATCGATTTCGCCTCGCGCTTCGAATTCCAACACCCCAAAGCTTCAGATTCAGGCGCTTCGGACTTTCGACGATGTCCGGCTCCGACCAGCATGGCCGATGGGTGTCTTCCTCCGTTACAGAAGAAGACGTGCTAAAGCTGCGAGACGCCAGGTATCTAACCGGCAAGATCTCGCATAGGCTGCCTGCTCCAGGGCAGGTCATTCCCACTCCTGAGCCCGGCAAGAACGTGGTGTTCGTGTCTCAGTTCCGTCGGGGTTTAGGCTTCCCGACGGACCCCTTTGTGCGGGGGCTCATGTTTTATTATGGGCTTGATTTCCATGACTTGAATCCGGAGTCCATCCTCCATATCTCGTCATTCATTGTTGTCTGTGAGGCCTTCCTCCATATTACCCCTCACTTTGGATTGTGGCTCAAGACCTTCAAGGTGGAGCCGAAGGCGATCAAGGGGCAGCAAACAGAGTGCGGAGGGGCGGTCATAAGCAAATGTGCTGGTGCTCCGTGGCCCGAGGGCTCTTTTCAAGAGGAGCTTGGTTTATGGCAACGAGAGTGGTTTTATATCACCGCTCCCAGGGGCACCAAATGGGCGGCGCTCCCTGCCTTCCGCTCAGGTCCACCACGGCGGCTGGCGTCATGGGTCAACAAGGGGCTCGACTGGGGGTCGTCCAAGGACGTTCCCCTGCTGCAGGGCCGTATTCGAGACCTCCAGGAAAGAGGGATCAATCTGGTTGCAGTGGCGCATGTTATTGTGATCCGGCGTCTTCAGCCCTGCAAACGTCGCCCCCTTCGCCTGTGGGAATTCAATCTGGAGGGACCACGAGCTCTCCAAAATTTTATGGGCACGACGCCCGTGGAGATGTATAAACTGTTCTTCGGATCACAAGAGAAGTGTCCGGACTTGACCGAGGACGCAGGACTAAGCTGCAATCGCCCAGATGCTCAAGTAAGTAGTCCTGTAACCGGACAAGCTGTTCATTCATTTATTATATATATATGCCCTTTAAAGGAGCCGTTTCTTGAACAGGAGTGGATGTCCAAGGCAAAGTTGATAAGGTGTCCGGCTCCCCTCCCAGAGACCACGCCGGATTCCATGTTGACCAAGATGTTGAAGGTCGCGCCCTTTGAAGAAGGCAAAGGGAGGAGCGGGGGAGCAACTGCCTCTGCGAAGGAGGCTATCAAGGAAGGAGGGATTAAGAGTCCCACCTTCCGAGGAGAGAAGAGGACCGCTTCAGAAGATCCGGAGGTCAAGGCCTCAAAGAAAGGAAGGGAATCTTCGGTAGAGAGTCCGGCGCTGGGAAGTAACCCAGCCGCATTATTTCCCCAAGGGGATCAGCCCTCCAGCGAGCCGTAAGTAGAAAGAAGGGGTCTTGTAAATAAGGAGCATCCCCGTATTTATTTATGAAGATAACCAAAATTGTACCTTGTAGTTCGGACCTCAGCCCTTCTCAGCAGAGCTCGTCTTCGGGGAATCTTCTTGCGGAGATGATGGAGAGCGAAATGCCTCCACCTATCGCACCCTCATGTGAAGCGGACGACCCGGAGGTGTCGTTGCGGAGGGTTCCCCCAAGTCCGGCGGGGGCGGAAGGTCCGGCGCCAAGTGGTGTGCGGTCGGAGGATCTGAAGGATCTGCTCGGGCGAGCGGCTATCTCAGAAGATCACCGTGCTCTAATGGGTACGGTGATTGAAAGAATTGCATCCGCGGAGAGCGGATTGCATGAAGCCGTCAGAAGCTTACTGACGGGGTTTGAGGTACGCAAAAAATGATGTACCTTCTGACGGTTATGCATATAAAATGCGCCCTGTATAGATAGTAGCCCCTGAGACTCGGTATGTTGTCAAAATTGACAACGTGACGTGGATCAAATTATCAATTTAACACATCGCCGCTTCTAAACAGGTGGCGGAGCGTCCGGAGGCCAGCCGGACTGATGAATATGCCGAACTAAAGCGACAACTTGACGAGGCAGATGCGGACATCGCGCTGGTCAATAAACGGTTTGACGAGTCACAAGGTATGCGACTTCTATGCGGACACCTGGTAAGGGATCTTGACGCCCATGTCTTACTGTGTGTATGCTTTAATGCAGATGGTGCCGCTGCCGTTGAGGAGCTGCGGGTAGAACTTGCCCGAGCGAAAGAGCAAGCCAGGAGTAGTAATGCGTCCGCTTTAAAGGCGGCCGAAGAGCTAGAAGCTGAACGGGCTGTTCACTGCCGAAACAAAGAGGACATGGCCGAGATGGCCAAAAAGTTAAGGAATGCTACCGATCGCTGCGAGGTTCTTGAAAAAGAGCGTCAAGCGGAACAAGAGGGCCTAAAGAAGGCCGCCGCCGAATCCAAGAATGCCCAATCGGCTTTGAGAGCTGCCAAGGAGGAGCTGAGTCAGGCCAGGGCAATTGCGGCTGGAAAACCGTTTCTGCTGCGGAGGAAATATACAGATCCAAAGTATGCTCCGTTGGATAAATTATGGAGTTCAGAGGATGCTTATCTGGACTTGGCGGCGAGCGCTGTGGATGCGGTTGAGCACTTCCGGGGCCAGAAGGGGCACAGAAGGGAAGAGCTATATTGGTCGCAATTCCATAGTCCGGAGCATCCTCTGCCGCTGACCGATCGGTTGGCCGAATGGGCCGAGCTTAATCGATTGTCCGGATTGGCCATGAAGCATGTCTTGACTCACTTGTGGCCGGACGGACCCCAGCCGAAGAGCTATTTTGGTGTAGTGCAGCAGTTTCTTGGTGCGGTGCCGCGTATCGACGCAATGAAGCGATCGGCGTGTATTGAGGGAGCGCGGATGGCTCTTTCCCGTGTCAAGACATGCTGGGCAGAGATGAAGGCCACCGATGTTGCATCCCAAGACTCAGACAGAAGCCGAGTACCTGCCGAGCACTACTTTGAAGAAGTCCTGCCGGGCGCTCGTTTAACAGAGACGCAGTGCTCGAAGGATATTATGTTGGAATGACATGTATGATTTGTGAAAACAATGTTTCAATGTAATATTAGTGCTTTTTATACTTGTGCGTTCAAGTAGTAAAGTACTCCCTGTGCGGCCGTTTATGTATATGTGTATATAACCTGAAAGATGGCAGTCCTTGGCTTCAGCCCCCACGCACATAGTGCGGGGGTGTTTGCAAAAAGAAGCGCTTTTTCACTCTTAATCCAACGTCTTGGTCCTATTAAGGAGGTGATAGCGTAGCAAACCAGGCAACCGGACTATAATGCTTTATCACTTTCACTTAGCCATAGGAGTTCGAGGGTGGGGCTACTATATAGCCCCTGGGGGCACCGCACTCTCCCGAATTCGGGGTGCGTATGTGCCTGACCGAAAACCAGTCCTTCGTTAATGCGGAGGAATTCTAAACATTCATGTGAGTCATCGAGTGGTTGACCAGTCTCTCACTATATTATGACAGTCAGTTTTCGGCTTTCTCTACTGAGGTGCTCGCCTGGCCGAACCGAGGCACAATCGCAGTAGTTCTCCTGGTGCCGCGTTAGCCGTGAAAACGGAACGTAAGGCAGCAAAACACAGGAGCCGGGCAACCCAACATTTGACCAAAGACATGATTCAGAGCTGATGCATATAAGGCCTAACTCGAGACGCCGAATACTCCCTAAGGTATTCGGTCTTTATGAAAATGGGCAGAATAATGCCCTAAGCCCCTGGTGTCTAGGTACGCGCAAAAATTCTGGTGCGGCCAATGCCAAAGCACCAGCCTCCTCCTCGGTTATATTAAGGAATCGGGGGGATGTGTATCAACAAGAGACAGTGAAAAAAGGTTTACGCAGGGTCTTAATCTGAAAAGAATCCTTGCAACGGGTCCCTACTGCACGTCTGCGCCTGTGTCTCCGTTGTGCCGTATCCTGGACGGGTGTAGCACGTTGTTCATCTGTAAAAGAGAGGAACTTAGTTTAAAAGAAAAGGGATCGTGCGAAAGATGTACTTAATATTTAAATAAACAAAGTACGGTTCGAAGAAGTGAATAAAATTTGAGCTTTATTGTCTCTTGTTATACATGCATGCAGCCCCTTTTATGGGGGTATGCAGCTAGTGGGCGCCGGACTCGTCTAGCCGTATCCGGGGTTTGAATGACCTACTACAGGTTCTTTGCCTAGTGGAGCCGGATAGCTGTGGAGCTGTCGATGCAGTCTCCCCTTCTTCCGCGCTCGAGTAACACTTAATACTTCCTTTCAACGAGATGATGCCGCGTGGACCGGGCATTTTAAGTGTTAGAGATGCATAATGCGGTATTGCGTTAAAGCGGGCGAAAGCTTCGCATCCCAATAGTGCTTGATGGCTACTTTTAAACGGGGCGACATGGAAGAGTAACCTTTCGCGACGGAAGTTGTCGGATGAACCAAACACAACTTCTAGCAGTATGGAGCCCGTGCAAAGGGCGTATGGGCCTGGCTTTAAAGGAGGTGTTGCTATGGCGAATTTTGGTTGGGTTTATCCCCATCCTGTAGATTGTGTCCTGATATATCAGGTTTATGTCACTGCCGCCATCCATGAGGACATGTGTAAATTGGAATCCGTTGATTATAGGATCCAATATCAAGGCAGTCCATCCTGCGTTCCGGATATTATCGGAATAGTCCTGATGGTCGAAGGTGATTGGTTTTGACAACCAGTGTGCGGCGCGCCTTTTAGGGGGCGCCGCTTTGTTTTTCCCTTTGATCACGTGAAGTGAGTTTACTGTTTGAACCTCCTGTGGGAAAGTTTTTCGTTTTCCAGAGTGCTGCTTTTGGGTTTCGTCACTCGCATTTGGTGTGTCAAGCCCCTTGTGTTCGGCGTTAAGTTAGCCGGACTGCTTGAAGACCCAGCAATCTCTGTGGGTATGGTTTGCAGGCTTCCCGGAGGTACCATGTATTTGACACAGTCTATCCAAAATCTTGTTTAGGTTGGATAGCTCGTCACTATTATCCTTTAGGGGCAGTGTTTTGTTGTTTGGCCGAGAGCTTTTGAATCCGGCGTTGACCGCCGTACTATTTGGGCCATTTTCCTTATTCCGGCGCTGATCTTTTCTGCGTCGTGATTTCCCATTTCCATCCCTGATTTCGGATGTACTCGGGTCGCTGGTGCTGCATCTAGCCAGCCAGCTGTCCTCTCCCGCGCAAAAGCAGGTCATGAGGCTTGTTAATGTGGCCATTGTTCTTGGCTTTTCTTGGCCGAGGTGTCTGGCGAGCCATTCGTCTCGGACGTTGTGTTTGAAAGCTGCTAAGGCTTCGGCGTTCGGACAGTCGACTATTTGGTTCTTTTTAGTAAGGAACGTGTTCCAGAATTTCCGGGCTGACTCTTCGGGCTGTTGAGTTATGTGACTTAGATCGTCTGCATCCGGAGGGCGGACATAAGTCCCCTGAAAATTTGCCCGAAATGCATCCTCGAGCTCTCCCCAGCTTCCAATGGTATTTTCGGGGAGGCTTTTAAGCCAATGCCGAGCTGGGCCTTTGAGTTTAAGGGGTAAGTATTTTATGGCGTGGAGATCGTCTCCTCTAGCCATGTGTATGTGGAGGATGTAGTCCTCGATCCAGACTCCAGGGTCTGTTGTTCCGTTGTATGCCTCTATGTTTACGGGTTTGAATCCCGCTGGAAATTCATGATCCAGCACCTCATCGGTGAAACATAGGGGGTGTGCGGCGCCCCTATATTTGGGTGTGCCATGATCTTCGGAATTTTGGCGTATTGCATTGCTTTGACGAGCCTGCTTTCTTGGCCCATAGATGGACCTAACTGGGCCATCCTCTTGATGTGAATCCTTATGCGGATCGCATATTGGCTTGTGTGCGGCGCCATTCGCCGCTCTCTTTTTGCCATGAGGTCGTCCATCCGATCGGGTGGCCTTCTTGCTTTTTAATTGTGGGGGCTCTAAGGCCTCCTCGTCGAATTCGGGCAGTAGCTTTCTTTTCGGGTAGCTCTTTGTTCGGCGACTGTCGCCGTACTTGTCTGCGTTGCTGAATACTTTGCTCCATCTAATCCGGAGTGCATCTTCCGCTGTTTTGAGCTTCCGCTTCTGGTTTTTTAGGCTACGCACAGTGGCGACGAGACTTTTCTGGAGGTCATTTTACTCCGGTGGTTTGTCCGGTGTGAGATCGTCCGGACTGTTGTCTTCGCCGGGGACAGATTGTTTATCCAAGTTGTCTTGTTCGGACGACTGCTCGATAGCTTGTTCGTTGTCCACTGGTTCGCCCTGCTCTATGTCTTTGTTGAGGCGGGACTTTGTTCGGCGTTTACGTTGCCGTTTGATTGCTTTTCGAGGGATTTATCCTTCGTAGCGTCTCGTTGCTCCTCGTCTTCATTTGCTTTAGGTGTGTCCACCATGTATACATCATGGGGTGAGGTTGTCCAGCATCCTATAGGTGCTGGTTCATTGTTGTCTCCTACATCGTCGTCCATACCGTCGATGTCTTCGGAGTCGAAATCAAGCACGTCGTGTAGGCTATCGACCGTGGCTACGAAGTGGGTGGTGGGTGGGCGTTGAATTTCTTCATCGTCCGTATCCCAACCTTCCTGATCGTGGTCCGGCCAGGGCTTTCCGGATAAAGAGATAGACTTTAGTGAATTCGGGATGTCGCCAAAGGGCGAGTGCTGAAAGATGTCCGCGGCCATGAACTCCATAACGGGCGCCCAATCGGATTCGATTGGCAAGGGCGTGGATGGTTCGGAGTCCGGAGAGGAGTCCGGCACCTTGGAGTCGGGTCTTCGCAAAGGACAGGGATGGAGTTCGGCTCGATCGCCGTAGAGATTAAAGCCCCCGAGGAGGTGTCCAACCACTCGTCCCCGATCGGGGAGTCCGGCTCTGGATTAAGGGTCGGAGCGGATTCTGGTGCGGCCTCCAGGGCACTGTTCGGCTGCAGAGCTAGATCATGCCCATCGAGACAGTGCGGCGCGCTTGGCTGTGGCTCGAATCCGTCGAAGATCAAGTCTCCGCAGATATCGGCCGTATAGTTTAGACTTCCGAATCTGACCTGACGGTCAGGGGCGTAGCTTTCGATCTGCTCCAGATGGCCAAGCGAATTGGCCCGCAGTGCAAAGCCGCCGGACACGAAGATCTGTCTGGGGAGAGAAGTCTCACCCTGGACCGCGTCGTTGTTGATGATTGAAGGAGCCATCGGGCCTATCGGTGACGACACAGAGGAACTCTCAATGAAAGCACCAATGTCGGTGTCAAAACCGGCGGATCTCGGGTAGGGTGTCCCGAACTGTGCGTCTAGGCGGATGGTAACAGGAGACAAGGGACACGATGTTTTACCCAGGTTCGGGCCCTCTTGATGGAGGTAAAACCCTACGTCCTGCTAGATTAATATTGATGATGTGTGTTACAAGAGTGGATCTACCACGAGATCAAAGAGGCTAAACCCTAGAAGCTAGCCTATGGTATGATTGTTGTTCGTCCTACGGACTAAAACCCTCTGGTTTATATAGACACCGGATAGGGTTAGGGTTACATAGAGTCGGTTACAATGGTAGGAGATCTACATATCCGTATCGCCAAGCTTGCCTTCCACGCCAAGGAAAGTCCCATCCGGACACGGAACGAAGTCTTCAATCTTGTATCTTCATAGTCTTGGAGTCCGACCGATGATGATGGTTCGGCTATCCGGACACCCCCTAGTCCGGAACTCCCTCAGTTGATTTGTGTCGTAAGGTGTTATTCTAGTACGAACTCTTTTATAGATCGATCCGAAAGAATAGCTTTGTGGTGGTTTCGTACCCGACCATAATCTCTACGTTTGTTCTCCGCTATTAGTGTCTTCGGAGTGACTCTTTGTTGCATGTTGAGGGCTAGTTATATGATCTATCTATGTTATTATTGTTGAGAGAACTTGCACTACTGAAAGTATGAACCAAGCCTTGTTTCCTACCATTGCAATACCGTTTACGCTCACTTTTACCACTTGTTAACTTTCTGTTTTTATTATTTCAGATTGCAAATACCTATATCTACCATCCATATTGCACTTGTATCACCATCTCTTCGCCGAACTAGTGCACCTATACAATTTACCATTATATTGGGTGTGTTGGGAACACAAGAGACTTTTTGTTATTTGGTTGCAGGGTTGTTTGAGAGGGACCATCTTCCTCCTACGCCTCTCGCGGATTGATAAACCTTAGGTCATCCACTTGAGGGAAATTTGCTACTGTCCTACAAACCTGTGCACTTGCAGGCCCAACAACGTCTACAAGAAGAAGGTTGTTTAGTAGACATCAACCGCGCTGCTACAAATATCGACCGGCGGTGTCCACCAAACTCCATTTAGCAGCAGCGCGGTGCCGCGAGCCGCGCTACTGCTATGGATGTAGTAGTAGCGCGCTCTTTCTGAGGTCGCTGCTGCTACGTCCACTTAACCCAAAATTCTCACTATCCCTGCTTCATCCCGCCTTTTCCCCCAAATCCCCACTCTCTCTTCCCCCGTCGCTCGCCCCCGACCCCGGCGCTCGCCCCCGACCCCGATCCCGGCGCTCGCCCCCGACCCCTGCGCCGGCGCTCGCCCCCGACCCAGGCGCTCTCCCCCGACCCCGGCGCGCTCGCCCCCGACCCGTAGGCCCTCGCCTCCCTCCTCTGCTTCCTCCCCTCCCAACCTTGGCCGTCGTCGGGCCTGCCTCCTCGCCCCTGCACCCTCTGTAACCCCCCCTCTCTCTGCTAGGGTTCTTCAGTTAATTTACTTAGGTTTTAGTTAGGGCAGTATGTTAATTAGGTTATCTATTTAGTTATGAATTTAGCTAGGTTTCAAAATTAGCTGAATTTATATGCAAATTTGAACTGGACATGTGATATGTGGATATGTCATGTTTTGGACATGTCATGTTTGCAAAATGATCCGAGTGGCCTATGTTACGCCGGAATGTTGATTCATTTCCGTTCTGGTGAATTTCAGGCGCTCGATATGTCCATTTTTTAGCAAAGGTCATGCCGAAATTTCCCGTGAATAAAGGCATGATTTGTGCTACATAGTTGGCATATCGAGTGTTGGCACATAGATTTCTTTTTTATGTCATTTCTCATTTATTCATACTTTTAGAAATAAATGAGGACACTTAATCATAGGAAACATGTCGAACAACGAAGAAACTGGGCCTTCTGACCAAGATGCAGACGAGATGGATTATGAGGGTGAACAAGAGTACCTCGACTATTTGACTGCTAAGCAAGGTTTGCAGGTCGGCCTCGATGATGGTACTGACGCCGACATCGACACCGACGGCGCCGGCACCGATGGCGGCGCCGAGACCGGTGGGGAAGGTACCTGCGGGGAAGATACCGGCGGGGAAGGTACCGGCCCCGATGCCGCTACTGAAAAGAGGAAGCATAAGAAGCAGAGGATACGAAAACCTAACAAACTAGGGATTGGACGACTTGTGATCACAAAGATGGCACCTGGCAAGTTTGAGCTGTTAGAGTCGGAAGAACCTCGCAAGTGCGATGGGAACCAAGTAGGATGCATCCTACGGGAATGCGCGAGCATCAACGACGATGACTTAAGGAGTAAAGAACATTTGACGCAGTTGCTCCTAACGAAGTTGCACAAGAGATTCAAGTTCCCTAGCCGGGATGATAACATAGAACAACCATGGGATGATCCGAAGATGAAAAAGATTAACAATCACGCCATGGGCATGTTCAGCAATGATTTGGCCTCCTGGAAAGGGAGGATGAAACGAGCTATTGAGGCTGATGAACCCCTGCCCAAGATTCTGGAGGAAAATCCGACACTTATGGAAGAGGAGTTCGAAAAGTTCAAGGACACTTGCGCTACCGAGGCAGCCAAGGCTAAGGCTGTGAAATTCAAGAGCCTTCAGCAAAGGAACACGGGGAAGCATTGCCTCGGAAGCTGTGGCTACCTCTGTAAAAGGCCCATATAGGATAAGGAGGACGCGAAACATGAAGCCGCAGGTCTCGCAGACCCCTTCACGAAGTTCACCAACCCCTTGGAGCGTGACTTCATCAGGGCCCGCTACAAGTGGGACAAGGAGAAAAAGGTTTTTTACACGGACAAGATCACGAGGAAATTGATTAGACTACTGGAGAAGAAACACCAGCTTGCAGCCGAAAGCCCTACTTCTCCAATGAGGCCCAAGTGGGACACCCCTCTCAACCGGGCCTTGAACGAACTTAAGGGACTCCCTTTGGGCCAGCGGCCGCAATATGGTCGTGTGCACGGCACTGGAGACGGCGCCACGTGGAAGGTGTTTTACAACGAGGGCCCGGAGGCCAAGCAGCAGAAAAAGAAGTTTAGTCAGGCGGACATCAACGCGAAGGTGAAGCTTGCGGTCGAGAAAAAAGCAGCTGAGGACGTGAAAAAAGTAGCCGAGGACAAATATGAGTTGCTACAGCATGCAGTCAATGCAACTGTAACTGCCTGCAGAAATGATTTTGCTACTAACTTGGTTCCAGTTATCATCAACTGGACGAAGGAAAATCCAGACAAGACGGTACATGATTTCCCATTGCCCAATTTCATCGGGAGCAACTCCATGAACAACAACACCATCGCACCATCACTTGCTCACGCAACCGGGCCTCCTCTCGCAGCCGCTCCCGCTCATAGCAGCCCGTCCTCAGTCTCTGGCGCGCTAGGTGGGCCTTCGTCTTTGGCTGAGCTCGACGCCGTCACGGTAATTACATGTTGCACCAATATATATATA
>LR880972.1:917522555-917535846 GCA_904067115.1 Aegilops sharonensis
ATTACATGATCGTTGCTCCAAGCTTAGATGGAAGAAAGGGTGGGTTGTTGCTTGTCTAGAAGGAGGTGAGGATCTACTCTCGGACTACCAACCTAGATTTCGTTGATGTTTCAGTTGAGGGTCCCAATGAGGACATGTGGAGGTTGACTGGAATTTATGGGGTACCAAGCTGGGATAATAAAGATCGCACATACCGTATCCTGCGTGATCTCCATGCTCAGTCTGGTTTGCCATGGCTAGTCAGTGGAGACTTTAACGAAATCTTGTTCTCGTCAGAGAAGGAAGGAGGAGCACCTCGTCAACACTCGCGTCTTCAAGTGTTTCAGGATGCTCTATCTAATTGCATGCTTGAGGATATTGGGTATGAAGGGGACAAGTTTACTTGGTTTCGAGGAGGACTGCCTGAGAGATTGGACCGAGCTGTTTCAAACGCAGGCTGGGTAAAATTGCATCCGTTGGCTGGGTTATGTAATTTGGAGATGGGAAAGTCAGACCACAGACCAATTTGCATGGACACAAATCATCTGGTAGGTGTGGCTGGTAGCAGTCCTATTTACAAGCTGAAATTTGAGGCTAGGTGGCTAGCTGAAGAAACAGTGGAAGAAATAGTCAAGACCTCTTGGCAGAAGGCTATGCAACGGGGACTCTGTCCGACGGCAAAGGAGAAGGTTGACTTAGTCCATAAGGACCTCCATGCATGGGATAAAAAAGTGCTAAAGGGCCCTCGTGCTCGTCTCAGGAAGGCACATAAGGACCATGAGGCTTCGACGAGAATGTCGTTTTCAACTGATGTCAGTATGAAGCAGTATGAAGCAAAAGGATTTGGCAGTTTTTATAGAGAACCTCCTCAGCAGGATGAAATTTACTGGGCGCAGAGAGGCAGCGTGAGTTGGCTGTGACATGGCGATCGTAACAATTCGTACTTCCAACACTTTGCTTCTGCGAGGAGGAGAAGGAACTTGCTCAAATGATTAAAAAAATGAAAGTACTGGATGTGTTGGGGATAAAACTAGGTATGACCTGCCCAGAGGGGGCCGGGTCATGCCTTTGACGACTCACTATGAAGAGGTCCAAGGAAGCCCAAGACGTGAAGATAGCAACTCAAGGAGGCAGGCCTGGATAAGATCCAGAAACGGGGCCCGTGAGCCGTTGTATGATGACTTGTACTGTAAGGCAAGAATTAGTCACAAACCGAGCATGTCACGATGTGTGAGCCGGCCGGGACTCTGTAAGCCGCCTGGCCTCAAGCTGTGTATATAAAGGTGAGACCCGGCGGAGGGTTAACTCAGGAAACAAACAATCGAAATCTAGGTCAAGCGTATTCGCTCCCTGGTAATCGAAACCCAAGCAATACAACCTAAAGCAGGAGTATGCTTTTACCTCCATCGTGAGGGGCCGAACCTGGGTAATTCTTGAGTCCTTTGTTCCGTTCAACCCCTTCAAGCTAACCTAGGTGCGATGGCTCCACATCTAAGTCCTTTCACTGGGACATCTACCGTGACAAAACCACGACAAGATGGGTGGAAGGGAATGAAAATCTCAAGCCCTTGATTGGTGATTATTTTGCAAAATTGTTCAAACCTGATGGAGGTGATATAGACCAAAACCTTCTAGCTTCGGTTAAGCTGCTGGTCACGAGTTCTATGAATGATCTGTTAATGGCCCCATATACAAGAGATGATGTCCGAAAGGCTTTGTTTCAATTTGGAGATATGAAGGCCCCCCGGGGCCTGATGGTCTCCATGCAGTTTTCTTTAAGAGGTTTTGACTTATTGTTGGTGACGAGTTGACGGATGATATTTTTGGTGCAATTAACAGTAAAAAGATACCTACAGGTTAGGACTCAACAAATATTGTGCTTATTCTAAAGTTGAGAGTTCCGAGGTAATTATGCAGTATAGGCCTACAAGTCTTTGCAATTTGGTCTATACAATTATATCAAAGATGCTTGCTAATACACTTAAGAAAATCATGCCTGAAATTATATCCCCAACACTGAAATTATATCCCCAACACAAAGCGCATTTGTTCCAGGTAGGCTTATTGCCGATAATGTGTTGGTGGCATATGAATGCTTTCATGCAATAAAAAAAGACCCATGGGGCTAATGGCTATTTTGCATTAACATTGGGTATTGATAAATCTTATGATCATGTTGATTGGGGATTTCTAAGACAGATGATGTTAAAGATGGGCTTCCAGATACAGTGGGTGGATACGATCATGGAGTGTCTATCATCAGTCAGTTACAGAGTTCGATTTAATGATACTGAAACGGAGGAATTCACACCCACCAAGGGTCTTAGACAAGGAGATCCGCTATGCCCATATCTTTTTCTATTATGGTATGAGGGTTTTTCTAGTACCTTGGCTCACGAAGAGGAAGTGGGTGGGCTAGAAGGCATCCTGGTATGTAGGAGTGCACCATCTATTTCTCATCTTTTATCTGCACGTGATTCTTTGATCCTGATGAAGGAAAATGCTCATAATGCGAGCACTCTAAAAAGGGTGTTGGACGCATATTGCAGTAGCTCAGGGCAGCTTGTGAGTAATGCTAAATCTAGTCTTTTCCAGTCCTAATACTAATGTCAGTGTAAAAAATGTGTGCAGAGAATTGAATATTCTCACCAAAGCTCTCTCCGACACTTAATTGGGACTCCCTACCATGGTGGGGATCGATGGGAGTGATTGTTTCCAACATCTTATTCACATAGTATGCCAAATGTTGAAGGGGTGGAATGAAAAAACCCTATCTATATGTGCAAGATAAGGATATTTTGATTAAATCGGTTGCTCAAGCAATTCCGTCTTATGACATGTCGGTGTGCAACCTGCCAAAGGGAATTTGCAAGTCAATTAGCGATGAAATTGTTGGATTTTGGTGGGGTTATAATGAGAAAAAAAATAAGATGCATTGGTTTGCTCGGTGGAAGTTGTGTATTCCAAATAAGAAAGGGGGTTGGGGTTTAGGGACCTTCACAGTTTCAATCTTGCTATGTTAGCAAAGCAGTGTTGGCGACTAATGCAGAACCCAGATTTTTTGTGTGCATGCGTGTTGAGCGCAGAATATTATCTAGATGGCAATATATTAAAAGATAGACCGAAGAAGGGATCTTTTCACTTGGCAAAGCATAGTAGCAGGGATTCAGACTTTTAAGAGGGGATGCATTTGACGAGTTGGGACTGGGGCACAAATTAATATCTGGCAAGACCGTTGGATTCCAACCGGTGTATCACGGAAAGTCATTACACCAAGAAGTGTGAATTTGTTGACAAAGGTAGAAGATTTGATAGAGCCGCACACAGCACACTGAGACGTAGTTCTTGTACGGGATGTTTTTTCTCCNATGTTGATTGGGGATTTCTAAGACAGATGATGTTAAAGATGGGCTTCCAGATACAGTGGGTGGATACGATCATGGAGTGTCTATCATCAGTCAGTTACAGAGTTCGATTTAATGATACTGAAACGGAGGAATTCACACCCACCAAGGGTCTTAGACAAGGAGATCCGCTATGCCCATATCTTTTTCTATTATGGTATGAGGGTTTTTCTAGTACCTTGGCTCACGAAGAGGAAGTGGGTGGGCTAGAAGGCATCCTGGTATGTAGGAGTGCACCATCTATTTCTCATCTTTTATCTGCACGTGATTCTTTGATCCTGATGAAGGAAAATGCTCATAATGCGAGCACTCTAAAAAGGGTGTTGGACGCATATTGCAGTAGCTCAGGGCAGCTTGTGAGTAATGCTAAATCTAGTCTTTTCCAGTCCTAATACTAATGTCAGTGTAAAAAATGTGTGCAGAGAATTGAATATTCTCACCAAAGCTCTCTCCGACACTTAATTGGGACTCCCTACCATGGTGGGGATCGATGGGAGTGATTGTTTCCAACATCTTATTCACATAGTATGCCAAATGTTGAAGGGGTGGAATGAAAAAACCCTATCTATATGTGCAAGATAAGGATATTTTGATTAAATCGGTTGCTCAAGCAATTCCGTCTTATGACATGTCGGTGTGCAACCTGCCAAAGGGAATTTGCAAGTCAATTAGCGATGAAATTGTTGGATTTTGGTGGGTTATAATGAGAAAAAAAATAAGATGCATTGGTTTGCTCGGTGGAAGTTGTGTATTCCAAATAAGAAAGGGGGTTGGGGTTTAGGGACCTTCACAGTTTCAATCTTGCTATGTTAGCAAAGCAGTGTTGGCGACTAATGCAGAACCCAGATTTTTTGTGTGCATGCGTGTTGAGCGCAGAATATTATCTAGATGGCAATATATTAAAAGATAGACCGAAGAAGGGATCTTTTCACTTGGCAAAGCATAGTAGCAGGGATTCAGACTTTTAAGAGGGGATGCATTTGACGAGTTGGGACTGGGGCACAAATTAATATCTGGCAAGACCGTTGGATTCCAACCGGTGTATCACGGAAAGTCATTACACCAAGAAGTGTGAATTTGTTGACAAAGGTAGAAGATTTGATAGAGCCGCACACAGCACACTGAGACGTAGTTCTTGTACGGGATGTTTTTTCTCCGGTTGATCTTTAGAGGATCTTACAAATACCACTTAATGTTCATGGTATTGAGGATTTTGTTGCTTGGAACTATACTCGACCAGGGACCTTTTCGATTCGTTCAGCATATTATCGAGAGTTTGAGCATCAATACGGCCTTAGACTCATGAGAGTTGATGGACAGGGTAATGCACAGGTAAATCGAACAACAGATTCACTATTGATTCTGTACAACATCTTGATGAATATCGAAGGCCTAGAGGTAGCAACCATTATGGATTGTAACCAGCTTGTGGCGAATTTCGCAAAAGTCACATACACTCATTGTTATCACGAAGCAAATGCAGTAGCTGATGGCTTACCAAAAAATTCCTACAGTACTCTTGTAGCTTTTGGGACACCTCGATCCCTGATTTTATTACTCATTTACTTGTAAATGATACTAGACCATGATAGCGCGCCTTGCCGTGCCCGTCCATTTCTAAAATAAAAATATATAATAAATGAAGTTTCAGAAACTTGATGGTTGAATTGGAACGTTGCTATGCTTATCAGCACCACAATTGTATATCTCAATTTTGTATTCACAATTGCACATTAAAAAGGCAAAAGAGGAGGCACTACTTATCAGCTACCATATTTTCTCTTTTCACAAAAAAATGCACCATATTTTCTCGACATGAACAAGGGCCAAAAAAGTAAATGTACGTATGTCTAAGCATGCACTATAAGTCAGCCTGTGCATTCGGTTTTTTCGGTTTGATTCGGTTCGGTTTATACGGTTTTCGGTTTATACAGTTTTTATACTTCGGTTTATACGGTTTTATACGGAGATACGGTTCGGTTTCGGTTGTAACCATTTGCTTTCGGTTTGGTTTCGGTAATAACCAAATTAACCAAAGTTGACGCGAATTTTTGAATGGACAACAAATATTTTTGGTCATATGATTTGGTCTGTGCATGCATGTAGCCATGTACGTAAGATTTTTCTTGTAAGAAATGCTTACGTAGATTAGATCATTATTAGATGGCAGTGGCACACATGATTTGGTCCTAGGCATTACAGCAGGTCTGAGTATTAGGCAAGGTTTTAATTACCTGAGGGAGCTAGAAGAAAAAAGAAAAGAGTTTGACCCATGAGCCACGACCCACTCCAACGGCCGCCTGGCCTTTCTTTTAGGCGAGCGATCACCAACGTGCGCCAGAAGCCCAGAACTGGCTGTATGGGCTGCATAATTGAGGCCCAACCGCCCAAGAAAGCAAAACGAAGCCCCAGGTGCTCAGGTAGTCAGGTCGTTCGCTTGTCTTGGCAAAGTTTAGTACCACCTCGCGTATGGAGATGAAGCATCGTGAGCACAAGGCTATAAAAGGAGGTGTGGCTCTAGCTTTAACTAAATATCTTCACACTATGAAGGTTCTATCGGTTTAATTCGGTTTAACCAAAAACCGTTGGTTTCTAACCTAAAAAACCGAAGGTTATATGGTTTTTAAAAGTGAAAACTGAAATTGAAACCAAAACCTGAGAAAACCGAATTTTGGTTCGGTTTTGTTTTTTTCGGTTTGGTTTTTGGTTTTCGGTTCGGTTTTGCATAGGCTGAACTATAAGCAATGAACAATATCAAATAGGTGTTGTAGGAGAGGAGAAATCAATATCTCAACCTTGCGTTCCAACCGGCAAACAGAAAAAAGAGAACATTATCACCTCGAGCTTGTGCTCTTACATTCAGATTGTATGCGTTTGCGCATAGGTAGAAAATTGCGAAATAAAGTGATAATTTAATCAAAGTCGATCAGTTTGCCAGAAAAAAAGATATAGTGTAAGTGTTTCTTTTACATCTTTCAGCGACATCCCATCAAGATACATGCAGTTTCCAGCCATTGAGAGAAATAATCAAGACCTATGAATTTGTGAAGAAGAAAGGGATAGAAGTAGAGATATCAGTAAGGAAAGGAGATGGGGGCTGTGTTTTAACTTTCGGCTTAAATAAACAGATTTCGGCCGAATTTCGGCCATCTTGGCCTGGGGCGAAAAACTATCCTTCGGCCGAAATTGGTCAAATTTGGCAAATTTTGGTCAAACTTTAGCCAAATGTCAGTCAAATTTTGGCCAAATTTTTTGAAAATGGCCGAAATTCGGCCATCTCAGTCGGGGGCGAAAAAAATCCCAAACCGAAAATCAAAACGCTGGATGGGGGTAGTGCAAGTTCCGCGGAAGGCTACTGGATCTAGCCCTGTGACTGCATCGTAGATCTCTGGTAAGCGGCACAAAACCGACATATATCCATGCTTACACAAACATGCTTGGTAAAAGTAAGTGTCGAAAAGACATAGAATAAAATTACCTCATGACGGCATTATGCCTTTTCTACGTTGCCTGTGACATATGAACCGGTTCCTACAGTCTTGTGTTCTTCATTCAAGGTTCAAGATGATATCTCAGACAAAGACAGTCACACCGAGCCATCAGACCATACCGACCACACTACTCTTGATTCTTAATGACCACTCCGAGCTGTGGAATCTCTCAAATCAATGTTCTCAGAAAAGCACTTCCAGAATCTGCAGAAGAGAGGTAGCTCATTATTTACTTGTATTATCATTTTTGGGAACATGCATCTCCTTTCTAGGAAGAGAAGTACATTAGAATCTGACAGCATACAGTAATAAAAATAAATTTGGCAAGATACGATCCCTCATCCTCACTGTAACCCCGAAACCAAAAAATCTATCAGAACACAATAGTTTCTAAATTCAAAAGGATAACACCAAATACACGTGGCTCACCGTGCACAGAGCGCCCAGTTATTAAAATCAATAGACTTGAATTTCTACCTTACCTGATAGTAGAGCAATCTTTTTGTCCGTCATTCGTTGTCTAACAAAAAACGAAAAACCATTATCAGGCTTGGTGATAATGCTGCATAATTGCTACATAATTCGTCCAAGTAACACTTCCACACCGATAGGCATTCTCACTTATTCTTTACCGCATTCTTCTTCAGTTACTCATGTACTTGGATTCTAATAGTTACAGATTGTCAACCTATGCCTTAAATGGTATCATTATTCTTCAGTTGCTCATGTACTATTTCATTACTTTGATCTGACCCTGTTCCTCTAGCTCAGGATATTTTTGTTTTTGGTAGCATTTGGCCATGTGATATATTCTTCAGTTGCTAACAGAAAGATACACCGTTCTTTCCCATGGACAGGAGACAGGAGTACACACTAATTCTTGATGGAGCACTAAACACCAGGGATTGCCATATTGGTAGTACAAATGGTAATACATTTTCAATAGAACAATGTTGTGATGGATAGTACTTCAAAACATTGGAGAGGGTTTGAACCTGTGCTTGAAAGGGAGCTAGTGCCGTCAAGCCACGCAAGAACACCAGCAAGGAGATGTTGGCCGCTGAAGCACGTCCCTGTTTTACTTGTCTTCCCATTCTATTGGGTGCTCCTCATCGCATCTTCATCTCTTCTTATCCCAGCGCAGAGAAGCGACGGAAGGAGGAAGTGGCGTGGAAGCTTCGGGGCGGCCGGAGTGGATGTGTAAGTCGAGGGCCCGACCTATCTTCTCTCTCGAGTCCTAGCCTCCTAGGCGAACCTGCGGATCGCCGGCGCATCCAGGAGAGACGAAGGCCGCCGCATTGAGAGGAGGAAGGACGGCGGCGCGGAGGAACAGAGGAACGATCGGGGGCGATAGCGGTGAAACCTGTCAACCTGGGCTGTTATCGTCAGAGTCGGAATAAGTGGGCCTTGACGGCCCGATTACTGAGAGGAAGAGGAGGTCGTTCGGCGGAGCAGCAGCCCACGAGACGGCACGCGACGCGAGCAGGGACGCCCGAATTTGATCTGCATCTTACGTTAGATGATCCGACGGCTGAGACAATGAAATCGCAGTGGAGGCTTCTAGGTAGCTCCGTTATACTGTTTCTCAATGTCAATCATTTGAGGAATAAAGTCTTATTGCTGTAAAAAATCTCTCGAGAAAATTCTCTCTGGGCTATTGAAAAAGCCCCGAGTCTAACAAAAATTAACAATTGCCATGGATAAAGAAAACTTAGTATAAAACACTAAATATACATAACCCCATCTAAAAAAACTGAGTATAAAACTACCATGTGTACTACAATAAAAATTTCACAAAATATCAAGAAATTCATGTGTATTAAAAGTATCAGAGGAAAATATACAAATTGCCATGGATTAGCTGACAATTGCAATGTTATATTGTTAAAACTACAAAAAAACAAAATACTACAAAATATACCTACAAGAAAAGAAAAATGTCATGATAGAGTACAACTAGAAATTTTCCATGCATGGTCTGCATTAAAAAAAAGTGAACACAAGAAGCTAGCAAAAATTGAAAAAAAAAACATTTGGCATGACTTATGGAAGCCAAAAATACCATACAATTGACATTCGTCTAAACAAAATAACCAATGCTACATACAAAAAACATGTCATCGGATAGATAATAAAAATTGCCATGGTGTACATAATGACATTTGCCATGGACCTACAAAATAAACTTCCTATTTAATGAATAAAATAGCTAGATCCAAAAATTAAAAATTCTCATGCTATAGATAAAAAATAAGTGTCATGCTGTTACCTACAGTAAAACTACTAAAAGAAAGTTGCCATGAACTAAAATGATAAAAAAAAATAAAAGTACTGACCATGGCCCAACAAGTAAATTTGTAGAACTACCTTGATGTTATTTTTGTGCAGAAATAAAAGTTATTCTAGTTGGACGAAACTTCTCGATGATTTTTTATGGAATAAATAAAAATACTGGAGCAAAGAACTACCGGAGAAGGGTCACCATGGGGCCACAAGCCAGGGGCGCGCCATGGAGGCTTGTGGGCCCATAGGCCTCCGGTTGATCAAATTCCATGCCTATATATTCCGTCTTCCCGACAAAAAATCAGAGAGAAAGTTTAATCAAGTTTTACGATACGGAGCCGGTCACCTCCTGTTCTTTTCCGAGAGCCTTAATCTGGAGTCCTTTGGGGCTCCGAAGAGAGGGATTCGTAGCCGTTGTCATCATAAACCTTTCTTCATCAACAATTTCGTGATGCTCACCATCATTAGTGAGTAATTCCTTTGTAGGCCTAAAGGAAGTAGATGGAGATGGAGATGGATGATATTTCATATGAAATCGAGTTAATTTGCTAGGGCTTGACCCCTAGTATCCATCATGTTCTGAGGTTGATGTTTCTATGACTTTGTTATGCTTAATGCTTGTCACCAGGGCCCGAGTGTCATGATTTCAGATCTGAACACTAATGCTTTTCATAAATATATTTGAGATATTGATATTACCTGCAAGTTGTATGCACCTATTATTGTTCTGAACCCTAGACCCCCAAGATTACCATGAATTGGCATATCGACGGGGATGACTTTAACTTGAGGAGTTCGTGTATTCATTCACTATGTGTTAATGCTTTGTTCCAGTTCTCTATTAAACAGAGCGCCTTAATTACCCTTAGTTTCCATTAGGACCCCCTTGCCACGGGAGGGTAGGACAAAAGGTCACATCAATTTCTTATCACAAGCAAGTGTGACTATATACGAAACACATGCCTACATATGATTGATGAACTAGAGCTATTGTGTGTCACTCTAGGTTGTGACTGTTACATAATGAATCTCATCTAAATATCCACAACTACTTCATGCCTATGCTTTAATATTATTATTGCCTTTTCTCAAGTTACTATTGTCGCATTGTTTGCTACAAATCTGTTGCTAATACTGTTACTGCTACTATTACCGTTACTATTGCTCCCACTACTATCATATTACTATGCTGCTAATAAATTGCTGCAAGGAAGTGATTCTTAGGTGTGGTTGAATTGCCAACTCAACTACTAAGGCTTATAAATATTCTTTGACTCCCATTGTGTCAAATCAATATTTTTTTGTGAAATACTACCCTCAAAGACTGTTGCAATCCCCTACACTTCTAGGTCATCACGTACGCTGGAGTCATTGTTGAATGCACCGAATGTGGGTTTCTAGTGTTTCGTTAGATCAGGGATGCTTGGTCCAGCTCGTGCCCTGGATGCATCCTCGGCTAGTTGCTTGCACCTCGGCCGCAAAGGCCGCGGTGTGCTCATCCTTTCGTAGCAAGCGCTTTGTGTTGCCATTCACTGTTATGATGCCTTATGGTCCTAGCATCTTTAGCTTCAAATAAGCGTAGTGCGGGACGACGTGAAATGAGCGAAGGCAGTTTTCACTAAGAGTGTGTGATAGCGGCTCCTGAAGGGGACGATATTGAAGGTTACTCTTCGATACAATAGTTGTCGGGTGTGCCGAAGACTACATCTAGGCTCACCCTTCCTGGACACTGTGCGTCAATGCCGGGTATGATACCCTCGAAAGTGGTATTACTGGGTCGAATCTGTGCTGGGTCAATATGCATTTTATTAACAATACCTGCATATACAAGGTTGAGGTTGCTGCCGTCGTCCATTAGGACTTTGGTCAGGTGAAAGCTGTCAACTATTGGATTAAGGACCAAAGCCATCGTGCCACCATGGCGGCAACTGGTTGGATGGTGTCGTGATCAAATATGATCGGAACTTCCGACCACGGGAGAGGGAGAGAGGCTCACCCTCTGGCTCCATCCTCCATTGCCTCCCTAGATGGGCAAAGGTTATGGGAACAGGTTCTTCCCTCAGCTCCTTGGCCACCATGGTTCCCGAAGGGGCAGGAGCCCCTTCGAGATTGGATCTCTTCTCTTTGTCTATCTGTTTTTTGATCATGCTTTCTGGTCAAACACCGTTGTTTCTATAGCTGGAGATCGGTTACTCTGACCGGNGTCATCATAAACCTTTCTTCATCAACAATTTCGTGATGCTCACCATCATTAGTGAGTAATTCCTTTGTAGGCCTAAAGGAAGTAGATGGAGATGGAGATGGATGATATTTCATATGAAATCGAGTTAATTTGCTAGGGCTTGACCCCTAGTATCCATCATGTTCTGAGGTTGATGTTTCTATGACTTTGTTATGCTTAATGCTTGTCACCAGGGCCCGAGTGTCATGATTTCAGATCTGAACACTAATGCTTTTCATAAATATATTTGAGATATTGATATTACCTGCAAGTTGTATGCACCTATTATTGTTCTGAACCCTAGACCCCCAAGATTACCATGAATTGGCATATCGACGGGGATGACTTTAACTTGAGGAGTTCGTGTATTCATTCACTATGTGTTAATGCTTTGTTCCAGTTCTCTATTAAACAGAGCGCCTTAATTACCCTTAGTTTCCATTAGGACCCCCTTGCCACGGGAGGGTAGGACAAAAGGTCACATCAATTTCTTATCACAAGCAAGTGTGACTATATACGAAACACATGCCTACATATGATTGATGAACTAGAGCTATTGTGTGTCACTCTAGGTTGTGACTGTTACATAATGAATCTCATCTAAATATCCACAACTACTTCATGCCTATGCTTTAATATTATTATTGCCTTTTCTCAAGTTACTATTGTCGCATTGTTTGCTACAAATCTGTTGCTAATACTGTTACTGCTACTATTACCGTTACTATTGCTCCCACTACTATCATATTACTATGCTGCTAATAAATTGCTGCAAGGAAGTGATTCTTAGGTGTGGTTGAATTGCCAACTCAACTACTAAGGCTTATAAATATTCTTTGACTCCCATTGTGTCAAATCAATATTTTTTTGTGAAATACTACCCTCAAAGACTGTTGCAATCCCCTACACTTCTAGGTCATCACGTACGCTGGAGTCATTGTTGAATGCACCGAATGTGGGTTTCTAGTGTTTCGTTAGATCAGGGATGCTTGGTCCAGCTCGTGCCCTGGATGCATCCTCGGCTAGTTGCTTGCACCTCGGCCGCAAAGGCCGCGGTGTGCTCATCCTTTCGTAGCAAGCGCTTTGTGTTGCCATTCACTGTTATGATGCCTTATGGTCCTAGCATCTTTAGCTTCAAATAAGCGTAGTGCGGGACGACGTGAAATGAGCGAAGGCAGTTTTCACTAAGAGTGTGTGATAGCGGCTCCTGAAGGGGACGATATTGAAGGTTACTCTTCGATACAATAGTTGTCGGGTGTGCCGAAGACTACATCTAGGCTCACCCTTCCTGGACACTGTGCGTCAATGCCGGGTATGATACCCTCGAAAGTGGTATTACTGGGTCGAATCTGTGCTGGGTCAATATGCATTTTATTAACAATACCTGCATATACAAGGTTGAGGTTGCTGCCGTCGTCCATTAGGACTTTGGTCAGGTGAAAGCTGTCAACTATTGGATTAAGGACCAAAGCCATCGTGCCACCATGGCGGCAACTGGTTGGATGGTGTCGTGATCAAATATGATCGGAACTTCCGACCACGGGAGAGGGAGAGAGGCTCACCCTCTGGCTCCATCCTCCATTGCCTCCCTAGATGGGCAAAGGTTATGGGAACAGGTTCTTCCCTCAGCTCCTTGGCCACCATGGTTCCCGAAGGGGCAGGAGCCCCTTCGAGATTGGATCTCTTCTCTTTGTCTATCTGTTTTTTGATCATGCTTTCTGGTCAAACACCGTTGTTTCTATAGCTGGAGATCGGTTACTCTGACCGGGCTGAAATTTTGAGGGTGTTTTCCTTGGAAGATAGCTTTCTTGGGGAGGAAGAAGAGCTCCAACCAACTTAAGGGCTACCCACATGGGCCCAGGGCGCGTCCTAGGGGTGGCCGTGCTCCTTGCCCATGTGGGCCCTCGGGCATC
>LR880972.1:917563651-917575201 GCA_904067115.1 Aegilops sharonensis
GTACCCTACCATAATCTCTTCGTTTGTTCTCCGCTATTAGTGGCTTTGGAGTGACTCTTTGTTGCATGTTGAGGGATAGTTATATGATCCATTTATGTTATTATTGTTGAGAGAACTTGCATTAGTGAAAGTATGAACCTTAGGCCTTGTTTCCTACCATTGCAATACCGTTTACGCTCACTTTTATCATTAGTTACCTTGCTGTTTTTATATTTTCAGATTACAAAAACCTATATCTACCATCCATATTGCACTTGTATCACCATCTCTTCGCCGAACTAGTGCACCTATACAATTTACCATTATATTGGGTGTGTTGGGGACACAAGAGACTCTTTGTTATTTGGTTGCAGGGTTGTTTGAGAGAGACCATCTTCATCCTACGCCTGCCACGGATTGATAAACCTTAGGTCATCCACTTGAGGGAAATTTGCTACTGTCCTACAAACCTCTGCACTTGGAGGCCCAACAAAGTCTACAAGAAGAAGGTTGTGTAGTAGACATCAAGCTCTTTTCTGGCGCCGTTGCCGGGGAGGTGAGTGCTTGAAGGTATATCTTTAGATCTTACAATCGAATCTTTTTGTTTCTTGTTTTATCACTCGTTTAGTTTATAAAATAAAAAAAATTAAAAAAAATGGAATTGAGTTTGCCTCATATGCTTCATCTTTTTAATACCTTTCTCGAGAATGATGGAAAGGAAAATTGTGCTCAAGTGCTAGAAGAAGAAGTCTATAAAATGTTTGGCACTAAATCTTTGTATGATGAGCATGATTGCAATGTTGTTAGTATGAATTCCTTGAATATCCATGATGCTAATGATATGCAAAGCCACTAGCTTGGGGAAGCTATGTCAACTTTAGGAAGTAGATATCCCACTATTTTGGAGGATATTGAATCTTATTGTGATGAACATGAAAGTGGATTTGGAAGAGTGTGAACTTTATTTAGTGATGATTCCACTATTTTGGAAGAGTTTTCAATTGATTATGAGAAAAAAGTTGCTATCTTTGATGATTATTGTGATGACTTGTATGCTATTTGGAATAATGATAACCATGAAACTTATCATCATGATTTTAGTTTTACGTTGAATTATGCCTCACATGATAATTATTTTGTTGAGTTTGCTCCCACTACTATTCATGGGAAGAAATTTGCTTATGTGGAGAGTAGTAAATTTTCTATGCTTGTAGATCATGAATAGAATGCTTTAGGTGCTGGTTATATTGTTGAATTCATTCATGATTCTACTGAAAATTATTATGAGGGAGGAACATATGCTTGTAGGAATTGCAATAATATCAAGTTTCCTCTCTATATGTTGAAAATTTTGAAGCTATGCTTGTTCTACCTTCCTATGCTAGTTGATTATTGTTCCCATAAGTTGTTTGCTCACAAAATCCCTATGCATAGGAAGTGGGTTAGACTTAAATGTGCTAGTCATATGCTTCATGATGCTCCCGTTATGTTTCAATCTTATCTTTTATGTGAGCATCATTGCCATCATAATCCCTAGCTAGAAAGGCATTAAAGAAAAGCGTTTGTTGGGAGACAACCCAATATTTATCCTTACTGTTGTTGTGTGTTCACATGTTTATGCTACTGTAGTAATCATGTTTTATAGCTTTTTTTTCAATAAAGTGCCTAGTAAGACCTTTAGGATAGCTTACGGTGATAGTTGTGTTGATCCTGGTGAGAATCAGAAAAATTTTCACCCAGTAAATTAGTTGTGTTAATTCACAGAAACGTGCTTCTGGTATGATTCTTTTTGCTCTGGATTGGTACACTAATTTCTTAGGACTTCCTAATTTGGTACGATTTTTGGAGTTCCATAAGTATACGTTTGATACAGATTACTACAGTCTGTTCTGTTTTTGACAGATTTTGTTTTCTATGCATTGCTTGCTTATTTTGATGAATCTATGAGTACTATCGGAGGGTATGAACCATAGATAAGTTGGAATAAAGTAGATATTACACCAATATGAATTTAGAATGAGTTCATTACAGTACCTAAGTGATGGTTTTATTTTCTTACACTAACAGAGCTTACGAGTTTTCTGTTGAGTTTTGTGTTGTGAAGTTTTAAAGTTTTGGGTAAAGATTCAATGGACTATGGAATAAGGAGTGGCAAGAGCCTAAGTTTGGGGATGCCCAAGGCACCCCAAGGTAATATTCAAGGACAACCAAGAGCCTAAGCTTGGGGGTGCCCCGGATGGCATCCCCTCTTTCGTCTTCGTTCATCGGTAACTTTACTTGGAGCTATATTTTTATTCACCACATGATATGTGTTTTGCTTGGAGCGTAATTTTCTTTTTTTAGTATTTGCGTGCTGTTATTTAGAATAATTTTTTGCATCTATATTTTCAATAAAAATTTCAAGGATAGCCTTTACCATGCTTATTTTGCCAGTATACATGTTGCTGTCTGAAAACAGAAAGTTTACCGCTGTTGCAAAAATTCCCTAGAAAAGTCAAAGCATCATATAATGTTGAAACTTTCTGAATAATGAGCTCTGATAAATATTCTACAGCGTAGTATTTTTCTCATAATTGTTGGGGTTAGGGAAGTATGATGAATCTTGCATTCTTTACAGACTGTACTGTTTTGACAGATTGCTGTTATGTTTGCATTGTTTTTATGAGGCTTGTTTTATTTCAAATTGGCCAATTATTTTCCATTGTATACATGATGTTGGACACCTATCTTCGTGATACTCAATTTCCTGCGCCACTATAGTGATTGTAACACAAGGATGCTAATTGATACATGGAATTTCGTATGGCCGTCATTACAAGACACCAAAACCATATTTTGTCAATCTATATTTTTTCACCGGCTTCCTAGATTTAGACTACTTCCTGAGAAATGATCTTGTGATCTTACTAATGGGATGTTATTTTCCATTTTTGGGTAAAGCGAACTTGCATGCGTGAAAATGATCTGTGTGGAACTATCACCATAGGAGATCTGATCAGATTACTGAAGCTGCACATGACCTAGCATTGAGTTTAGATATGTAGTGATACGCAGACATACTTTTGCAGAAGGAAGAGGGAATCGTAAATCTGTCATGTCCTACAAAAGAAATCATGTTCTCATCTGAATTGAAAATATGCTACTTGTCCATAAATTTGTTGAGATGCTTAGGACTTTCTGTCTACAAAATCATTGTCTGATAAGTGGGTATTTGTATTAGCAAACTAAATACTTTGGTCCATGACAAGTAAGTCTTTGTACCCTAGGTACAGAAGCTAGATTCAACTAAATCAATGATTACCTGTTATTACAGTGCAGTGTATTAGTAACGCATTGGTGAACGAAACTTCTTAAAGAGATAGAAGGTTGTAGGAAGGGATTTTTATATGGTGTTTCAATCGAAGCAATGGGAGGGATTGTGTTATGTCCATGATCAAAGAGCGCGTTATTAAACTTGTGGCAGGGATTGCATACCTGTGTTATTGCATATCAGTGTTGGATCTGGTGGCTCGAGACAGGCTGTTGAATGGTACAAGGACAATGTTATAGAGGTAGTTATGAACTTAGAGCATCTCCATCCGCGCCCCCAATTGGCCCCCCAGGTCCCTTTTTCGGCGCCGGCGCCCAAAAAACGGCTCAGCCACGTCCTATTTTTCGCTGGTTAGGCCCGAAACTAGAGCTAGCGGACCCAGACCAAACCCGGCGCGTAAGGGGGCACCAGGGCAAAGAACAGTGGGCCCGCAGAGTCAGCGGCCCCCGCGCATCGTCGTCCTCACATCGCCTCGGTTTCCAGCGGGGAATCAATGCCAAGGATGCTGCCGGTCAGCCTTCCATTGATTCTTCATGGGCGGCGTGGTGCGGCGATGTGCCCCCTTCCCGCCACACGTACACACGACGCCACCCCTTGACCGCTATATAAAGCAGCACCTCCCTCGCAGGTGGACACACCTGCCCGCAGCTCCTTTCTCTCCCCGTGCACAACTGCTGCCGACGAGCTCTCTTTCCTCTCACTCCCCGTTCACAGCCGCCGCAGACGATGGGCGAAAGGTTCCCCGGCGATGGGGCGGCGGCCAATGGCTTCGGCCGCCGCTCTCTGCACGAGTGGGAAGCCCATCTCCTGCATGAAGCCAACTACCCGGCGACTCCCGACATGTGTGCGCCAGAGCGGTGGAGGCTCAGCGCCGGGGGCGTCCCCGTCCCCCCCATTGCTCGACGTCACGTGCCCCAACTACTTCCGTGCCGAGATCGAGCGTGCTCGGGCATCTCTCTCGGAGGAGCAGCGGGCCCTCCCGGAGTACGACGCCGGCAATCACGAGGACCACGAGGCCTAGGCGGCGTACTTCGAACGTCGGCAGGCGGAGCGGCTGGCCTCCATCAACAACACGCCCATGGTGCGGGGGAGCAAAAACAGCGACGGCCGCTGCCTATAGAAAGCAATTAGCCCATAGCCCAATATCGAGAACACAACCTATTATTCAAACCACAAAGGATCTATCTTTCATCGTCCAATCTTCTCGATCGAACATATTGACATCAATACTCCTTTCCATGGCCATTCACGACCCGCGAAGATCAACCACTCGTGCCCGAGATCACTATCCAATCAAAAACCAGACTTTCAAGATCCATCTCACTCAGACTCTTTTGAATGTAGCGGATAACAATGGAGTGGGCCTATGGTGGGGCACCCCCGGCCGCACGCTCCACACCGTCCTCGAGCACCTCGAGGGCGGGAACGATTCGCCGCTGGCATACCCGTCCGCCCTGTTCCCCGCCGGAATGGCGGCCAATGGATACCGAGGAGGACCGGCTCCTCTTCATCGTCCTCCCGATCCTCCTCCTACTCCTCCGGGTCGCCAGCGCTCTTCAGCGTCAAGGCCGAGCCCGCGGAAACGCCGCTCGGCCGACGCACCCGCAGCGCCGACATCGTCATCAACGAGGGCGGGCATGCCTCCTCCTCGGCTCCTCCCCGCCTCGTCAAGCCGAAGATGAAGTCGGGGCTCGCCGCCGTGAAGACGGAGCCGGGGCTCGACGACGAGGCGGCCATGAACTGGGCGCGGGAAGATTGGGCACGTCTGTAGATGGAGCGCCAGCGCCGCGGCCTGGCAGAGATCGCCGCGCCGCCGTGGGCGCAATGAAGGGGGCGTCATCGTGCTTGAAGACAGCGACAACAATGCGCCGCCACCGGTCAAACATGTCCGGTACATTCAGCGAGTTCTTCGGCCTGTAGTCGCGACTCTTTGTTTTTTTAGTAAATTTTATGTTTTCTATGTAAAAAGATGTAGAACGCTGAAGTTTATGTCCTGTTTGCCGAATCTTTGTCATGTTTGCCGAATTTTAGCCGAATTTATTTTTAATTTTTTTAAAAAGGGCGTCTGGGGGCGACCCTGAGGGCGGCGGCTGGGAACCCGATCGCCCCCAAGCCGATTTTTAGCGCCGGTTCGTCCCCAGGCGGCGATTTTTCGAGCCCCCTGGGGGCCAATGGCTGGAGATGCTCTTATGGTACTACCCTCCTTTTTTTATTTTAGTGTGTTACAATCATAAGAATTCTTTTGGTTTTCCATATGTTGCGTTGCCAGTAATCCTTACTTGAGTAGAAATTATCTTTGACAATTAGAAAATTGCAATTTCAAAAGGATGGTCAAACTGCCGGCTTCAATTAAATAGATCCAATGATTTATACCTTTGTTGGTAATTCACAGATGCAAATGCTTTTGACAACTGAAGTTTGTAATTTAGAGAAGAGGGAGCAAACCACTCCTTAGTTGTAGTTCAGGTCACAAACTTGCTATGATTCTCTTTTACGATTCAGAATTTTAGTCAGAGGAGTCTTTTTTGAGTCGAGGAATCCTTAGCTTCTTGTTGGGTCTCTGCAGCTATGTCCAATGGTTATCATTCACCCACCTCACGTGATGATTTCATTTTGTGGATGCTTGAGTTTACAAAATTCATCGAGTCTTGTTCATATAAGCTGGCGCCACACATGCACGCCTCTCAGAGCTGCCGCTTTCGTTCCTCGTTTCATCAAATGTATTAGACGAAAAAAACTGGCGCTCATTTGGAGTATGTAAACACGTTAACAACCGCATCGGCAAAATTAGTATGCACTGTTACGCCTAGGAGGCGTGCAAAGGGCGTGCCCCAGCCACTAGTTTGATAGTCATTGTAGCCAACTCAAAAGAACATAAATTTTTTCCTACTGTAGCTTAAAAGTTGCCTCTCTATGGCTACAAAGTTGCTTGAGAAAATAAGTTCATCAAAAGCAACTTCATAGGTGACACCAGGCAACTTGACAATCATGACAGCCAACTTTGAGCATTGAGTCGATACATAGTCATGATAGGCAACCTAGCAACAAGTGCTTCATATAGTAGCAAAGTTGATAGCTAGTTATGGTAGGCAACTTACACGTGATGCTAGGCAATTTGGTAGTCATCATCATCAACTCAAAAGAACATCTGGGTGATAGGTGACCATGATGCACACCCCAAACGGAAGTTGCCCTACAGTAGTACAAAAGTTGCCTCGCCGTGACACCAAAGTTGCTTGAAGAAAAAAAATTCATCAAAACATATTGATACGGGATCTAGTTTTGAAGAGCTCGTCACCAAGAATCTAACTGTGAAAACGGATCTTAATTTCAATGCTCCGTTCAAAAGTTATGTCTTTTTAAAAAATCTGAACACACAAAATAATTACACATGGGACAAAATCTTTCTTTTCTTGAAGTGGATTTTTCATTATAGCATTAGGACAAAAACTTACCTTTTTTAGGTGTGTGCTCCGGAATACTAGGGAGCACACGTGTGCTCCCTAGTCGCGTCCAAAAAACAAAGGTACGATGTCATCAGGCTATGTCGTTGTTCCCCGTTGCCCGGTGGTTTTTGATGGTAAAAACTACAGTGAGTTTGTTGGCTTCTTCCGCATTCACATGCGTGGTATTCGTCTCTGGGGTGTTCTACCTGGCGAGCTCTCTTGTCCGCTGTGCCCGGTTCCTCCCGTGGCTCCTACTCCGCCGACGCCATCGTCCCTTGCTGCGGATGCTCCTCAGGCTACTAAGGATGCCGCTAAGCTTGCCGATGAGTCTGCAACTCGTGCCTATGAGCAACATGTTTTCACGTATGAGGAGGCCCTTCACTTTTACCGTGATGCTCTAGCTGGTTACACTCAGTGGTCTGATGATGATGCTCGTGCTGCAGCTGTTCTCACTTCTAGTGTTTTGCCTTAGTTTGCCTCTGACTTTATTGGCCTCTCTACCGCCTTTGCAATGCGGACATGTTTTTGCCAGCGCTATCAACCCTCTGGTGATGCCTTGTATCTATCTGTGGTTCACCAGGAGCATGCTCTTCAGCAGGGTGACTCCATTGTTGATGATTTCTACGCACAGAGTTCTGCCATTTGGCACCAGCTTGACTCCCTTCGCACTGCTGGTTGTCGTACTTGTCAGTGTTGCCAAGCTGTGCGGGCCGACTTGGAGTTTCATCGCGTCTATGAGTTCTTGTCTCAACTTCGTCCAGAATTTGAGCCACGACGTGCTCAGTTGTTTGCCCGTGGCCGAGTTACTCTTATGAAGGCGCTTTTTGAGATTCATGCTCAAGAGACTCGCCTACGTGGTGCCGGTTCACTTGAGGTTCCCTCTGTGCTTGCTGCTCGAGCTTCTACTACGCCACCTCTTTCACGCTCCAGTGCTCTGCCACTCCTGCCCGCTTCTCCTAGTGGTGAGGGCTGCTCTTGTTCTCACTGTGGCTACTGCAACAAGGGTGGTCATCCTGAGTCTGACTGCTTTCTGAAGAAGCGGCACATGCGCCAGGGGTGCATATCTTCTTCGGAGACTTGTGCTTCTATTCCGCCCCCTTCAGCAGTGTCCCTGACTAAGCAGGATATTGTGCGACTTAAGCGTCTACTTGCAGCTTCGGGTTCTTCACCAGGTTCTGCAGATACGAATATGGTCGACTCCTGAAGATACAATTTTTTTTTTCTGTTTGCCCTTCCACATGTTTCTTGGGGCTTTACGAAATTTTGCATACAAACCAATTGATAGCAAGGTTTTTATGCTTGCCTCAATTTTGGCTTCTCGAGAGTTTGTCTTGACACAAAATATGCTTTGTTTGCATCTTCTTGCAGTACAAATGCTGGAGTTTCCATTCGACAATACCGTGTCCATATCCAGTATGGACTGCGCAAGCGACACTGCACCAGAATATTAAACATGATCAATTTAATTAGCTGGGCACTTGAGCTGCCAAGTTAGAAGCCATTAGACTTGAAAAACTAGTAGTCAGAGTGGTCTCTGTTTCGGAAACGACAATCATTCACAGAATCTCATCCTGAGTTTCCATCACATCTTTGGACCTCTTTTAATTCACATGGTTTTGAAAACACAGGAATATGGAAAATATATGATTGGAGTGGCATGTCCACTTGAATCCTATAGAATTAGCAATGAGTGTTTGATTTCGCGGGAAAAGCAAAGTAATTGTAAAAAAAGATTGGAGTGGATGTAGTACAGAAGATTTCATAGGAAAAAATCCTATGAAATTCAATCCTATGAATCAAAGGACAAAAGTAGGAAAATTTTCAAAGGATTTTAATCCCTCAAAAATCCTAGAAAATTCATTTGAATCAAAGGAGCCCTTGATGAATATGTGCGCTTTGCAGCGCCAGGAATTCCTGCGATGATCTATCAATTACTCTGTATCAAAATATAAGACCTTTTTTACACTACATTTTCTATGTTTCTGATATACTCAGCTGAAATCTACTGATATCATGTTAAATGCTTCGTCGTGAGGGTCATGGGTGACAGGATTTGTAGTACCTACAACTATCATGGCGATAAGTCCTGATAAAACAAGTGTCAAGGTAAAACACCAATAATCGATACCGACCAACAAGAACACGTCCCCAACACCCGGCTGGTGAAGGCAAATGGGTCGCTCACAGAAAAATTCAGGACACAATTTTCCTCTTGTTATAAAGATTTGAGGGAATGGCTAGACATGCTCTAACCACGCGGGCTTGCATCTAGCATTCTGGACAAAACATAGTCACAGCAGGAACCGAATTCCGTTTCACAAACCGAAAGCCGATTAGCCATTCAGATCACCATAGTCTCTATTCAGAAGGAAATTAATTAAAAGTGCGCATTCATTCAGAAAGACACATCCACACCATTATCCATTTAGAAAGGATCCACACCAGTATCCATTCAGAAAGGATCCACACCATGGTGTGGATGTGTCTTTCTGAATGAATGTGCACTTTTAATTAATTTCCTTCTGAATAGAGACTATGGTGATCTGAATGGCTGATCGGCTTTCGGTTTGTGAAACGGAATTCGGTTCCTGTTGTGACTATGTTTTGTCCGGAATGCTAGATGCAAGCCCGCGTGGTTAGAGCATGTCTAGCCATTCCCTCAAATCTTTATAACAAGAGGCAAATTGTGTCCTGAATTTTTCTGTGAGCGACCCATTTGCCTTCACCAGCCGGGTGTTGGGGATGTGTTCTTGTTGGTCGGTATCGATCATTGGTGTTTTACCTTGACACTTGTTTTGGTCCTAACCTGTTTTACTCTGCTTTTGAAATATTTGCGAGCTGATCCGCCCTGTGGTCTCTGCTTCATTCTGTGTATTAAGTGGTCTTCTTGATATTTATCAATCGTTATGCCTCATATCACCACTTTTTGAGCTGGAGAATTGATTCGTTATACCGTATCATAATAAATGATATGCTACTATGTTATAGTACTAACACTTGGATTAGTGAGAGAGAGAGAGAGAAACGTACATATTTCTGTGAGATCTCTATGATGAGTAGTCGGATCACTCCTACATATTTCTGTGACATAGTACAACAGTGTACATGATGCAATCAAAATGAGCATGCATGCCGTAGTGTACAAGATAGGATGGCCTTGTGCTATCTACTCCCTCTGTTCTCAACTTAGATATGTTCTTATTTTGATAGAATCCTGCCGCTTGGATATCTTCTTATTTTTAGAGTAAATTTATTCCAGGGCCAAAGACTTGTACATGTTCAGTTTAGTACTGTATTGAACTAGTTTTGCTTTGACAATTGTGGCTGGCTGATGATGTATCTCTGCTGCTGATTCTGCTTATTTGCAAGTAGAAGTAGTAGTAGTTTCTGTGGTACTATTGTATCTATATCAGTGATTATCTTGCCAACAGCGGCTTTTCTATTCATCTGAACTGGATACTGTTGTATCTCTGCATTTGTATTTTATTATCTGCAAGTAGTAGGGCTTGTTTTACATGTTTTATTCTTAGTTGCTTGCTATGTTCCGGCGATACTTGACAAAATCTACTATTATGCTTTCATATGTATTACTCCCTTTGTAAAATAGAACTAATGTTCATCTAGCAAAGCTATTTGCTGTAACAGTTTTTCTCAAGGCACTCTAATATTCATCTCTTTTTGTTTCATTAGGTTCTCAAGCACCAAAAGAAGGCACAATAAACAAGCCGGATGGATAAATTTCTCCCAGGTTCTCAATGCTAGATGACCAAGACACCAAAAGATGGATACATTGTTTGCATTATCTTTGTTGCAAAATGATGTTGTAGCTGTGATGAACTGTTTGCTGCGAAAGATTATGTTGTTATGATAAATTATGAATGCTGGGATTTGGGATTCAAAGTCATGCTGTTATGATAAATTATGTTGTTGTTGTGATGAGATATTGCTTTCAAGTCATGCAAAATTATGTTGCTGTTGGGAAAACTGCTGCTAAATTATGAGATATTGATTTCAAGTCATTTTTTCAGGTAATTCTGTAGCAAGGATAAAAGGGGAGTTAGTTACATTGTAAAGATTGGATTTTTAAATGTTCTACATCATGTTATGTCAACATGACAAACCCTTTCTACCAAATAGAAATTTTAAACACAGAGGATTGTGAAAGGAAGGGTTTTGAGGATTCAAGGGGTTTTGAGGGGATTGGGTGGAAGAGGGGGATTCACCAAATCCCCTGAAATCCCCCCTCCCAAAACCTCTACAATCCCCTCCTATCAAATGAGGCCTCATTGACCTATCAATCAAGAAGACAGAAATAGCCATTATTCAAGATCAGTAGATCTCTTAGGCATTCAAGAAACAAAACACACAACAAATATTCAATCACGATCTAGACTAACTGAAAGATCGAGGATGTCGCCTAGAGGGGGGGGGGGTGAATAGGCGCTTTAAAATAATTACGGTTTAGGCTTGAACAAATGCGGAATAAACCTAACGGTTAATTTGTCAAGCACAAAACCTACAACAACTAGGCTCACCTATGTGCACCAACTACTTATGCTAAGCAAGATAAGCAACTATGTGATAGCAAGATATATGACAAAGAACAATATGGCTATCACAAAGTAAAGTGCATAAGTAAAGGGCTCGGGTAAGAGATAACCGAGGCACGCGGAGACGACGATGTATCCCGAAGTTCACACCCTTGCGGATGCTAATCTCCGTTTGGAGCGGTGTGGAGGCACAATGCTCCCCAAGAAGCCACTAGGGCCACCGTAATCTCCTCACGCCCTCGCACAATGCAAGATGCCGTGATTC
>LR880972.1:917578064-917601337 GCA_904067115.1 Aegilops sharonensis
GAATGATACGATCAAGCTACTCATCGAGAGCCCCCCTTGATAGTACGGCAATCGATCCTATAACCCGGTCTCCCAACTACCATCATGAGACCGGTAAAATAGAAAACCTATCAAGGGCAAACCTTTGCCTTGCACATGGTCCACTTGAGCTAGACGATGACGATCTTGACTCCCTCAAGTTGGACCACCTTTCTTGATTGCGTTGGCTCGAAGAAGACTAGTTGATTGCTCCCCCATACTCCACTATGGGTGAGCCACTCTTCCGCACATCTTCACAAGTCCATTGTCACCAAGTGGACGGCAAGCTTCAAGCATTTGATCTCTTCGTGATGCTTCACTTGAATTTGCACACCGCAACCTAACCCCACAAAGAACTCTCACGAAGACCATGGGTTAGTACACAAAGCGTAATGGACAATGCTTACCATACCATGGGATCACTTGATCCCTCTGTACATCTTGTACGCTTTGTGTGTTGAATCTTTTCAACTCTCTTCATTTGGATGATGTCTTGAAGGTGAACATGAATGATCACACACTCTTATTCTTCAAGACATGCTTGCAATAAGCTCAACACTCACATGACCAATCTTTGGATAATTCCTTGAATAGCACCTTGGTCGACACAAAACTCTCCTTGAAACCCACACATGTACTCCAAGAAAAGCCTATGGACAAAACCTTCAAATAAACTCAAGGCAACCATTAGTCCATAGAGAATTTCATCAATTACCAAAACCACACATGGGGGCACCGCATGTCCTTTCACTAACAACTCCAGAATTAATATGAAAAATAAAATAACATGTAGCACTTCAAAACTTAACTATTGGGAGGAATGAAAAGTATTTCTCTAATGACATTGAATAAGCAACAACAGTTCTTGATGATCCACACTTAAAGATGGACTTGCAAACATTTTGTAGGAAATATGTACTCCAGAGCCAATTTTGGCCTAAATATGTCAGTTCTGAGCATGAACATCTATTTCTCTACTTTTTTCATGTTGTAAACATCAAATATGTTAACAAAGTCAAGTGACACTATGATGGCTAATTAACCAGTGTGATAATCAACTTAGTTAACGCGGGAAAATAAACAAATGCTGATTTTCTTTTACTTTATTCCACGAGGAAACTCTCCACCAGTCCAAATTGCCGTGTTAAACAAGACGTGAAGTCTCAAGAAGTTGTAATAAGACTTTTCCTGGCAAAAGAAGTTGTAATCATTGAAGGCTAATTAATTAAACAGCTATGCTCAAAGAAAACCTGGTATAGAAAAATATCCTAAAAATCTTGACCAGAAGTAATCACTATCTCAAGATTAGCTAATAAACTTAGTTAATTAACGCAGGAAATAATCAAACATGCATGTCATTCTCAGATGTGCAGCAACGTATATCTCACTTGCACAAGAATTTTTTATACCAGAAGGACCTCACCGGTACGCAGGAGTCTCTTTTTACTCACTACTTCGTGCAAGCACCGTATCTCATTATCCCCTATACTTAAATACATACATGTGACTATATATATGCCACCTAGTTCCGTTTGTTAAACCAAAGCTAACCACACATACTGCATACTACAGGTAGTTGCTAGCAATACACACATCCTCTGATCAACATGACCATCCCACCAAAGCCTTTTCTCTTTGCAATCCTCGGTTGCCTCTGCTTCGGAAGTTCAGCCCTAGCAGCTCGCCAGCTCAGTGATGACTCGTCGGTCGCGGTGAGCCACGAGAATTGGATGCTGCAATACGGCCGTGTGTACAAGGACGACACCGAGAAGGCTCGGTGGCTTAAGGTGTTCAAGGACAATGTCCGGTTCATCGAGTCTTTCAACGCCGAGAACCATAAGTTCTATTTGGGAGTCAATCAGTTCGCTGACCTCACCAACAAGGAGTTTAAGATGACAAAGGCTAACAAGGGATACAAAGCTAGCTTGGAGAGAGCTCCCACAGGATTCAGGTATGAGAACGTGAGCTTGGATGCACTTCCGACAACAATAGACTGAAGGACCAAGGGTGCGGTCACTCCCATCAAGAATCAGGGCCAATGTGGTAAGTGCATAATATACTGATGTATTACACATATATCTTCATATTTTTCATGAAAAAAATTATGTGATCATGTATGTCACACAATACTTTGTAGGTTGTTGTTGGGCATTTTCCGCCATTGCTGCAACCGAGGGCATCGTCAAGCTGAAAACTGGCAAGCTTATATCTTTATCGGAACAGGAGTTGGTAGATTGTGATGTCCACGGCGTGGATCAGGGCTGTGAGGGCGGGCTCATGGATGATGCCTTCAAGTTTATCATTTCAAACGGTGGCTTGACTGGTGAGTCTAGCTATCCATATACCGCAGAAGATGGCAAGTGCAAGAGTGGATCGCAGGATGCCGCCACCATCAAGAGTTATGAAGATGTGCCAGCCAACAATGAGGGTGCCCTCATGGCGGCTGTCGCAAACCAACCTATTTCAGTAGCCGTCGATGGTGGTGACATGACATTCCAATTTTACAAAGGTGGAATGATGACTGGTTCTTGCGGCACTGAGCTAGACCATGGCATTGCAGCTATTGGCTATGGAAAGACGACTGATGGCACAAAATATTGGTTGCTAAAGAATTCGTGGGGCACAACATGGGGAGAAAATGGGTATTTAAGAATGGAGAAGGACATTTCTGACAAGAGAGGCATGTGTGGTCTTGCTATGGAGCCTTCCTACCCTACTGAGTAGTAAAAGCCTCGAATGCCACATATCTACGTACATACACAAAGATCAAATAAACACGTGCACCTTCTTTAGGGATTCCGTTATATGTCTTCAATTTGTGTCAAAATATATGTCGTTATGTATTTGAGATTTATGCATCATAAATATCGTGTGAATATGTTGATATGTACATGATAGTGTGATTTATCTTTATGTGTTTATTACATAAAAAGGCTTTATGCCCGGCTTTATAAATAAAGCAACAAACGGCACACGCATCCAAAGTTAACAAACATAACCGCAACGGGCACCAACAAAAGAAGAATGAAAAGAGTTCATGTAATACAAATAAAACATAGGAACAGGTTCATGCCGAGGGCAACAGCTCAACAAGCCCAAAACAAGGAAATGACACACAGGGGGCAGCGATATGTGTTTTATTTGGTTTTATGTTGCTACATTTAATTTCATAATCCTCTAGAGGATGGGCCAATTAACTTCCATAGTGTGGTAGGTGATCCTTGATTCTCACTGTTTGCTATCCTACAAGTTCTTGGTGTGACATACGACAAATCCAACTTGTTACTCTTCTACATGGTATTATGCATGCGAACAGAGCCTTCGTTCGGTGCTTAGGTATGCAGTTGTGCAGCCTAACCACCCCGGTTCAATTCCTATGCGTGATACACAAGGGTTTTTCTTCATTGTATTTTCTTACAGACCAAGCTTGATGTCTGGTTATACCATTATACCACACATCAAGATTAAAATCTTGATACACATGCTAAAAACAAATTCTTGAGTACATGGTGGGACTACACATCAAGATAGAAGTCCTAGTAATTGTACTAAAAAAATGGTTGTGTGCNCAACTCTCTTCATTTGGATGATGTCTTGAAGGTGAACATGAATGATCACACACTCTTATTCTTCAAGACATGCTTGCAATAAGCTCAACACTCACATGACCAATCTTTGGATAATTCCTTGAATAGCACCTTGGTCGACACAAAACTCTCCTTGAAACCCACACATGTACTCCAAGAAAAGCCTATGGACAAAACCTTCAAATAAACTCAAGGCAACCATTAGTCCATAGAGAATTTCATCAATTACCAAAACCACACATGGGGGCACCGCATGTCCTTTCACTAACAACTCCAGAATTAATATGAAAAATAAAATAACATGTAGCACTTCAAAACTTAACTATTGGGAGGAATGAAAAGTATTTCTCTAATGACATTGAATAAGCAACAACAGTTCTTGATGATCCACACTTAAAGATGGACTTGCAAACATTTTGTAGGAAATATGTACTCCAGAGCCAATTTTGGCCTAAATATGTCAGTTCTGAGCATGAACATCTATTTCTCTACTTTTTTCATGTTGTAAACATCAAATATGTTAACAAAGTCAAGTGACACTATGATGGCTAATTAACCAGTGTGATAATCAACTTAGTTAACGCGGGAAAATAAACAAATGCTGATTTTCTTTTACTTTATTCCACGAGGAAACTCTCCACCAGTCCAAATTGCCGTGTTAAACAAGACGTGAAGTCTCAAGAAGTTGTAATAAGACTTTTCCTGGCAAAAGAAGTTGTAATCATTGAAGGCTAATTAATTAAACAGCTATGCTCAAAGAAAACCTGGTATAGAAAAATATCCTAAAAATCTTGACCAGAAGTAATCACTATCTCAAGATTAGCTAATAAACTTAGTTAATTAACGCAGGAAATAATCAAACATGCATGTCATTCTCAGATGTGCAGCAACGTATATCTCACTTGCACAAGAATTTTTTATACCAGAAGGACCTCACCGGTACGCAGGAGTCTCTTTTTACTCACTACTTCGTGCAAGCACCGTATCTCATTATCCCCTATACTTAAATACATACATGTGACTATATATATGCCACCTAGTTCCGTTTGTTAAACCAAAGCTAACCACACATACTGCATACTACAGGTAGTTGCTAGCAATACACACATCCTCTGATCAACATGACCATCCCACCAAAGCCTTTTCTCTTTGCAATCCTCGGTTGCCTCTGCTTCGGAAGTTCAGCCCTAGCAGCTCGCCAGCTCAGTGATGACTCGTCGGTCGCGGTGAGCCACGAGAATTGGATGCTGCAATACGGCCGTGTGTACAAGGACGACACCGAGAAGGCTCGGTGGCTTAAGGTGTTCAAGGACAATGTCCGGTTCATCGAGTCTTTCAACGCCGAGAACCATAAGTTCTATTTGGGAGTCAATCAGTTCGCTGACCTCACCAACAAGGAGTTTAAGATGACAAAGGCTAACAAGGGATACAAAGCTAGCTTGGAGAGAGCTCCCACAGGATTCAGGTATGAGAACGTGAGCTTGGATGCACTTCCGACAACAATAGACTGAAGGACCAAGGGTGCGGTCACTCCCATCAAGAATCAGGGCCAATGTGGTAAGTGCATAATATACTGATGTATTACACATATATCTTCATATTTTTCATGAAAAAAATTATGTGATCATGTATGTCACACAATACTTTGTAGGTTGTTGTTGGGCATTTTCCGCCATTGCTGCAACCGAGGGCATCGTCAAGCTGAAAACTGGCAAGCTTATATCTTTATCGGAACAGGAGTTGGTAGATTGTGATGTCCACGGCGTGGATCAGGGCTGTGAGGGCGGGCTCATGGATGATGCCTTCAAGTTTATCATTTCAAACGGTGGCTTGACTGGTGAGTCTAGCTATCCATATACCGCAGAAGATGGCAAGTGCAAGAGTGGATCGCAGGATGCCGCCACCATCAAGAGTTATGAAGATGTGCCAGCCAACAATGAGGGTGCCCTCATGGCGGCTGTCGCAAACCAACCTATTTCAGTAGCCGTCGATGGTGGTGACATGACATTCCAATTTTACAAAGGTGGAATGATGACTGGTTCTTGCGGCACTGAGCTAGACCATGGCATTGCAGCTATTGGCTATGGAAAGACGACTGATGGCACAAAATATTGGTTGCTAAAGAATTCGTGGGGCACAACATGGGGAGAAAATGGGTATTTAAGAATGGAGAAGGACATTTCTGACAAGAGAGGCATGTGTGGTCTTGCTATGGAGCCTTCCTACCCTACTGAGTAGTAAAAGCCTCGAATGCCACATATCTACGTACATACACAAAGATCAAATAAACACGTGCACCTTCTTTAGGGATTCCGTTATATGTCTTCAATTTGTGTCAAAATATATGTCGTTATGTATTTGAGATTTATGCATCATAAATATCGTGTGAATATGTTGATATGTACATGATAGTGTGATTTATCTTTATGTGTTTATTACATAAAAAGGCTTTATGCCCGGCTTTATAAATAAAGCAACAAACGGCACACGCATCCAAAGTTAACAAACATAACCGCAACGGGCACCAACAAAAGAAGAATGAAAAGAGTTCATGTAATACAAATAAAACATAGGAACAGGTTCATGCCGAGGGCAACAGCTCAACAAGCCCAAAACAAGGAAATGACACACAGGGGGCAGCGATATGTGTTTTATTTGGTTTTATGTTGCTACATTTAATTTCATAATCCTCTAGAGGATGGGCCAATTAACTTCCATAGTGTGGTAGGTGATCCTTGATTCTCACTGTTTGCTATCCTACAAGTTCTTGGTGTGACATACGACAAATCCAACTTGTTACTCTTCTACATGGTATTATGCATGCGAACAGAGCCTTCGTTCGGTGCTTAGGTATGCAGTTGTGCAGCCTAACCACCCCGGTTCAATTCCTATGCGTGATACACAAGGGTTTTTCTTCATTGTATTTTCTNAAACCAACCTATTTCAGTAGCCGTCGATGGTGGTGACATGACATTCCAATTTTACAAAGGTGGAGTGATGACTGGTTCTTGCGGCACTGAGCTAGACCATGGCATTGCAGCTATTGGCTATGGAAAGACGACTGATGGCACAAAATATTGGTTGCTGAAGAATTCGTGGGGCACAACATGGGGAGAAAATGGGTATTTAAGAATGGAGAAGGACATTTCTGACAAGAGAGGCATGTGTGGTCTTGCTATGGAGCCTTCCTACCCTACTGAGTAGTAAAAGCCTCGAATGCCACATATCTACGTACATACACAAAGATCAAATAAACACGTGCACCTTCTTTAGGGATTCCGTTATATGTCTTCAATTTGTGTCAAAATATATGTCGTTATGTATTTGAGATTTATGCATCATAAATATCGTGTGAATATGTTGATATGTACATGATAGTGTGATTTATCTTTATGTGTTTATTACATAAAAAGGCTTTATGCCCGGCTTTATAAATAAAGCAACAAACGGCACACGCATCCAAAGTTAACAAACATAACCGCAACGGGCACCAACAAAAGAAGAATGAAAAGAGTTCATGTAATACAAATAAAACATAGGAACAGGTTCATGCCGAGGGCAACAGCTCAACAAGCCCAAAACAAGGAAATGACACACAGGGGGCAGCGATATGTGTTTTATTTGGTTTTATGTTGCTACATTTAATTTCATAATCCTCTAGAGGATGGGCCAATTAACTTCCATAGTGTGGTAGGTGATCCTTGATTCTCACTGTTTGCTATCCTACAAGTTCTTGGTGTGACATACGACAAATCCAACTTGTTACTCTTCTACATGGTATTATGCATGCGAACAGAGCCTTCGTTCGGTGCTTAGGTATGCAGTTGTGCAGCCTAACCACCCCGGTTCAATTCCTATGCGTGATACACAAGGGTTTTTCTTCATTGTATTTTCTTACAGACCAAGCTTGATGTCTGGTTATACCATTATACCACACATCAAGATTAAAATCTTGATACACATGCTAAAAACAAATTCTTGAGTACATGGTGGGACTACACATCAAGATAGAAGTCCTAGTAATTGTACTAAAAAAATGGTTGTGTGCATCATTAATTTGAATTATTTTTTTATGAAAATACTAGCGCCCACACGTGTGGGCGTTTGCATCTCCCCCACACGCATAGATCAAAGTATGTTTGTGTTTGCATGAATCTTGGCATGTTTTGCTAGTTTTTTTATGCCACGTAGGACTAGGCTGGTGTGTGGCCATTCATCCGGTCGCCCACACGTTCGTTTCACCACGCGGAGGGGCTGGTGTGTGGGCGTTTAGCAGTTTGCCCACACGCCAGTTTTCACGCACGCAAAGGGGCTGGTGTGTGGTCGTTTATCAGTTCGCCCACACACCCGTCTTCTCTCCCACACCCAAAGCTGTCAGTTGCCATGCGTTTTGCAGGGTACATGGCAACTGCCCTAGTTTGCTTGTAAGCAGATGACAACTCTCTCTTTATTCGAACATGTTATTTTGCCATGTCTTTTTGTAGTGCTACATGGCAACTGCCTAGTGTTAGTAGGTGGCAACTCCTAAAGATACCACCATCGCCCACACGTCCGTCTCATCTCTCACACCCAAAGCTGTCAGTTGCCATGTATTTTGCTGGGTACATGGCAACTACCAAAGTGTTCTTGTAAGCATATAGCAACTCTCTTTTTATCCGAATATGTTATTTTGCCATGTCTTTTTGTAGTGCTACATGGCAACAGCCAAGTGTTAGTAGGTGACAACTCCTAAAGTTTTTAAATCATGACAACTGTAGTAGACCAGACCATACATGGCAACAGCTGCATGTCCAAAAATGGCATCCGACACTTGACCTGAGATGGCAACTGTAGTTGAGCAATCATGGCAACTGTAGTTGTCAGGCATGGCAACTGTAGTTCAGCAACATGGCAACTGCAGTTAAACGAACATGGAAGAGGGTCCGGACCATGGCAACCGCGGGGACGCGTGGTGACTGTCACGTGGGGCGTGCGGGACCGTGGGGTAGGAGCCGGACGTATGAGCGTGTAGGCGTTATCTATTTTACCCACACGTAAGCATGTGGAAGGGACCGCGAGGCAAAAGACCGGGAGTGTGGACATTACTTGTTTTGCCCACATATAAACGTGTGGATTGGTTCTCTTAGATACCACACGAAACATGTGGCCAGACCCTTAACGCCCACACGTGTGAGCATTATCGGCACCTTTTTTTAACCTGATATCTAGGGAATCGTTCGACGTGGGGCACCACCAGCCCGAACAAAACATTCGCCATCAGTGCATGCGTTTTTTTTCAAAAAGGGGGTTCGCCCCAGTCTTTGCATTAGAAAGATGCCATCAGTGCATGCGTGAAAAATGGAAGGATTACCTTCGATCTGAAAAACATACCAGCGCGAACACTCGAGAAAATTCAGAGATCTTGGAGTACTAAGATAGATTGAGATAAGAAAAAATCACTATATGATGTTCGAGCAGTGGGAAGAGGCGATCTAGGGCGCTGCCACCGTCGGCGATGTTGCGCGGCTCCTGACCAGGCGTCCGTTTAGACGGCAGCCATGGGTTCTCTTCCTTTTGGTCATGGTGGGCTGGTGGCCTTCAAGAAATCACGAGCAGTTCTGTGGTCTTCCTTGCCTGTTAGCTTCACGAACATGAAGGGAGTTCAGAGATAAGAAAAGGCGACCTGGGTTGCTGGGTTGCAACAGTTGCTTCGCTGACGGTGTGCTGGTATTTGCGGTTTTGTCCGGCGAGGGATGCCCGTTCTGTGGTTTGACCCTTGACCGTAATTTTGTCTCTGCTACGTGGAGCCTCCTCTCGTGCAGGTTAGGGTTCATTAGAAGCAGATTTTTTTTGTCCTTGGCGAAGACCGAGTTTTGTGAAAGATCGCAGGGAACTATGAAGCTCATTAGTTGGAATTGTCGGGTATCCTCAGGCCTCAATAGTTCGTTCGCTTCTGAACATCTAGAGGCGAAATAACCCTGATGCGTTTTTTCTGTCTGAAACACATCTAGACGACACTATGGCAGTAGAATTGATGAAAAAAAATTACGTATGAATTACATGATCGTTGCTCCAAGCTTAGATGGAAGAAAGGGTGGGTTGTTGCTTGTCTAGAAGGAGGTGAGGATCTACTCTCGGACTACCAACCTAGATTTCGTTGATGTTTCAGTTGAGGGTCCCAATGAGGACATGTGGAGGTTGACTGGAATTTATGGGGTACCAAGCTGGGATAATAAAGATCGCACATACCGTATCCTGCGTGATCTCCATGCTCAGTCTGGTTTGCCATGGCTAGTCAGTGGAGACTTTAACGAAATCTTGTTCTCGTCAGAGAAGGAAGGAGGAGCACCTCGTCAACACTCGCGTCTTCAAGTGTTTCAGGATGCTCTATCTAATTGCATGCTTGAGGATATTGGGTATGAAGGGGACAAGTTTACTTGGTTTCGAGGAGGACTGCCTGAGAGATTGGACCGAGCTGTTTCAAACGCAGGCTGGGTAAAATTGCATCCGTTGGCTGGGTTATGTAATTTGGAGATGGGAAAGTCAGACCACAGACCAATTTGCATGGACACAAATCATCTGGTAGGTGTGGCTGGTAGCAGTCCTATTTACAAGCTGAAATTTGAGGCTAGGTNGCTCCAAGCTTAGATGGAAGAAAGGGTGGGTTGTTGCTTGTCTAGAAGGAGGTGAGGATCTACTCTCGGACTACCAACCTAGATTTCGTTGATGTTTCAGTTGAGGGTCCCAATGAGGACATGTGGAGGTTGACTGGAATTTATGGGGTACCAAGCTGGGATAATAAAGATCGCACATACCGTATCCTGCGTGATCTCCATGCTCAGTCTGGTTTGCCATGGCTAGTCAGTGGAGACTTTAACGAAATCTTGTTCTCGTCAGAGAAGGAAGGAGGAGCACCTCGTCAACACTCGCGTCTTCAAGTGTTTCAGGATGCTCTATCTAATTGCATGCTTGAGGATATTGGGTATGAAGGGGACAAGTTTACTTGGTTTCGAGGAGGACTGCCTGAGAGATTGGACCGAGCTGTTTCAAACGCAGGCTGGGTAAAATTGCATCCGTTGGCTGGGTTATGTAATTTGGAGATGGGAAAGTCAGACCACAGACCAATTTGCATGGACACAAATCATCTGGTAGGTGTGGCTGGTAGCAGTCCTATTTACAAGCTGAAATTTGAGGCTAGGTGGCTAGCTGAAGAAACAGTGGAAGAAATAGTCAAGACCTCTTGGCAGAAGGCTATGCAACGGGGACTCTGTCCGACGGCAAAGGAGAAGGTTGACTTAGTCCATAAGGACCTCCATGCATGGGATAAGAAAGTGCTAAAGGGCCCTCGTGCTCGTCTCAGGAAGGCACATAAGGACCATGAGGCTTCGACGAGAATGTCGTTTTCAACTGATGTCAGTATGAAGCAGTATGAAGCAAAAGGATTTGGCAGTTTTTATAGAGAACCTCCTCAGCAGGATGAAATTTACTGGGCGCAAAGAGGCAGCGTGAGTTGGCTGTGACATGGCGATCGTAACAATTCGTACTTCCAACACTTTGCTTCTGCGAGGAGGAGAAGGAACTTGCTCAAATGATTAAAAAAATGAAAGTACTGGATGTGTTAGGGATAAAACTAGGTATGACCTGCCCAGAGGGGGCCGGGTCATGCCTTTGACGACTCACTATGAAGAGGTCCAAGGAAGCCCAAGACGTGAAGATAGCAACTCAAGGAGGCAGGCCTGGATAAGATCCAGAAACGGGGCCCGTGAGCCGTTGTATGATGACTTGTATTGTAAGGCAAGAATTAGTCACAAACCGAGCATGTCACGATGTGTGAGCCGGCCGGGACTCTGTAAGCCGCCTGGCCTCAAGCTGTGTATATAAAGGTGAGACCCGGCGGAGGGTTAACTCAGGAAACAAACAATCGAAATCTAGGTCAAGCGTATTCGCTCCCTGGTAATCGAAACCCAAGCAATACAACCTAAAGCAGGAGTATGCTTTTACCTCCATCGTGAGGGGCCGAACCTGGGTAATTCTTGAGTCCTTTGTTCCGTTCAACCCCTTCAGGCTAACCTAGGTGCGATGGCTCCACATCTAAGTCCTTTCACTAGGACATCTACCGTGACAAAACCACGACAAGATGGGTGGAAGGGAATGAAAATCTCAAGACCTTGATTGGTGATTATTTTGCAAAATTGTTCAAACCTGATGGAGGTGATATAGACCAAAACCTTCTAGCTTCGGTTAAGCTGCTGGTCACGAGTTCTATGAATGATCTATGAATGATCTGTTAATGGCCCCATATACAAGAGATGATGTCCGAAAGGCTTTGTTTCAATTTGGAGATATGAAGGCCCCCCCGGGGCCTGATGGTCTCCATGCAGTTTTCTTTAAGAGGTTTTGACTTATTGTTGGTGACGAGTTGACGGATGATATTTTTGGTGCAATTAACAGTAAAAAGATACCTACAGGTTAGGACTCAACAAATATTGTGCTTATTCTAAAGTTGAGAGTTCCGAGGTAATTATGCAGTATAGGCCTACAAGTCTTTGCAATTTGGTCTATACAATTATATCAAAGATGCTTGCTAATACACTTAAGAAAATCATGCCTGAAATTATATCCCCAACACAAAGCGCATTTGTTCCAGGTAGGCTTATTGCCGATAATGTGTTGGTGGCATATGAATGCTTTCATGCAATAAAAAAAGACCCATGGGGCTAATGGCTATTTTGCATTAACATTGGATATTGATAAATCTTATGATTATGTTGATTGGGGATTTCTAAGACAGATGATGTTAAAGATGGGCTTCCAGATACAGTGGGTGGATACGATCATGGAGTGTCTATCATCAGTCAGTTACAGAGTTCGATTTAATGATACTGAAACGGAGGAATTCACACCCACCAAGGGTCTTAGACAAGGAGATCCGCTATGCCCATATCTTTTTCTATTATGTTATGAGGGTTTTTCTAGTACCTTGGCTCACGAAGAGGAAGTGGGTGGGCTAGAAGGCATCCTGGTATGTAGGAGTGCACCATCTATTTCTCATCTTTTATCTGCACGTGATTCTTTGATCCTGATGAAGGAAAATGCTCATAATGTGAGCACTCTAAAAAGGGTGTTGGACGCATATTGCAGTAGCTCAGGGCAGCTTGTGAGTAATGCTAAATCTAGTCTTTTCCAGTCCTAATACTAATGTCAGTGTAAAAAATGTGTGCAGAGAATTGAATATTCTCACCAAAGCTCTCTCCGACACTTAATTGGGACTCCCTACCATGGTGGGGATCGATGGGAGTGATTGTTTCCAACATCTTATTCACATAGTATGCCAAATGTTGAAGGGGTGGAATGAAAAAACCCTANATGATACTGAAACGGAGGAATTCACACCCACCAAGGGTCTTAGACAAGGAGATCCGCTATGCCCATATCTTTTTCTATTATGGTATGAGGGTTTTTCTAGTACCTTGGCTCACGAAGAGGAAGTGGGTGGGCTAGAAGGCATCCTGGTATGTAGGAGTGCACCATCTATTTCTCATCTTTTATCTGCACGTGATTCTTTGATCCTGATGAAGGAAAATGCTCATAATGCGAGCACTCTAAAAAGGGTGTTGGACGCATATTGCAGTAGCTCAGGGCAGCTTGTGAGTAATGCTAAATCTAGTCTTTTCCAGTCCTAATACTAATGTCAGTGTAAAAAATGTGTGCAGAGAATTGAATATTCTCACCAAAGCTCTCTCCGACACTTAATTGGGACTCCCTACCATGGTGGGGATCGATGGGAGTGATTGTTTCCAACATCTTATTCACATAGTATGCCAAATGTTGAAGGGGTGGAATGAAAAAACCCTATCTATATGTGCAAGATAAGGATATTTTGATTAAATCGGTTGCTCAAGCAATTCCGTCTTATGACATGTCGGTGTGCAACCTGCCAAAGGGAATTTGCAAGTCAATTAGCGATGAAATTGTTGGATTTTGGTGGGGTTATAATGAGAAAAAAAATAAGATGCATTGGTTTGCTCGGTGGAAGTTGTGTATTCCAAATAAGAAAGGGGGTTGGGGTTTAGGGACCTTCACAGTTTCAATCTTGCTATGTTAGCAAAGCAGTGTTGGCGACTAATGCAGAACCCAGATTTTTTGTGTGCATGCGTATTGAGCGCAGAATATTATCTAGATGGCAATATATTAAAAGATAGACCGAAGAAGGGATCTTTTCACTTGGCAAAGCATAGAAGCAGGGATTCAGACTTTTAAGAGGGGATGCATTTGACGAGTTGGGACTGGGGCACAAATTAATATCTGGCAAGACCGTTGGATTCCAACCGGTGTATCACGGAAAGTCATTACACCAAGAAGTGTGAATTTGTTGACAAAGGTAGAAGATTTGATAGAGCCGCACACAGCACACTGAGACGTAGTTCTTGTACGGGATGTTTTTTCTCCGGTTGATCTTTAGAGGATCTTACAAATACCACTTAATGTTCATGGTATTGAGGATTTTGTTGCTTGGAACTATACTCGACCAGGGACCTTTTCGATTCGTTTAGCATATTATCGAGAGTTTGAGCATCAATACGGCCTTAGACTCATGAGAGTTGATGGACAGGGTAATGCACAGGTAAATCGAACAACAGATTCGCTATTGATTCTGTACAACATCTTGATGAATATCGAAGGCCTAGAGGTAGCAACCATTATGGATTGTAACCAGCTTGTGGCGAATTTCGCAGAAGTCACATACACTCATTGTTATCACGAAGCAAATGCAGTAGCTGATGGCTTACCAAAAAATTCCTACAGTACTCTTGTAGCTTTTGGGACACGTCGATCCCTGATTTTATTACTCATTTACTTGTAAATGATATGTCAATCATTTGAGGAATAAAGTCTTATTGCTGTAAAAAATCGCTCGAGAAAATTCTCTCTGGGCTATTGAAAAAGCCCCGAGTCTAACAAAAATTAACAATTGCCATGGATAAAGAAAACTTAGTATAAAACACTAAATATACATAACCCCATCTAAAAAAACTGAGTATAAAACTACCATGTGTACTACAATAAAAATTTCACAAAATATCAAGAAATTCATGTGTATTAAAAGTATCAGAGGAAAATATACAAATTGCCATGGATTAGCTGATAATTGCAATGTTATATTGTTAAAACTACAAAAAAACAAAATACTACAAAATATACCTACAAGAAAAGAAAAATGTCATGATAGAGTACAACTAGAAATTTTCCATGCATGGTCTGCATTAAAAAAAAGTGAACACAAGAAGCTAGCAAAAATTGAAAAAAAAAACATTTGGCATGACTTATGGAAGCCAAAAATACCATACAATTGACATTCGTCTAAACAAAATAACCAATGCTACATACAAAAAACATGTCATCGGATAGATAATAAAAATTGCCATGGTGTACATAATGACATTTGCCATGGACCTACAAAATAAACTTCCTATTTAATGAATAAAATAGCTAGATCCAAAAATTAAAAATTCTCATGCTATAGATAAAAAATAAGTGTCATGCTGTTACCTACAGTAAAACTACTAAAAGAAAGTTGCCATGAACTAAAATGATAAAAAAAAATAAAAGTACTGACCATGGCCCAACAAGTAAATTTGTAGAACTACCTTGATGTTATTTTTGTGCAGAAATAAAAGTTATTCTAGTTGGACGAAACTTCTCGATGATTTTTTATGGAATAAATAAAAAAACTGGAGCAAAGAACTACCGGAGAAGGGTCACCATGGGGCCACAAGCCAGGGGCGCGCCATGGAGGCTTGTGGGCCCATAGGCCTCCGGTTGATCAAATTCCATGCCTATATATTCCGTCTTCCTGACAAAAAATCAGAGAGAAAGTTTAATCAAGTTTTACGATACGGAGCCGGTCACCTCCTGTTCTTTTCCGAGAGCCTTAATCTGGAGTCCTTTGGGGCTCTGAAGAGAGGGATTCGTAGCCGTCGTCATCATAAACCTTTCTTCATCAACAATTTCGTGATGCTCACCATCATTAGTGAGTAATTCCTTTGTAGGCCTAAAGGAAGTAGATGGAGATGGAGATGGATGATATTTCATATGAAATCGAGTTAATTTGCTAGGGCTTGACCCCTAGTATCCATCATGTTCTGAGGTTGATGTTTCTATGACTTTGTTATGCTTAATGCTTGTCACCAGGGCCCGAGTGTCATGATTTCAGATCTGAACACTAATGCTTTTCATAAATATATTTGAGATATTGATATTACCTGCAAGTTGTATGCACCTATTATTGTTCTGAACCCTAGACCCCCAAGATTACCATGAATTGGCATATCGACGGGGATGACTTTAACTTGAGGAGTTCGTGTATTCATTCACTATGTGTTAATGCTTTGTTCCAGTTCTCTATTAAACAGAGCGCCTTAATTACCCTTAGTTTCCATTAGGACCCCCTTGCCACGGGAGGGTAGGACAAAAGGTCACATCAATTTCTTATCACAAGCAAGTGTGACTATATACGAAACACATGCCTGCATATGATTGATGAACTAGAGCTATTGTGTGTCACTCTAGGTTGTGACTGTTACATAATGAATCTCATCTAAATATCCACAACTACTTCATGCCTATGCTTTAATATTATTATTGCCTTTTCTCAAGTTACTATTGTCGCATTGTTTGCTACAAATCTGTTGCTAATACTGTTACTGCTACTATTACCGTTACTATTGCTCCCACTACTATCATATTACTATGCTGCTAATAAATTGCTGCAAGGAAGTGATTCTTAGGTGTGGTTGAATTGCCAACTCAACTACTAAGGCTTATAAATATTCTTTGACTCCCATTGTGTCAAATCAATATTTTTTTGTGAAATACTACCCTCAAAGACTGTTGCAATCCCCTACACTTCTAGGTCATCACGTACGCTGGAGTCATTGTTGAATGCACCGAATGTGGGTTTCTAGTGTTTCGTTAGATCAGGGATGCTTGGTCCAGCCCGTGCCCTGGATGCATCCTCGGCTAGTTGCTTGCACCTCGGCCGCAAAGGCCGCGGTGTGCTCATCCTTTCGTAGCAAGCGCTTTGTGTTGCCATTCACTGTTATGATGCCTTATGGTCCTAGCATCTTTAGCTTCAAATAAGCGTAGTGCGGGACGACGTGAAATGAGCGAAGGCAGTTTTCACTAAGAGTGTGTGATAGCGGCTCCTGAAGGGGACGATATTGAAGGTTACTCTTCGATACNAATCTCATCTAAATATCCACAACTACTTCATGCCTATGCTTTAATATTATTATTGCCTTTTCTCAAGTTACTATTGTCGCATTGTTTGCTACAAATCTGTTGCTAATACTGTTACTGCTACTATTACCGTTACTATTGCTCCCACTACTATCATATTACTATGCTGCTAATAAATTGCTGCAAGGAAGTGATTCTTAGGTGTGGTTGAATTGCCAACTCAACTACTAAGGCTTATAAATATTCTTTGACTCCCATTGTGTCAAATCAATATTTTTTTGTGAAATACTACCCTCAAAGACTGTTGCAATCCCCTACACTTCTAGGTCATCACGTACGCTGGAGTCATTGTTGAATGCACCGAATGTGGGTTTCTAGTGTTTCGTTAGATCAGGGATGCTTGGTCCAGCTCGTGCCCTGGATGCATCCTCGGCTAGTTGCTTGCACCTCGGCCGCAAAGGCCGCGGTGTGCTCATCCTTTCGTAGCAAGCGCTTTGTGTTGCCATTCACTGTTATGATGCCTTATGGTCCTAGCATCTTTAGCTTCAAATAAGCGTAGTGCGGGACGACGTGAAATGAGCGAAGGCAGTTTTCACTAAGAGTGTGTGATAGCGGCTCCTGAAGGGGACGATATTGAAGGTTACTCTTCGATACAATAGTTGTCGGGTGTGCCGAAGACTACATCTAGGCTCACCCTTCCTGGACACTGTGCGTCAATGCCGGGTATGATACCCTCGAAAGTGGTATTACTGGGTCGAATCTGTGCTGGGTCAATATGCATTTTATTAACAATACCTGCATATACAAGGTTGAGGTTGCTGCCGTCGTCCATTAGGACTTTGGTCAGGTGAAAGCTGTCAACTATTGGATTAAGGACCAAAGCCATCGTGCCACCATGGCGGCAACTGGTTGGATGGTGTCGTGATCAAATATGATCGGAACTTCCGACCACGGGAGAGGGAGAGAGGCTCACCCTCTGGCTCCATCCTCCATTGCCTCCCTAGATGGGCAAAGGTTATGGGAACAGGTTCTTCCCTCAGCTCCTTGGCCACCATGGTTCCCGAAGGGGCAGGAGCCCCTTCGAGATTGGATCTCTTCTCTTTGTCTATCTGTTTTTTGATCATGCTTTCTGGTCAAACACCGTTGTTTCTATAGCTGGAGATCGGTTACTCTGACCGGGCTGAAATTTTGAGGGTGTTTTCCTTGGAAGATAGCTTTCTTGGGGAGGAAGAAGAGCTCCAACCAACTTAAGGGCTACCCACATGGGCCCAGGGCGCGTCCTAGGGGTGGCCGTGCTCCTTGCCCATGTGGGCCCTCGGGCATCTTTTGCGTTTATTCCTTTGCCAAAAATCACACATATTTAAAAAAAATCATATTAATCTCTGAGGTGTTTTGACCTTCCCAAATATTGATCTTCTATAAAACAAAAAAACATGCAGAAAACAGGAACTGCCACAAGGCATTAGATTAATAAGTCAGTCTAAAAAATAATATTAAAATGCACCAAAACCATATATAATTGATGTAAATATAACATGAATACTTAAATAAATTATAGATACGTTGAAGATGTATCAGTTAGAGAAAGTTCTCTAACTGAGAAAAATATTTGTTGCTTGCTGCTTCACCCTTCTCTAGGGCGGAATCCCGACAACTCTTGCGGGAGTTAGCAGAGTGCTCCTGACAAGACACATGATGGCGTAACTGTCCCTCGGGTTCCTTACCCATGCACCGTCGCATGGCCTAAATACTCTTGGCGTATATAGGCAAAAGCCGAGTGTTTTGGCGGACTGCATGGCACATATTACACCTTTCCTTTTTTACTTTAAATCAAAAAGGTTTCATCTATTGTAAGTCGAGCGATCGGCTAAACACACTCACGTACATTGGATAATATCCCGCACTCAGCGCCTACCCGGTCGGAGCATCTTCAACAGCCGCCTAACGCGCGACGTACTAAAAACCAGTTTGCAGCGCGTCGATCGCCTGGTTGGTGCGGCGCGCAGTGCTGGCTCCAGCAGCCGCGCTAAAATACGGCGTGCCCGTAGCTCCAGCAGGTGCGCTAAAATGCAGCGCGTGCGCGTACGCACAAACAACATATGCGCTCCAAATACAAACAAAATAAATCAACAATAAATAGTTCAATTTATTATTACAACTCAAACAAATAGTATATTTCATCAATACAACAAATAGTTCAACAATACAACATCAAACGCACAAATCATGATGCTCTTTGACGGCCATTCCAAGCCCACCTCTTATCAATGAAATCCTTCTGAAGATCATCATGCACTGCCGGACGTCGAATGGCATGATAGGAGGCAACAAAACGGGCCACCCTTTCAGCCCTCCGCCGCACTCGCACGGGATGTCCCAAGAGCTCATAATGAGAATAGTCTACATCTTGACCATGCTCATTCTCGATGATCATGTTGTGCATGATCACACAAGCGTGCATTATGTACCAAAGTATCTTTTGATCCCAAAATCTACCCGGTCCTCTCACAATAGCAAATTGGGCTTGAAAAATCTCAAAAGCTCTCTCCACATCTTTTCTAGCCGCCGCCTAAGCATTGTGGAAATCAAGATTTTTCTTACACTCCGGTTTTTTCAATGGCTTCACAAATGTTTGCCACTTTGGGTAGATGCCATCCGCAAGATAGTAGCCATAGTTGTATGTACGGCCATTTGCTACAAACTGCACCGATGGCAATTCACCATTTGCAATCTTATTCATCAGTGATGACCGGTTGACAACGTTGATGTCATTCAAAGGTCCAGGTATTCCAAAAAAAACATGTCAAATCCAAGTCTCTTGATTGGCCACCGCTTCAAGGATTATAGTGGAATCCTTTTTTGATAGTGAAATTGGTCATGCCATGCCTTTGGACAATTCTTCCAACTCCAATGCATGCAATCTATTGAGCCAAGCATACCTGGGAACCCGCGAGCTTTGTTCATCTCCAATAGCCTTGCGGCGTCTTCGGCATTGGGAGATCTCAAGTACTCCGGGCCAAACACTTGCACAATTTCGACTGCGAAGCGCCTGACACACATGATGGCTTGCCTCTCACCCATGCCCAAGAAGTGATCATCTACTAGATCAGCGGGGATACCGTATGCCAACATACGCAAAGTGGCTGTCACCTTCTGAAAGGTGCTATGACTGAGCTCTCCGGCGGCATTCCTCCTCTGCTGAAAAAACCGGTCATGACTCGCTAGTTTCTCTGCAATGCGCCTGAACAACTCGGTGTTCATCCTAAACCGACGACGAAAGTACGACTCGGGGTACGTGGGATTCTCCACAAAATAGTGCCTCATCAATCTGTTGTGGGCATCGATCCTATCCCTCCAAAATTTCTGCTGACCCATAACCAAACAACCGTGCTTCGGTTTTTTATTGATGTGCATAGCTAGGATCATTGCAAGATCCCCCTCCTCTTCCATATCAAATTCTTCTTTGAAAGAATCATATGACGAACTCATCTACAATGTTGAAAACTAGGCTATAAAAAACTACAAACAACATGCATCAAATTTCATGTAAAAATGTGAAGTTGGAAGAAATACATACCTTGCGGGCGTTTTGTCAAACACCTTGCGGGCGCCAAGCGGCAGTGGACGGCCAAGCGCTGTTCGTCGGAGTACTGCCGCGTGCGATGGGCGGCGCTGACTAGAGGGAGACGGAGGAAGCCGCGGCCGCGCGGGAAAAAACCGTGGAAGCACCGGAACGGTCGACGGAAGAAATGGGGTGGCGCGGGCAGCGGCAGCGCTAGCGGCCGGATGGGTAGGTGGAGTTGCGAGCGAGCGCTCGAGAGTCTAGCGCGCGGGAGCGGGCGCGCGATTGCGTTTTCGCCCGCGCGCTGAATTAGATATGACACGCGCGCGGTTTTTGCGCATCCGCTGGAGCGCCCGGAACAGTTGCGCGAGCTAAAAGCACTGTTTTTTCAGCGCGGCGCTTATGTAGCGCGGCTGTTGGAGATGCTCTCAGCAATTATATAATGCGCGTTGTGCGCCTCCCCCTCCCACGCTCCCTGACACGACTCCCCTCCCTCCACTGGAGCACGACCACACGCGCCTAAGCTTGCCACTGTTCACACCTCCACCATCAAACTCGATGCCGACGACCAAGAAAACCACATCGGCCGACGTGAGAACTCTTTCATTTATCTTTTTTTCTATTAATTAAGTTTTGTCATATTTGTATAGTATGAAAAATTCATATAAGCATATGATGATATTCACAATGCATTCTAGTTACAGTAAAGAAATTTAGATGCTAGTTACAGTAACTTTAAGGGCAACTCTAATCGGGCGACCCAAACAGACATTACAATTTGTCCACTTTTTATCCATTTGGATCGACAGTAGAGGCGGCTTTCTGGGCAATGCACCCAACATGCCAACCCATTTGGTCTGCCTCAACCTCTTCTGTCAATTTTTCTCATTTTGGACATTCTATACATTTTGTGTCAATAAAACAAATAAATGAAACATTGCACATGATTAAAGAAAAAAATCATATAGTTTACAACACAATACATAAAAATAACATGGTTTGCAACCAAATGAATTTAAAATTGTAGCAAATGCATTGGAAGAAAAAGAGCAGATACATCTATTGGTTTCCCATATGAGACCATATATGCTCAACCCTATCATCTTGTACTTGAATGTGAGTTGCCGATCACGCATTTCATGATGAAATTGAATGAATTGTGCAAACATTGCCGCTCCACCCTGGGGCTCAATATTTTCACCTTGGCAATCCGACCCTTGGTCATATATGTTGTCATCGCGTTCTTCCTTTACGATTAAGTTAGAGCATGATCACAAAAGCAGTCATTACCTCCCACATAAGTCTGAGTGCTCCATGTTCTAGCAGGGTGCCGAACAATAGCTCATCAAGATTGGAGTACACCAAAAGCACGCTCCATCTCCTTCCTAGCACTCTCTTATTCTTGGTCGAACATAGTCCTCTTCTCTTATTGGGGATCAAAGATTGTCTTCACAAATGTAAATCATGGAGGATAGATACGATCAGATAGGTAGTATCCCTTGTTGTATTGGTGACCATTGATCATAGTTGACTTCTAGGCCATTGCCTTCCAAAAGCCCGGGGAACACCGGAGAGCGCTAAAGAAGATTGATGTCATTGTGAGAATCTGCCATGCCGAGAAAAGAGTGTCAAATCTAGAGATCTTGTGATGCCACAGCTTTAAGTATGATCGTGCAACCATCAACATGTCCCTATATTGCCCCTGCCAAGCAAATTGGCAGTTCTTCCACTCCCAATGCATACAATCTATGCTTCCAAGCATCCCGAAAAGCCTCCCAAAGCATTGATCGGTAACAACCGGGTTGTATCCTCGGTATTTGGTTCTCTCAAATACTCCGGGTCAAACACTTTTACCACATCTTTCTAGAACCTATAAAATGACACAACACACGTGGACTCACTCATGGACATATACTCATCAACTAGATTACCGGGAACTTTGTACACATGCATCCGAACAGCTGCAGTGCATTTCTGAAGAGGTGAAGCCAACCCTTCTAAGGCATCATACTTCCAAGTGAAATAATCATCATAACCCATCACTCCTTGCCAAATACGGTTGAACAATGGTCTCCCCATCCGGAAGCGTCGCGGGGAAAAACTTGGCAGGGAATAGTGGTTTTGTCCGATAGAAATAATCGTTAAAGAGTAGGACATGACCAATTTCTCTATAACAATTCAACACCAATGCATGGCCCAGTATCGATCCCCTGAACAATGGGCGTTGCCTTGCAGTGTGATCATTCAGTAGAATTGTAGCAACCACAACATCATCATCATCATCATTGAAAGAATCGTCTGTCGATGAACATACACAGTTATTGTAAAAAAACTCGTCCAAGCTATCCACCATGATCCTTTCCAGTGGCGTGGATACGTACCTCACTGGACAGCAACGAGCGTGGACAAGTCTCGGCCGGGCAAACGTCGGAACACCTTGCGGGTGGCGAGGGAGAAGAGGCCGGGGAAGTCGAGCTCGTTCTGGAAGGGGTTGGACTGGCCAGTGTGTCATTGACTGGCGGGTCAGGGAAGGACGTAGCGAGCGTTCGAGGCGTGTCCGCGTGAACCTAAAACCAGATCAAATTTGAGTTGGAAATGGTCAAAACGAACATGAAAGCGTAAAAAATTGGAATGCGTCGGTCCATTGGAGTTGTTGTGTTACTCCCTCCTTGTCGGTTTATAAGGCTCAATTCAAAAATCTCATCAACCAAGGTAGATAGTGAGTGGTGGAATACTTTTTGTAGTTTGTAAAAGTACCCAATTAATGCTTTTGTTTTTCTTAAAAAAATATGTTTACCAATGCATTAATTGCAATGCATGCATGCATAAATTACATGCATTGGTCAATTTTCTCTTAATACTTGCATGCAATCATTTAATGCACCTTG
>LR880972.1:917602074-917621724 GCA_904067115.1 Aegilops sharonensis
AAAAATGTTCTGTTCTTTCGAAATAAATAAAAGATGTTACCCCTACTCTGCACCCCTGCGAACCGTGTCGTCCCATCGTCTCTGGCTCTCTGCAACCGAGCCAACAAATGGAGCGTTGATAAATGAGCTTTTCGAATTCCTTCCTCCTTCTCACACCTCACTTCCATCAAAGCAGCTGGCGTCCTGCTCTTCCACTGGCCACTGCACTCGCAAGGAGCAGAGGAGAGGTAGCTAGTTTGACTACCGTTCCCCTTCCTGGAGAGGTAGCTCACCGGGAGTTTCTCGCCGGATCGAGAGCACCGTCTTCCTCACGCGCGCAGAGGTGAGCGGAATGCCATTGCCCAGTGCCGCAGTGCGTTACCGTCAGTTCTTTTTATTTGTTTACCATTAGATCGCCGGAGCACTTCGTTCTTGCGCTGAATCCGTCGCTCAATCCATCTTTTTGTCTTGTTGAGCGGAAAGGTGGATCTGCTGCTTCTTTTTAGTTCACCGGAACCGTACCCGACGGAGCACCGGCAGCCATAGCTCGTCGCGCGGCGCTGAATCTTGTGGGGTTTTTTACGCCTGCTGGTTCTCTTTTTTTCAGGTGACCCGACCCGACGCGACGGAGCAGGATGCCGGACAGGACAGGCGCGGCCGTGCTCGACGACCTCCCCGACGACATCATCGTCGGCAAGATCCTCATCCTGCTGCCGCCCAAGGACATCGGGCGCTGCCGCATGGTCCGCACGTCATGGTGCAGAGCCACGTCCACGCCGGAGTTCATGGTCGAGCACCGCCGCCGGCAGCCGTCGCTCCCCATCGTCGACGGGAACGGGCTGCCAGCCAGTTTGGTCGCCCTACGTGGCAATGCTGCCGCCGGAGCTGGATTGGGATCAGGTGACATGCGCTACGGTGACATGCACGGTGACATGCGACCCAAATTCAAATTTAAACATTGCGAAAAAATCTGAAAAAAACCATGCATGTTCACAACACATATTAAGATAACCCCTATAAATTTCAGATCAAAATTCGAAACATACATCAAGAAATAAAAAAGAGAAACTCAGATGTGAATAGTCTACAGAGAACCGTTTGGGAACTATTCATGACAGATTTCTTTTTTTTGTTTCTCGATGTATGTTTCAAATTTTGATCTGAAATTTTTAGGGGTTATCTTAGTATGTGCGGTGAACATGCATGATTTTTTTAAATTTTTTTTACAATGTTTAAATTTGAATTTGGGCCACATGTCACCGTAGCGCATGTCACCTGATCCCAATCCGCCGGAGCCACCAGCCAGCAGATCTGGCCCTTCCTCTCCGGGTGCCACAAATCCTGCTGCCAGATTCGCTTCCACGCCTCGAGGATGGCTTCCTCATTGTCTCGCGGGGAGCCCGGTTCTACATCTGCAACCCAACCACCCGCAAGCACGCTCTCATGCCGTTTCCTCTGCCCCTTCGGCCGGATGACAACTACAACTACAACGTAAATGGCCTCTACCAGCACAAATCAACCGGGGAATATAGGGTTCTCTGCTCCAGACGCGCCCAGGTTCCCAGGAAAGAAGGCACATTGTATGTCCTCACCGTGGGAGCCAACGAGTCGAGGAGGATCCAAGTCGTCATCTCAACACTGCCTTCGCCTTCCCTAGTACAAGCACATCTGTTAATCAACCATCTTTCCTGGACCAAACCGGTCCACTACCGCGGCAATCTGCACTGGTTGTTGTTTGGGTCCGGTGGCATTCCTGGCATCGGCAGCACCGGAGACATTATTGTGTTCGACACAAAAACTGAGTCATTCCGCTGGATGCGATGCGAAAGCCTGGCCCTGCCAACGACCACATCTTGAACACGTTGTTCGACATGGAGGGCACACCTTCTTTTCTACGCATGTCGGCTCCCGATAGCTTGGACTTTGAGGCAGCTACCGTCATGGATGTATGGGTGATGCAGGAGGCAGGACTACGAGGCTGAAACTTGGGCCTTCAAGTACCGGATCGACGTGTCAATGATAGAGGCGTCGCGACCACTTGAATCAACTTCTCCCAAAGAGAGAAGGAAAAGGAAGCTACCACTTGATTCAACTGTGAGAGTTTTCAGTTGTATGACTCCCCTTAATGAGCGTGAGCTGCTGGTCTGCTTTAATCATAAATATGTCTTGCGTTGCGATACTAATGGCAAGTTCTTAGGAATGGTGACCATAGGTAAGAGACAGTACCGTATGAGCCTTATGAAGCTTCGCCTCCAAGAGAGCATTATGCCGATTCCGTCCGGTGAGATGCAAGGAGAAGATGATGAGTTTCTGTTCTCCACAGAGTATGTCTGATGGTTCAGGGCTTCATTCTGGTTTGTTTTGCCCTTGGAGCATCTATCTATGCTGTACGAGTCATGCCTTCCATTATTAGCACGTAAGTATTAGTACTACTACTACAACATGTTACTCTGTATGGTCCCTCCCAGTAGCACCTATGCTATCATCTGTTGTTGCTTATTATGATGCCTTGAACACTGTTATAATGTTCTGAACTAGAGTATCTATCTATGCTATTATATATTTCTAATGGCTGTGCCCAACATTTACTTTCAATTTGCTGTTTTAAGAAGCATGAATTGCATTGTCGTTAAAATAATAGATTCAGCCTTGGACTGTTGGTCATGCTCCTCTTTGAGAAAAATGCTCTTGACAGACATTCGGCATTTTTAGTGTCTGAAAATTGAAATGGTTAGTCTGGATCTTTCCTTCCATAGCTAATAGGCTATTTTTGCTGATCAATATATTATACCACCTGGTGGTTCTGCTCTTTTGTTTTGAGACCATTTTTGCTAGGCATACTTGCATTGCATAGCTGTGTGTAATTTTTACTTAATTGGCACCAATTTGTGTCTGGTTGTTAATTCAGTTTGGCCACCTAGCTGCTCCTACTTTTTTTGTTGAATTTTTTTTGTCAGGCGTGCGTGCATTGTGTAGCTGTGTGTATTTTGTTACTTAATTAGCACCAATATGTGTCTAGTTGTTACTTCAGTATGGCCATTGTTGAAAAATTTCGCAACCAATTTGGTCCCTTGACTTTGACTTCAGTCATCTCTCCAGTATTTGTTACGTGCTGCATTAATGTCCAGGATCTGGTGCTTCCACATGTTACATGTTGAGAAGATACCAAACTGTCAATACCGGCATTTTTCTGAACATAACAAATTGTCAGTAGCAGCATTTTTCTGAAGATACCAAATTTTCAGTACAGAAAATATTTGACTACCCATGACAAAAAATTGAATTCTGAAGACAGAAATATTTTCTTTGTTGCCCTTCCACATGTTTCTTATGGCATCACCAAATTTTGAATGCAAATCAATTGATAGCCAGGTTTCTGTAATATACGTTTGGCTGTGTGTATCTTCTTACAGTACAAATGCTGGCGCGGATTTGGTAAGCACTGGAATTTGTTGTGCATATCTGCAATTTACTGATACTACTAATAGAGTTGGCATCTTCTACAAAAAAAGAGAGAGAATTTTTTCATTTTTTTCCTCTCTCTGTTGCCCCAGCACCTGTTTCTGTATTGACAATTTGGTATGTTCCCAACATGAAAAATGGTGGTATGAACTGTACACGCTTTTGTATTTGCAATTAGTTCTTGACAAAAATGATCAGGACTCCTGAAGACAGGAATCTTCTTTCTTGTTGCCCTTCCACATGTTTATTGCGGCATTACCAAATTTGGGATACAAACCGATCGATATCCAGTTTTTCTTTGCTTGCCTGAATTTTAGCTTGTCGATAGTTGGTTTTAAAACAAATCATACTCTATATATAATATATGTTTCGTCTTCTTTTTCTTAGCCCTTCGATTTTATTACTAGCACCACTACCAGAGTATTGTCTTCTGTTACTTAGCATTAACGGTAGCACTTCCGCTTTCAAAGTGGCATATAGCATTTTTTGGGTGGCACATATATGAACGATCAGTTATTTATTGGTATGTATATAAGCAATTTTGTCATGATATAAATTGCATGATACTAGCTAGGTTCAGTTGCAAGAAAGGGAACCAAATCCGCTCATCCTCAAACTCAGCAAAGCTCAAGAGATTGAGTAACTAAGCTAAGAGCATGATAAATTTAGCTACTTTGGTCTGACGCTTCCGCAAGGCGGTGTAGATTAACAAGTGCACTGTGCCATTGGACTCAAAACCTAGCCTTAAGATCCAGTCTATATTGCATTAACTTGGAAGAGTGGTCAGCGTTTGGTTTGTTCTCGAAATGACAGTCCTTTATAAAATCTCATATGAGCCAAACGAGAGGCGAGCATTTATCCTGAGCTACATTATTATTCGATGGATATGTGTGGTTTGCTGTGCCGTGATTTCCTGTGATGATCTATCAATCATTCTTGTACGATTCTAATACGCCCAGCTGAAATCTACTGATAACATGTTTAATTGTTCAATACAACGAGGGCCAGTATGATAAGTCCTGATGGGCAACCCTGCTCATTGCATGCTCTGATCCGAATGCAAGAAAATTCAGAGAGTCCATCCAATTTTAGCCATGCACATATGGGGATCCTTCTAGCAAACCGGGTTGGTGTGTGAGCAAAGGGAAGTGGGCTCGAGTCTGCGATAACATTCTTCACATACAAACACGACAGAGCTAATTTCAGCTGACGTGCCGACACAGAGCACACAGTGTTATACTACATAGTTTTATCCCTAGTAAAAATTTCAGGATGATCAACTTTTATACTTCCGTTTAAACTGAACTAATAGAATGGCAATTAAGTAACTGTTTAGAATCGACGCTGAATCCAAGGCTGAACTAAGACAGGGCAGCTACTTACTTAGCACTCATGCTAGTTCACCACAGAAGTATCCTTCTCCTATTGCAGAATCCCTGGCTAGAATACCAGAAAAACTGAAGTCCAAGATCAACTAGCATAGCTCTGTTGAGATCACGCATACATCCTGGTCAGACAAGCTATCTCCCTCTTGTTCCTCTTTTACCACCTCTTCCCAGCTGAAGACTATGCCTCTAGTGTGCTACCGCTATACATCCAAACTTGCAAACCCTTCTAGTGAAATCAATAAAGATCATTCATATACATAGAAGATAAATCAGCAGCGAGCCTACATGAACTAATAATATGCATAGGCATATAAATCTTTGACCTATCAATCAAGAAGACGGAAATAGACATTATTCAATATCAGTAGATCTCTTAGGCATTCAAGAACAAAACACACAACAAATATTCAATCACGACCTAGGCAAACAACTCCAGAATATATATGGAAAATAAAATAAAATATAGCACTTCAAAACTTAACAATTGGGAGGAATGAGAAAATATTACGTAACCCGGTTGCACAATAAAACCAGAAGTTCTTGATGATCCACACTTGAATATGTCAGTTCTGAGCATGAATATTTATTTCTCTAGTTTTTTAATGTTGTAAACATCGAATATGTTAACAATGTGAAGTGACAACCATGATGGCTAATTAACCAGTATGCTAATCTACTTAGTTAACGCCGTAAAATAAAAAAATGCAGATTTATTTATTTTTTCCACGAGGAAACTCTTCACTTGTCGAAGTTGTCGTGTTCCTCTAAACAAGATGTGATGCCTCAAGAAGTTGTAATAAGAGTTTTGCTGACCAGACAAAAGAAGTTGCAATCGTAAGGCTAATTAATTAACCAGTTATGCTCAAAGAAAACCTGGCATGGGAAAATAGCCTAAAAATCTGGACCACAAGTAATCGCTATCTCAAGATCAGCTAATCAACTTAGTTAATTATCGCAGGAAATAATCAAACGTGCATGTCATTCTCACATGTGCAGCAAGCCCACGTACAAGCAACGTATATCTCACTTGCACAAGAATTTTTTAAACCAGAAGTACCTTACCGATACACAGGAGTCTCTTTCTACTCACTACTTCGTGCAAGCACCGTATCTCATTATCCCTCCTATACTTAAATACGTACATGTAACTATATATACCACGGAAAATTCACTGGCGTGCCCGAGCACGCCAGCTCACGGTATCTTCAGACGTCCAACACGTCGCGGGATATGGATGATGCGGTATTTCAGGACGCGCACGTGGGGCAGTTAATGCGTACACTTTGACAGATACCGGATGATTGTACAGTTTTTGTAGACGGACCTGCAGGACATAAAGACGGCGACACTGTACCAACGTGGGCTGTAGGCAAACGGCATGGAAAACGGTGGGATCGTCCTTTTCCATGGCCTCCCGGCCGACGGCGGCCGCATCTACGTCGACGGCTGCTTCCTCCGCTACGGCGCTCGCAACTTCACCGTGGGCGTCTCCGACACCAGCGACATGTTCCCCTGTTTAAACAACACCGCACAGGCCGCACCGGCCACACCAGCGTTTGCTGCCGCTGCCGCCGCGCTGGTGCGCAACGTCACGGGGACCGCGCCCGGGGCGACAGGGTACTACTACGTCGGGTCGGCGTCCGCGTCGGCGATGCCGACCAGCGCGCGGGTGTACGCGGCGGGACAGTGCTGGAGGTCGCTGAATGGCACCGCGTGCTCGGCCTGCACAGAGCGCGCGCGCGACCGGGTGGTCCGGCGGTGCCTTCCCGGCGCCGTCGAGGGGTACGGGCTCAACGCCGGCTGCGGCGGATCATCCAGTGAGTACTGCACACATTCTCGGTCCAAGTGTCGTGCATTGTCGNGTACACTTTGACGGATACCGGACGGTTGTACAGTTTTTGTAGACGGGCCTGCAGGACATAACGACGGCGTCACGACACTGTACCAACGTGGGCTGTAGGCAAACGGCATGGAAAACTGTGGGATCGTCCTTTTCCATGGCCTCCCGGCCGACGGCGGCCGCATCTACGTCGACGGCTGCTTCCTCCGCTACGGCGCTCGCAACTTCACCGTGGGCGTCTCCGACACCAGCGACATGTTCCCCTGTTTAAACAACACCGCACAGGCCGCACCGGCCACACCAGCGTTTGCTGCCGCTGCCGCCGCGCTGGTGCGCAACATCACGGGGACCGCGCCCGGGGCGACAGGGTACTACTACGTCGGGTCGGCGTCCGCGTCGGCGATGCCGACCAGCGCGCGGGTGTACGCGGCGGGACAGTGCTGGAGGTCGCTGAATGGCACCGCGTGCTCGGCCTGCACAGAGCGCGCGCGCGACCGGGTGGTCCGGCGGTGCCTTCCCGGCGCCGTCGAGGGGTACGGGCTCAACGCCGGCTGCGGCGGATCATCCAGTGAGTACTGCACACATTCTCGGTCCAAGTGTCGTGCATTGTCGTGTCTGAATTCTGCTGACAGCAACAACACATTCACATAGTGATATTTCAGGTTTCAGATCCTGAAACAGCAAAATAAATCTGTATGAAACACCACGAATATGACATCTTCTTTCTTCTTCTGAATTATCCATGGCAGCGCGGCACATAATCATCATCGTCTTCGCGTCCATCCTCTTGCCATGGCAGTCATCGGCATAGTATTCATCTGGACACGAATGAGGCCCAGGAGAGACGACCTACACGACGGTATGCCAAACTGTAAAATTACAATCACATACGTCTGATATTGCACTATGATTTGATGATAGTTTCTGACACTCTGTAGACATGGATGGCTCAGGCGAGATCATCCGCACCATCATGTCATCCCAGCTCGGCTTCCGCGGCCGGTAAGAGGAGCTCGGCCAGGGTGGCTACAGTTCAGATTACATGGTACATTGCCGTGCCATTTGGAACACCACACATTGGCACAAATGCAACACCGATTTCATTGATCATCTTTCTTGAAATGCTTGCTTCATCTGAATTTGAGATCCTGATAATATGCTGGATATCACAGGGTGTGCTTCAGATCACCGTGAAGCGGCTCTACCTCGTAGTGCTTCATCTGAATTTGGGATCCTGATTGTAAATTGATCAGATTGTGGACGGTTTGACATGTCGAGATTATAATTTTTTCAGAGATAATTGTAATTCTTGTTTGATGGTATAGAGGCTTCAAAATTAAGTTTGTCTCCCTTATTCTAAAAATATTGAAATATGGAATTGCATATACTTCAAAACTGTGATGTCAGGGACGACACAGACTTCAGCCGAGATTACAAAGATTGTTTCTCTTATTAATGACGGATACTTGTTAAAGAAAAAATATCTTGCATACATTGTACAGAGTACAAAGAGATCTACATTTACTTGCAACTTGACTAATACAATCCTTGCAAACTCTCAGATTACAAAGAAATGTCAGAATGATTGAACTACAAGCCTTTCAATTTATATACATATTTATTTTTTGCGGGAATCAATTTATATACACATGTTTGAGCATTTGTCATGAAAATTTCCTAGTATCTTCTTTGTAGGTGGGTGTATGTCCAGCTTCTGCTCTTCTCTTGGCATCCTCATTTCACATACAGCAAAGAGCATGTTGACATTCTCGAGTCAATTTTGACAGTGGCTTGATTATGCTCCACAGGAAGAACCATTGAAGACATATATTTTCAAAACAATCTCTTTTTTTCACACCCATCGCATGGCAGATTTCAGAACATCCATATGTATTTTAGATAAAAGAATAATACATTGTGCATTATTAATCCTTTGAAACCATCTATAAATAGCTCAATGAACACATCACCCATTCACACTTGATTCTGTCAATCCCACACCTGTACAGCTCCACTGCCCCTGCACAACAAAGTTAGAATCGTCAATCCCACACATAACAAGTCCACTGCCCTAAACCAGCAAATTAGAATCATCAGTTTATCTCAATTTTCAACAGTAAAGTTAGAATCTCCGGCCTCACTTTGCTCCTAAGATTACTTTCAGTTTCTGAAGGCCGTATGCCAACCCCAGTGCATTGCAGTACAGAGTACAGACAACAACACAGATGTATGGTGCAATTGTTCACCATGTGTGATCAATGAAACACGAACTAATTCATCACGGAAACAAAAATTTTAACACGCCTCATTTTAAATCTCAATTTAGGATCAAAATCACAAAATTGATGCTTTGAATAAAGCATTATGACCAAACCCAGGTTCTGAAAATTGGAGTAGCAAACATATGTAGGGAGATTGTGCTGGTTACTCACCATGTAGTTGATAGTCGAGGTTCCCGACCACGGGGATCACCTCCGACGCGCCCAACACCTCCCAGCGGCGGACGAGATAGGCCGTGCCATTGGGGACCGTTGGCTAGAGCGGCGGCAGCAAGCAAGAAAGGCAAAGGATATCTGGAGCCGAGCGTCGTTCGGCGGCGGCACACTGAGCGAGAAGAAGAGGAGCAGCCTAGAGCCGACTCCCTCGTGCGTCATGTGCCAGGCCTCCGATCTCATGCGAGACGAGCTTCAGCCAGTGCCGCTGCGGGATACATGCATCGTCACCGTACCATCGCCCCCCCGCATCATATACCAACGGAAGACATGCACGTTGTGCCGTCATCGTGCTGTTTGTCTAGACGGAGCCGTCACCGCATGATCTGTTTGACGGGTCGTATCCTTCACTTACCTACACAATTGCATTGAATACACGCACACACGCGTAGCTGTCCCATTCGTACACTTTCCAGGAGCAAGCGAGCCCGTCCTCTCTTTCGCCGCTCTCTATATACCACCCAGTTCTATTTGCTAAACCAAACCAAACCACACATACTGCATACTACAGGTAGTCGCTAGCAATACACACATCCTCTTATCAACATGACCATCCCACCAAAGCATTTGCTTCTTGCCATCCTCGGTTGCCTCTGCATCTGTAGTTCAGTCCTAACAGCTCGCGAGCTCAGTGATGACTTGTCGATCGCGGCAAGCCACGAGAGTTGGATGTTGCAATACGGCCGCGTGTACAAGGATGCCACTGAGAAGGCACAACGGCTTAAGGTGTTCAAGGCTAATGTCGGGTTCATCGAGTCCTTCAACGCCGAGAACCACAAGTTCTATTTGGGAGTCAATCAGTTTGCTGACCTCACCAACGAGGAGTTTAAGACGACAAAGGCTAACAAGGGATACAAATCTAGTTTGGAGAGGACTCCCACGGGATTCAGGTATGAGAACGTGAGCTTGGATGCACTTCCGGCAACAGTAGACTGGAGGACCAAGGGTGCGGTCACTCCCATCAAAGATCAGGGCCAATGTGGTAAGTGCATAGTATACCTATCTATTCAATCAATCAATCAATCTCTCTCTCTCTCTCTCTCTCTCTCTCTCTCTCTCTCTCTCTCTCTCTCTCTCTCCATATTTTGCGTGAAAAAATTATGTGATAATGTATCCCACACAATACAATCATTTGTAGGTTGTTGCTGGGCATTTTCCGCCGTTGCTGCAACTGAGGGCATCGTCAAGCTGAAAACTGGCAAGCTTATCTCTTTATCGGAACAAGAGTTGGTAGATTGTGATGTCCACGGTGTGGATCAGGGCTGTGAGGGTGGGCTCATNACGCGTAGCTGTCCCATTCGTACACTTTCCAGGAGCAAGCGAGCCCGTCCTCTCTTTCGCCGCTCTCTATATACCACCCAGTTCTATTTGCTAAACCAAACCAAACCACACATACTGCATACTACAGGTAGTCGCTAGCAATACACACATCCTCTTATCAACATGACCATCCCACCAAAGCATTTGCTTCTTGCCATCCTCGGTTGCCTCTGCATCTGTAGTTCAGTCCTAACAGCTCGCGAGCTCAGTGATGACTTGTCGATCGCGGCAAGCCACGAGAGTTGGATGTTGCAATACGGCCGCGTGTACAAGGATGCCACTGAGAAGGCACAACGGCTTAAGGTGTTCAAGGCTAATGTCGGGTTCATCGAGTCCTTCAACGCCGAGAACCACAAGTTCTATTTGGGAGTCAATCAGTTTGCTGACCTCACCAACGAGGAGTTTAAGACGACAAAGGCTAACAAGGGATACAAATCTAGTTTGGAGAGGGCTCCCACGGGATTCAGGTATGAGAACGTGAGCTTGGATGCACTTCCGGCAACAGTAGACTGGAGGACCAAGGGTGCGGTCACTCCCATCAAAGATCAGGGCCAATGTGGTAAGTGCATAGTATACCTATCTATTCAATCAATCAATCAATCTCTCTCTCTCTCTCTCTCTCTCTCTCTCCATATTTTGCGTGAAAAAATTATGTGATAATGTATCCCACACAATACAATCATTTGTAGGTTGTTGCTGGGCATTTTCCGCCGTTGCTGCAACTGAGGGCATCGTCAAGCTGAAAACTGGCAAGCTTATCTCTTTATCGGAACAAGAGTTGGTAGATTGTGATGTCCACGGTGTGGATCAGGGCTGTGAGGGTGGGCTCATGGATGATGCCTTCAAGTTCATCATTTCAAACGGTGGCCTGACCGGCGAGTCTAGCTACCCATATACAGCAGAAGATGGCAAGTGCAAGAGTGGATCCAAAGATGCCGCCACCATCAAAAGTTACGAGGATGTGCCAGCCAACAATGAAGGTGCCCTCATGGCGGCTGTCGCGAACCAACCTATTTCAGTAGCCGTCGATGGTGGTGACATGACGTTCCAATTTTACAAAGGTGGAGTGATGACTGGTTCTTGCGGCACTGATCTAGACCATGGCATTGCGGCTATTGGCTATGGAAAGACGTCTGATGGCACAAAATATTGGTTGTTGAAGAATTCGTGGGGCACAACATGGGGAGAGAACGGGTATTTGAGAATGGAGAAGGATATTTCTGACAAGAGAGGCATGTGTGGTCTTGCCATGGAGCCTTCCTACCCTACTGAGTAGTAAAAACATCAAATGTCACATATCCGCCTGCATACACAACAATTAAATAAACATGTGCACCTCCTTTAGGGATACCGTTATATGTCTTCATTTTGTGCAAAAATATATGCCCTTATGTATTGAAAATTTATGCATTGTCAATATCGTGTAAATATGTTCAGCATGTAAATGATGGTTATGATTTATCTTTATGTGTTTTATTTGATTTTATGTTGCTAAATTTGATTTTATGGTCCTCTCTGTTAGGAAGTACTAATATTGGTCTAGAAGTCCTTATTAGCCTATGTATATTTTTCTTGCATCTCAAATCTTGTGTAATAGAGTATGTATATGCCCCATGGGCCGTCAACATGTTGCGGAACGTAGCATGCAATAGAAAAAAAAGTTCTACGCTCACGCAAGATCTATCTAGGAGATTCATAGCAACGAGAGGGGGAGAGTGTGTCTACGTACCCACGTAGACCGAAAGCGGAAGCGTTTATCAACGCGGTTGATGTAGTCGTACACCTTCACGATCCGTCCCGATCAAGTACCGAACGTACGACACCTCCGCGTTCTGCACACGTTCAGCTCGATGACGTCCTCGCCTTTTTGATCCAGCAAGACGGGTGAAGTAGTAGATGAGTTCCGGCAGCACGACAACGTGGTGACGGAGTTGGTGAAGAACAATCTCCGCAGGGCTTCGCCTAAGCACTACGGAAACTATGACGGAGAATAAACTAGAGGGGATGGGGTTGCCGGAACATGGCTTGGTGAATCTTGATGTATCTTTGGTGCTAGCCCTGCCCGTCTATTTATATGTTGAGCCCTGGGGTCAAAACTTGGAGCAAAAGCCTCCTCAAAGTCGGTTTTGCCCGGAAGGCAAGAGTCCCAGTCGAATTCCAAGACCAAACGTCACAATCCTTGCCGTCTGGCCTAGACGCCATGGGCGTCGACATCTGGCCCAGGGCCAGACACCAGGGTCTACGGCGTTTGGCCTCTAACCTCAGCAAAACTTTCTTTTGCACCGACCTATAGCCCCGTGGGCCTGACCCATTGGCTTAACCATATCATCCAATATATGAATCTTTACCTCCGAACCATTTGGAGCTCCTCCTCATGTTCATGATCTCATCCGTGACTCCAAACAAAAATCGGTCACCAACATACATAACTCATATAATACTATATCGTCAACGAACATTAAGCGTGTGGACCCTACCGGTTCGAGAACTATGTAGACATGACCGAGACACCTCTCCGGTTAATAACCAATAGCGAAACCTGGATGCTCATATTGGCTCCCACATATTCTACAAAGATCTTTATCGGTCGAACCGTTATGACAAAATACGTTATTCCCTTTGTCATCGGTATGGTACTTGTCCGAGATTCGATCGTTGGTATTTTTATACCTAGTTCAATCTCGTTACCGACAAGTCTCTTTACTCGTTCCGTAATACATCATCCTGCAACTAACTCATTAGTCACTTTGCTTGCAAGGCTTCTTATGATGTGTATTACCGAGAGGGCCCAGAGATACCTCTCCGATACTCAGAGTGACAAATTTTAATCTCGATCTATGCCAACCCAACAAACACCTTCAAAGATACTTGTAGAGCATATTTATAATCACCCAGTTACGTTGTGATGTTTGATAGCACACAAGGCATTCCTCCGGTATCCGGGAGTTGCATAATCTCATAGTCGAAGGAATATGTATTTGACATGAAGAAAGCAATACCAATAAAACTGAAAGATCACAATGCTAAGCTAACAAATGGGTCTTGTCCATCACATCGTTCTCCTAATGATGTGATCTCGTTTATCAAATGACAACACGTGTCTATGGTTAGGAAACTTAACCATCTTTGATCAACGAGCTAGTCTAGTAGAGGCTTACAAGGGAGACGGTATTTTGTCTATGTATCCACACATGTATCAAGTTTCCGGTTAATACAATTCTAGCATGAATAATAAAAATTTATCACGAAATAAGGAAATATAAAATAACAACTTTATTATTGCCTCTAGGGCATATTTCCTTAAGTCTCCCACTTGCACTAGAGTTAATAATCTAGTTCACATGGCCATGTGATTTAACACCAATAGTTAACATCTTTATGTGATTAATACCCATAGTTTACATCACCATGTGACCAACATCCAAAGGGTTCACTAGAGTCAATAATCTAGTTCACATTGCTATGTGATTAACACCCAAAGAGTACTAAGGTGTGATCATGTTTTGAGAGAAGTTTAGTCAACGGGTCTGCCACATTCAGATCCGTATGTATTTTGCAAATTTCTATGTCTACAATGCTTTGCATGGAGCTACTCTAGCTAATTGCTCCCACGTTCAATATGTATCTAGATTGATACTTAGAGTCATCTAGATCAGTGCCAAAGCTTGCATCGATGTAACTCTGTACGACGAACTCTTTATCATCTCCATAACGAGAAATATTTCCTTAGTCCTTTTTAAGGTAACTAAGGATAATTTTGACCGTTGTCCAGTGAGCTACTCCTGGATCACTATTGTACCCGCTTGCGAAACTCATGTCAAGGTGCACAACAGGTTTGGTACACAGCATGGCATACTTTATAGAACCTATGGTTGAGGCATAGGGAATGACTTTCATTCTCTCTTTATCTTCTGTCGTGGTCGGGTTTTGAGTCTTTTACTCAACTTCACACTGATGACCCACAAGTGTAGGGGATCTATCGTAGTCCTTTCGATAAGTAAGAGTGTCGAACCCAACGAGGAGCAGAAGGAAATGACAAGCGGTTTTCAGTAAGGTATTCTCTGCAAGCACTGAAATTGTAGGTAACGGATAGTTTTGTGATAAGATAATTCGTAATGGGTAACAAGCAATGAAAGTAAATAAAGTGCAGCAAGGTGGCCCAATCCTTTTTGTAGCAAAGGACAAGACTGGACAAGTTCTTATAATGGGAAAAGTGCTCCCGAGGACACATGGGAATTATCGTCAAGCTAGTTTTCATCACGCTCATATGATTCGTGTTCGTTACTTTGATAATTTGATATGTGGGTGGACCGGTGCTTGGGTTCTGCCCTTTCTTGGACAAGCATCCCACTTATGATTAACCCCTATTGCAAGCATCCGCAACTACAAAAGAAGTATTAAGGTAAACCTAACCATAGCATGAAACAAGTGGATCCAAATCAGCCCCTTACGAAGCAACGCATAAACTAGGGTTTAAGCTTCTGTCACTCTAGCAACCCATCATCTACTTATTACTTCTCAATGCCTTCCTCTAGGCCCAAGTAATGGTGAAGTGTCATGTAGTCGACGTTCACATAACACCATTAGAGGAGAGACAACATACATCTCATCAAAATATCGAACGAATACCAAATTCACATGACTACTAATAACAAGACTTCACCCATGTCCACAGGAACAAACGTAAATACTCACAAAGCATATTCATGTTCACAATCAGAGGGGTATTAATATGCATTAAGGATCTGAACATATGATCTTCCACCAAATAAACCAACTAGCATCAACTACAAGGAGTACTCAACACTACTAGCAACCCACATGTACCAATCTGAGGTTTTGGTACTAAGATTTGATACAAGAGGTGAACTAGGGTTTGAGAGGAGATGGTGCTGGTGAAGATGTTGATGGAGATTGACCCCCTCCCGATGAGAGGATCGTTGGTGATGACGATGGTGATGATTTCCCCCTCCCAGAGGGAAGTTTCCCCGGCAGAACAGCTCTGCCGGAGCCCTAGATTGGTTCCGCCAAGGTTCCGCCTCGTGGAGGTGGAGTTTCGTCCCGTAAGCTTGCTTCTGATTTTTTCCATGGTAAAAGACTTCATATAGCAGGAGATGGCCACCGGAGGGCTGCTAGGGGGCCCACGAGGCAAGGGGGTGCGCCCTGTAAGGGTGGGCTGTAGCGACCCGACCTCAGATGGTCAAGTCTCTGTGCTTCTGTGTCATCCCTGGATCGGTAATGCTGACACACACAGTACTCGAAGGATTTTATAACAGAGTAGCAATCACACACTTATTACATCGAAGGTCTCAAAAGAGAACTTAATACAATAGTATGGCTTAAGGCCATCTAATGCGATAACAGCGGAAGGCTTGGAAGATAAAGTGAGTCCATCAACTCCAACGGCATAACTGAGCTGCACGGCAACGACCTACAATCCTTACTCCTCGTCTGAAAAGTCTGCAACATAATACGTTGCAGCCCGAGAACGGGCCAGCACATGGAATATGCTGGCAATGTAACACATAGAGAGTAATGAAAGAATAAGCTATACTACATGCTTATATGGATGGTGGAAAGCTCTATGGTTACAGTTTTGTGAAAAGCCAATTTTTCCCTACATCAAAGGAATAAATTTATTTTAACTATCATGGTGGTTGAAACATCATTGAGAAGGTATAACCCCAACTCAATCCTAATTAAAGTGATTAACAACCCAGCAATATTAATTTAGAGTGATGAGATACATGTGAATACTCAAGTACTAGATACTCAGAATTGTCCATAACCGGGGACACGGCTAACCATGATTAGATTGTACACTCTGCAGAGGTTTGCGCACTTTTCCCCACAAGACTCGATCGCCTCCGTTGGTTTCTCGCACTGCATGGTGTTTGAGAGACGGATGACCGAGACACATTCTTTCAGAAACATTAACTCTCTACTCCGGATAGATCATACCAAACCTATAAAACTCACTACCTGCTGATCTACCTCTTCGAGAGCTTCACGTAACTTACTCAACTATGCTAGAGCCCATAATAGCTTGTGGCTGCACACAGAAGTTTCTAGCATGAATAATCTCAGTTCCCTTTGAGCCTAGGTGGCGGTCCATAGGAAGATCACACGGGTACCCCGGGATTTCAAAAAAAAAAACAGACAACACTGGGTTCCCCGGGTGCCTCAATCCACCCAGATGTGTATTTAAGTTGCTACCTTAAAGTAAACCATTAATTAACAATATCACATCTGTCGTGAATATCTCTCAAACCCAAACCACGTCTATGAGCATAGCATGGCAATATAAGCATAACGTAGAAGTAACTCCCAAGGGTTTGATAGTAACAGGGCAATAGGTTCCTACCTCATCATCTACTTCCCAACCCACAAATTAATGACATCCTAATCATGCAATGTTGGAGGGTTGAGCTAATGCATAAAAACTGGGTACGAAAAGATATGATCAAGTGTTACTTGCCTTGCTGACGATCCGTGAATCCTAGAGACTCGTAGTAACACGCTCCGCACTCCGGGAATTCTATCGCAAGCAAACAATACATACATAAGTAAACAAACAAAGATGCACAAACGAAACTTCAACTGAAATAGGTTGACCGGAGGGTTCAACTTAAGAACTCTGGTTTGCAAAAAGAATCAAACCAAACGGAACAAGGAAACTCAAACGGCGAGAAAAACAAGGTCCGTTTACTAATCTGAACTAGAGTCAAATTTTACAAAAATAAAAACTGGTTTAAGTTGATTATTTGGAAAGAGGGTTTCGAGATGAAACTCCAGGCGCTTGAAGCGCCTGATTCCAATAAACGAGCAAAAAGATAAACAGGTTTGAAAAACGGTTCAGAAATCGCGATCAGAATAACCGCGGAATAAATCTGATAAAAGAAAAGCGACGAACTGCTAAGAGAACGAACGTTCGTTAACAGAACCTAAACAGTGAACGCGTTCGTTAGAACGAACAGACAAACGGACGTTCGCTAAGTAAATAAACCGACGAAATAAACCGATCTATATAAAAAATGATCTAGGGTTTTATAAAAAACCCGAAGGGTTTTCTTAAAAAAAACCGGCGGCGGGGTCGGGTACCTCCGGCGAGGCGCGTCCGGCGGGGCGGGCGGCTCCGGCGGGTTCCGGGGTGGGGCGGGGTCGGCGAGGGGCGGCGGCGACTCGGCGAGAGGGGCGGCGGCGACGGCGGATCGGGGCTCCGGGGCGGCTCGGGGCTCCGGGCTCCGGCGGGTTCCAGCGGCGGCGGCGGCTCGGGTGGTGGCGGGGTGGTGGTGTGGCGGCGGGGCGGCGGCATTTATAGGGGGCGGGGCGGCTCCGGCTTGGGGAAGGGGGCGCCCGGGGGTGGAGTCCGGCTCGGACTCGCTCTCGGCGTCCGTGCCTCACACGGCGGCGCGCGGGGGAAAGGCGGCGGCGCGAGCGGGCCGACCTGGCTCGGCTGGGCCTTTGGCCCAGTCGGGCGCGGGTCCATTTTTTTTTAAAATCATTCCGCCGAAAATAAAAAAATCCTAGAAAAATAAATAAAAATCTAAAATTTCCAAAACAAGTTTTCTCCGTCTAAATAAAATATGTAGAACTAGATGAACTTTTCTTGGCCCCTAAAATGCAACTTTTTAAAGCGTGCAAATTTTTCTAGGGCAATTAAAATTCCAAATAAAATCAAATAAAAACCAAATAATGATTTTAACATTTTTCCTCCGTTATTTCAATTATTTTGGAGAAGTCATATTATCTCCCCTCATTTATTTATTTAAAATGAATTATTTTCCGGAGAGAAAAATAATTAAAACCCAATATCCTCGTCTTCACTATTTGATAGAATCAAATATGAAAATCGAAAAATCCCCAACTCTCTCCGAGGGTCCTTGAGTTGCTTAGGATTTTCGAGGATGGCAAGCAAGAATGCAATAAAATATGATATGCATGGATGACCTATGTATAACATGCCAAATTGAAAATTTGGGATGTTACAAACCTACCCCCCTTAAGATGAATCTCGCCCTCGAGATTCGGGTTGGCTAGAAAATAGGTGCGGATGGTCCTTGCGAATATCCTCTTCTCGCTCCCAGGTGGCTTCCTCCTCGGTATGGTGGCTCCATTGAACTTTGCAAAACTTGATCACCTTGTTGCGAGTGACTCGGCTATCAAACTCGAGAATCTTTACTGGCTTCTCCTCATAAGTCAAATTATTATCCAATTGTATCGCCTCCAGGGGTACTGTATCTTTTAGCGGTATGTCGGCCATCTCAGCGTGGCACTTCTTCAGTTGTGATACGTGAAACACATCGTGAACTCCTGACAGTCCTTCAGGTAACTCCAGCTTGTAGGCAACTTCTCCCATCCGTTCCAAAATACGATACGGTCCTACAAATCTTGGGGCTAACTTTCCCTTTACTCCAAAACGTTTCACTCCCCTCAGGGGTGATACTCGCAGATATACTCTGTCTCCGATTTCATAGGTTACTTCCTTGTGTTTTGAATCTGCGTAACTCTTCTGTCTAGACTGAGCAATGTTTAGCCTGTCTCTGATCAGTTTAACCTTCTCCTCTGAGTCTTTGATCAAATCTGGTCCAAACAACTGACGGTCTCCAACCTCATCCCACATCAATGGTGTTCTACATCTGCGTTCATACAGAGCTTCGAACGGTGCCATCTTCAAACTGGCCTGGTAGCTGTTGTTGTATGAGAATTCCGCGTACGGCAAATTGTCATCCCAACTAGATCCATAATCTAGCGCACAGGCTCTCAACATGTCCTCCAAAATATGATTGACTCTCTCTGTCTGTCCATCCGTTTGTGGGTGGAACGCGGTACTAAACTCCAATCTGGTACCCAAGGTCTGGTGTAGTTGATGCCAAAATTTTGAAGTAAACTGTGTTCCTCTATCTGATACGATACTCCTTGGAACTCCATGCAAACATACGATCCTGGTCATATATATCTTGGCCAACTTGGCACTTGTATAAGTTGTTTTCACTGGAATAAAGTGAGCTACTTTGGTCAACCGATCCACTACTACCCATATTGAATCATATCCTGCTTTGGTTCTGGGTAATCCGGTGATAAAATCCATGCCAAGTTTGTCCCACTTCCATTCGGGTATTGGCATAGGCTGCAACAGTCCTGCTGGCTTTTGATGCTCTGCCTTCAC
>LR880972.1:917642032-917655166 GCA_904067115.1 Aegilops sharonensis
AATAATAATAATAAAGATAAGAATATTATTCAAAAAGAAGAAATTGTTAGTGAAGAAGAGCAATGGGATATCAATAATAAGTTATTATTAGAAAGTTATGAGGAAGAGGAGGAATTAATAAAAGAAATGTGGTTAGAAGATGAAAGGTATGATGATTCAGAACAAAATAGTGATTTCTATAACTCACTAGATGATGTGGGACTACATAATTTAGACAATGCAATGGAAGCCATGGAAGTAGAAAGTAGTGGTAAAAGAAGAAGGGGATATGGAGAATCATCTGTAAAAAGAGAAGGAGAAAGAGAGAGACCTACCAGGACAGCTGGACAATGGCCTCCAGAAAAAGATGATTATCAGCCTACATATATCCCAGGACAATATAGATACATGGGTACTAAAAGAAGAGATTTTGAAAAACCAGTGCAATTCCAAAATTATAAAAATGATGGTGCTATATTAAACCTAGCAGCTCATGATCCAATAGATTGGCCGAATATAATTAGCATATGGAAAGGTTTAATAGTACAAAAATATATACAAAATCAGTATAGCATAGGCACTAAGGTAGAAGATATGTTAACATATCTTGAAACATTTTTAGGAGAATCTGTAAAAGTTCTTTGGGAACAATGGGTAGAATCATACCCTAGTCAATATGAAGAATTAAAAAGGGCAGGAAGTAACCCTAATAACTTTGCGAATGTTATCTCAAATATGATCATAGCAGAAGATCCAGAATTAGGTCATACCTCATTGCAAAATGAAAGGTTAAGAGAAATAGAAAAATTAACATTAACTAGCTGGAAAGGTATTAAAGAATTTTCCCAGCATTATTTGTATAATGCTACTACTGCTAAACAAGGTTTTAATGTAGGCGTAGTAGAAAGATATTTTAATAAGTTGCCTGACCCCCTAGGGTCAATAATATTTGAAGAATATAAAAAGGAAACGGCGGGAAACGTGGTAAATATATCTCAAGCTGTAACATTTGTTTTCAAACAATTAAGAAAGGTGTGTACTAGTATTCAAGCCCAAAGATCTATGAAGAAATCAGATTATAATTTTTGTAATAATATTGTCCAAATACCACTTACATATGGAGAAGAAAGGCATAGGAAAAACAAATATTATAAACCACAAAGGAGAGATAATAGAAATTTTAGAACAAAGAAAAGATATTTCTTAAGAAGGTCAGACAATAGAGCCCCATTCTTGCATAAAAGAAATGTAAGAAGATACAATTCCAAGAAAACCTATAATAAAACATGCAGGTGTTTCATATGTAACTCTCCTGATCATCTAAGTAGAACATGCCCTAATAAAGACCAGAAAAGATACTCTAGCAAATATGAAGAACAAGAGAGAGTGTTAATTATAGATAGCGTTAATGAAAATATATTAGTATGTGATGATGAAATAAAAGACGATGAGTCAATATATTCAATTATAGAAACAGATGATGTAGAAAATGAGGCTCCAGAATATGAATCAAGTGAAGATGAAATAGACCTAATAGATGATTTAGCCGGTTTAAAAATTGAAATGATGAACCAAGTAGATTGTGAACATGATTGGATTAGAGGAAAAGGTGATTATAACATAAAATGTGCTTTCTGTATATATTACCCAAGCCAAGATAATAGGTTCACTTGTAGCTTGTGTTTANTAGAAGACTCTGAATCATTTATGTCAGAATCAGAAATTAGTGATGATAAGAATAAAGGTATATCTGAATGTATGGAAAAGGCTAATTTAGATGATGAAATAATTCATTGGGAAAAGAAGCTAAAGCATATTGAATGGGAATATAGTCATTCTATGACAAAGGATTGGCCAAAAATTAGAGAAAGAGAACTATTTATCATCAGAGAAATTGCAAGGTTAAAGAAACTAAAAAACCATAAAATGTCTGCCACTAGTAGTTCCAGCATGGAAGATAAAATTATAGCATCCGCAGAAAGAAAAGAAAATGCTATTATTAATAAAAATTCTATCAATAATAATAATAATAATAAAGATAAGAATATTATTCAAAAAGAAGAAATTGTTAGTGAAGAAGAGCAATGGGATATCAATAATAAGTTATTATTAGAAAGTTATGAGGAAGAGGAGGAATTAATAAAAGAAATGTGGTTAGAAGATGAAAGGTATGATGATTCAGAACAAAATAGTGATTTCTCTAATTCACTAGATGATGTGGGACTACATAATTTAGACAATGCAATGGAAGCCATGGAAGTAGAAAGTAGTGGTAAAAGAAGAAGGGGATATGGAGAATCATCTGTAAAAAGAGAAGGAGAAAGAGAGAGACCTACCAGGACAGCTGGACAATGGCCTCCAGAAAAAGATGATTATCAANTCCAAATTGGTATAGAGATATAAAATCTAAAAAGGATATAGATAAGATTGTGCAAAGACTAGAAAGCATACAAATTATTGGAGAAATACCAATGAAGCATTGGGATAAGAACTCTATAGTTTGCAAAAATAAATATCATAAATCCAGATTATATAATTAAGTCAGGACCAATAGAAGCTACTCCTAAAGATATCGAAGAGTTCAAAATGCATATTGAAGAGTTATTAAAGTTAAAAGCTATAAGAGAAAGCAGAAGCCCTCATCGATCTGCTGCTTTTATAGTTAGAAATCATGCTGAAGAAGTTAGAGGTAAATCTAGAATGGTAATTAGCTTTAAAAGGCTTAATGATAATACAGTTGACGATGCATACAATATACCCAATAAGCAGGAATGGATTAACAGAATACAAGGAAGTAAATATTTCTCCAAATTCGATTTAAAGGTAGGATTTTGGCAAGTAAAAATGGCTGAAGAATCTATTCCATGGACAGCATTTACTTGTCCACAAGGCCATTATGAATGGCTAGTAATTCCATTAGGCCTAAAGAATGCACCTGCACTATTTCAAAGAAAGATGCAAAATATATTTAATGAGAATCAAGCATTTATATTAGTATACGTAGATGATTTGTTAGTATTCTCAAAATCATACAAAGAGCGTATAGCCCATCTTGAAGTGTTCTTTCGAAAGGTAGAACAAAATGGGCTCATACTATCTAAAAAGAAGATGGAAATTTGCAAAGAGAAAATAAATTTTCTTGGTCATGAAATAGGAGAAGGAAAGATATATCTACAAGAACATATTGCAAAGAAAATACTAGAGTTTCCTGATAATATGAGTGATAAAAAGGTTTTACAACAGTTCTTAGGAATTGTAAACTANACCAAGTAGATTGTGAACATGATTGGATTAGAGGAAAAGGTGATTATAACATAAAATGTGCTTTCTGTATATATTACCCAAGCCAAGATAATAGGTTCACTTGTAGCTTGTGTTTAAAACAAGCATGTGCCTCATGTCTAAAAGCCAATAATCAAAAATGGAGACAAGAGATAGAATTGGAACCAGAAGAGCGAATATTATCCAGTAGGGTTAGAAATTTAGAAAATAGAATAAATAAGCTAGAAGCAGAGCTAGAAAAACTTAAAGATGAGTTAGAAAATAGTAAAGAGGAAAATGATAATGTTCCAAAAAACACAGTAATGAAAGAGCAAATGATAACAGTAAGGGATAAAAAAGGAGACAAATTAATACAATTGAAAGATGCAATTACTAGTTTTGGAAACAAATATATTGTTCGATTACCATTCAAAGAAGTGTTAGGAATAAGGATCCCAGTTAAGATTGTTCTGAAGCCAAATATTTCATATAAAATACTGGCACTATTAGATACTGGTTGCACTAAGAATATCATCCATGATAAATATTTTATGAGATGTCCCGAAATAGTTGAAACTATAGATGATAATAAAGCTGAAGTATCCACCGATATGTCAGGAATAAAGAAGATCCATAATCAGCTAGCATATAATATTGAAGCTTACATAAATGGCACAAAATATATAATAGATGAAATTACAATAAGAGATTTGTCAGTAATAAATGATGACATGATAATAGGGTTAAGATTTTTACAACAATCTTTACAAACCACAATCATACATGAAGAGGGTGTAACATTTATCCCTTATCAAGATAATGTTCCATACATATCTGAAGTTCGAAAACAAAGGAAGTCCTTGCAAAATGTAGAAATATCTAATTTAGATGATGAATATAGCACAAGTCCAGATCCCCTTTGAATTCTGTAAAGACGAAGAACTTAGTGAGACCATAGAAGAATATCATATAGAAAATACATGTACAGAATGCATTGGGTTGCAATCATTCTCTCCAAATTGGTATAGAGATATAAAATCTAAAAAGGATATAGATAAGATTGTGCAAAGACTAGAAAGCATACAAATTATTGGAGAAATACCAATGAAGCATTGGGATAAGAACTCTATAGTTTGCAAAAATAAATATCATAAATCCAGATTATATAATTAAGTCAGGACCAATAGAAGCTACTCCTAAAGATATCGAAGAGTTCAAAATGCATATTGAAGAGTTATTAAAGTTAAAAGCTATAAGAGAAAGCAGAAGCCCTCATCGATCTGCTGCTTTTATAGTTAGAAATCATGCTGAAGAAGTTAGAGGTAAATCTAGAATGGTAATTAACTTTAAAAGGCTTAATGATAATACAGTTGACGATGCATACAACATACCCAATAAGCAGGAATGGATTAACAGAATACAAGGAAGTAAATATTTCTCCAAATTCGATTTAAAGGCAGGATTTTGGCAAGTAAAAATGGCTGAAGAATCTATTCCCTGGACAGCATTTACTTGTCCACAAGGCCATTATGAATGGCTAGTAATGCCATTAGGCCTAAAGAATGCACCTGCACTATTTCAAAGAAAGATGCAAAATATATTTAATGAGAATCAAGCATTTATATTAGTATACGTAGATGATTTGTTAGTATTCTCAAAATCATACAAAGAGCATATAGCCCATCTTGAAGTGTTCTTTCGAAAGGTAGAACAAAATGGGCTCATACTATCTAAAAAGAAGATGGAAATTTGCAAAGAGAAAATAAATTTTCTTGGTCATGAAATAGGAGAAGGAAAGATATATCTACAAGAACATATTGCAAAGAAAATACTAGAGTTTCCTGATAATATGAGTGATAAAAAGGTTTTACAACAGTTCTTAGGAATTGTAAACTACGCGCGAAACTATATAGATAACTTAGCAAAGCTAGCAGGACCTTTATATGCTAAATTAAGAAAAAATGGTCAAAGATACTTCAATTCTGAAGATATAAAATTAGTAAAGGCCATCAAGGAAAAGGTCAAGAATTTAAAACCCCTAGAATTGCCTCTAGAAGACAATTATTTTATAATTGAGACAGATGCATCTAAGGTAGGATGGGGTGCGATACTAAAACAAAAGCCCAATAAATACTCTCCAAAGGCAGACGAAAAAATATGCAGATATGCTTCAGGAAGTTACAAATTAAAGACGGTAAATAATATTGATAGAGAAATTCTTGCAGTGGTAAATGCAATAAATGCATTTAGGTTATATCTAGGATTTAAAGAATTTACAGTACGAACAGACTGTGAAGCCATATGCCGATATTACAATAAAATTAATAGTAAGAAAAGCTCAACCAGAAGATGGGTCTTATTTGAAGACACCATAGCTGGGAATGGTTATAAAGTTATTTTTGAGCATATTAAAGGGAAGGATAATACCTTACCTGACATATTTTCTCGTGCATCAAATTTGCAGGAATGAAGAGAGGATTATTCGCCAACAAGGATGAATATCTCTTCTTTGGAGAAGAAAATAGGCTGAAAATGTTTCAGCCAAATACATTCAATTTTAAGCCAAAATCCCATATTAAGCTCGATGAAGCCCAAAGATGCATATTGGATAACTTTTGGTACCAATATGCTCGTAAAAGAGAGGAACAAGGATATTTTTTATCAATTCTCAGCAGTTTGGCTGAATATTTTAATGAATTAAACAAAAATGTGCCAAAGCCAGCAAAGGTTGAAATACCAAAAGGAGAAACTCTATATCTCATATTCGATGGAAATAAACCTGGCATATATTTGGAATGGGAAAATATTATGATTGAAAAACTAGATGCAACAAGAAATGGAGGAGATTTAACATTCAAAAGATATTACAGTATAGATGAGGCCTTACTTTGGGCAAGAAAGGTATTAGGACCAGATTATTATATTGACCCAAAGGCTAAAGACTATATCCAAATGAAAAGAGGCATACCTGCTTCACCAACTCCCACAAAGGGGGAGGCATCAAGCTCAAAAAAATATAAAGAAGGAAGAATCCCCAAAATATAAGACATACCAAGAATGCCTTCTAAAGGGGCTTGACCCTTTAGACAGTGAATACATGGATCAAGAAATGGATAAAAGGTTTGAAGAATTTTCAAAGATAATAAAGAAAGAATTAAAGGAGGAAATATTAAAAGAATTAAGGCAAGAAATGGATGAAAAATTTGAAGAAATAAAGAAAGAATGTGATGAAAAATTTGATTTCAATCTGTTAAATGATGAGGATCATATGGACAGAGCAGGGCATGGGCAGCGGCCTGAATAAAGCCCAAATTGCATATATTGATATTGCTATCAATTATTCGGGCGCGGAGGACCTATACCCGACCCGAATATTGATAGAAATTCCCATAATAGATCCTTTAAATATTGATAAGGTATTATCAATTATATGGGCAGGGTGGACCCCCCCTGTAAAAAAAAATAAAATAATAATAATAATAATAATAATAATAATAATAATAATAATAATAAAAGCAATGTCTAATATTTAAACAAGTTAAATTAAATTTAAATTAAATGAATAAGCAGTGTTGAATATTTAAGCAGCCTTGGCATGTATGTACGCATACACTGACACAAGGATTCCTAAGGAAGAGCTACCTATCTGAAGGCATGAAGAAGTGCATCGCTGGCAAGCGAAGAAGAAAAGAAGAGCCNATAATAAAAGCAATGTCTAATATTTAAACAAGTTAAATTAAATTTAAATTAAATGAATAAGCAGTGTTGAATATTTAAGCAGCCTTGGCATGTATGTACGCATACACTGACACAAGGATTCCTAAGGAAGAGCTACCTATCTGAAGGCATGAAGAAGTGCATCGCTGGCAAGCGAAGAAGAAAAGAAGAGCCAGCCAATTATTCACCGAGAGACAGTGCCACGTGAAGAAAGCAAATATTCCTGAAGATTGAAGCTTGTCGGCACTCTCTCACATTTTTCTATATTATTAGAAGGACACGTGTGTACCCTAGTAGGACACGTGTGCATACTACCGTGTGTAAAATAAGTGAAGGAAGGCTCCCGAAGGCCTCCCTTGTAGCCACCCCTCGCGGCTATAAAAGGAGACGCTGGGCTCAAGAAGACAGAACACACAAGAGAAGGGAGAGCACGAAGCACTCAGAGCATCACTCTCCACCAGAGCACCACTTCCTTCATAGTCTAGCCACCACCACTACTAGTAGAATAGCCAAGAAGGCGCTTAGTTCGCCAAGAGTTCGAAGGTAATTTCCTAGTTGTGTGTAATCCCTTCGGGGCATCCCGAAAGGGAAAGCCATATGTAAATTATGTTGTTGAAATGATGTAGTTTCTTGGTTTCACTTGGTATTTTTACTTATGAATTTATGGGACGAGTTCTTATGCTAGGGATCCTATAGGAGAAACCTCTGCGTGTGTAGTTCTCTGTGTAGCCCAGAGCGGCGTTTGAATGAGAACCTTGTGGCCGTAGAGAAGTGTTCCCTTCGGGTGGAACTGCCTGGGAAGACGATAGGAATTTACCCCATAAATTTTCAATTAAAACTGCTAAGTGAACGTAACTAGCTACATCTGATGCAACATAATGAAAAATATGGTGAGTACCGAGTAGGATTTTACACCTCTGCGCACACCGTCGGACGAATTGTTGGCCTCGCCAGCCTCTAAATAGATCCTGCATTAAATATATAATCAAGTTAGAACGTGAAGGTAATAATATTGAATTAAATATTTGCTGTGAATAGTGGAATACTATTTCAAATAGTGTATTCAATAGTGGAGCACTATTGTGAATAGTGCCCTACCTAGTGAATAGTAAATACTATTCAAGATAAAAAGCATACCTGTCTACCACTTTTACCTAATCCCAAATTAACCTAATCAAAATCTAATCCCATATTAAGCTAATCTCATATGATTTCTTATGCTCAACTAACAATCTATTCACAATGTCAAGTATGCATCATAAACTTCATTGGGAACTAACAAACTATAATCTCAGTCATTGAAGCAATTGCAGTTTATCATAACATAGGAAAGAGTCAACAATAGAGCTTTTCAACAAGTCCACATACTCAACTATCATTTAGTCTTGCACAATTGCTAACACTCACGCAATACTTATGGTTCTGGAGTTTTAATTGGACAGAGAGAAAGATAGGGGCTTATAGTGTTGCCTCCCAACGTCTTACCTCAAGGGTAATGTCAACAATAATAGTTCATGCTAACTTACATCCAATTGGATATATATATCAGGATCTTTCCAACACGAGGTGCTTGCCAAAGGATAAAATGTAAAAGGGAAAGGTGAAGATCACCTTGACTCTTGCATAACGTAAAAGACATAAAGTAAACGATAGGCCCTTCACAGATTGAAGCAGAGGTTGTCATGTGCTTTTAGGGTTGGATGCACAAAATCTTAATGCAAAAGAACGTCACTTTATATTGCCACTTGTGATATGTAACATCCCAAATTTTCAATTTGGAATGTTATACACTAGATCATCAATGCATATCATATTTTCTTGCTTTTGGCTCGATCCTAGAAATTTCACGCAACTCAAGGACCCACGGAGAGAGTTGGGGATTTCGTTATTTTCATATTTGAGTTTTCTCAAATTATGAAAATAGGATCATTTGATTTTCTTTATTTCATCTTCAATTATTTCTATTATAAAAATATGAGAGACGGAATAAAATGACTTTCCCAAAATAAAGAAATATTGAGGATTTAATAAAAATCAAATAAGATTTATTTCAGAGTTTTTGGCTATTTTATTTGAATTTAGGAAAAATTGCACGTTTTCAAAACTGCATTTTAGGGCCAAGAAAATGTTCATCTCGTTCTAAATATTTTATTTAGACAGTGAAAATTTGTTTTGGCATTTTTAGATTTTTATTTATTTTTCTAGGATTTATTTTTGGTTCGGCGTAATTGTTTTAAAAAAAACTCCCGCGCTCGACTGGGCCGAAGCCCAGCCGAGCCAGGCTGGCCCGCCCGCGCCACCGCCTCCCGCCGCCGTCTCCGGATCGGAGACCACCGCTGCCTCCCGAGTCCGGGAGGAGCACACCTCCCGAGGCGCCCCTTCCTTAAGCCGCCCCGCCCCTCCCTCTTAAATAGCCCCGCCGCCGCCGCCTCACCCCGCCACCTCGACCCGCCCCGCCTCCCGCAGCCGCCGCTCGCCGCCGTGCGCCGTCGCTCCCGCAGCCGCCACTCGCCGCCGCCGCTTGCCGCGCCCGCCGCTGCGCCGCCTGCCGCCGATGCCACCCCACCCCGCCGGAGCCCCGAGTCCAGCCGGAGTCCGACGAGGTAGGCGCGCCGTCCGCCGCCGGTTTTTTGGAGACAAAAAATGATCCGGTTTTTTTCCAGAAACCCTAGGTTTTTATTATTATTATTTTGTTAGATCTGTTTATTCGGTTTATTTATTTAGCGAGCGTTCGCTCGTTCGTTCATTTTAACGGACGAATTCACCGTTTAGTTTCACTTAACGAACGTTCGTTCGATAATCTATTTGTCAGTTTTTTTATTTTTCTCGGATTTTTTTCCGCGATTATTTCTGATCGCGATTTCTTATCCGATTTTCGTTTTAGTTTATCTTTTCGCTCGTTTATCGGAATCAGGCGATTCAAGCGCCTAGAGTTTCGTCTCGAAACCCTCTTTCCGTTTAACCAACTCAAACAAGTTTTTGCTTCTTTAAAATTTGACTTAGGTCCAGATTACTAAATGAAGCTTGTTTTCTTTCGCCGTTTGACTTTCATTGCTTCGTTTGTTTCGATTCTTTTTGCAAACCGGAGTTCTTTAGTTAAACTTTCTGGTTAGATATTTTATTTGAGTTTTCCCTGTGCATTAGATGAGTACTTATTGTATGATTGTTTTTTTGCGATAGAGTACCCGGAGTGCGCCGCTTGCTACTTCGAATCGCTAGGTTTCACGGATCATCAGCAAGGCAAGTAACACTTTGATCATATTCCCTTTCATACCCAGCTTTTATTGCATTAGATCAATCCTCAAACATTGCATGATTTGGATCCAATTAAATTGTGGGTTTTGGGGAAAGTAGATGAGGTAGTGCCTATTACCTGTTTTATTGCCAAACCCTTGGGAGTTACTTCTACGTTATGCTTATAGTGCCATGCTATGCTCATAGACGTGGATTGGGCTTGAGCGTATCCTGACATATGTGAGATTGTTAATTAATGTTTTATTTAAGGTGACAACTTTAATACACATCTGGGTGGATTGAGGCACCTGGGTATTCCAGTGATTGCCTGTGTTTTTTATGGTCCGCCACCCAGGCTCAAAGGGATCATGAGATTATTCATACTAGAAACTTCCGTGTGCAGCCACAAGCTACTATGGGCTCTAGCATAGTTGATTAAGTCGTGCGAACTCTTACAGTGGTAGACTAGCAGATGTAGGGGAAAGTAGGTGTAACGGTCTACCCGATCGTAAGATCCTAGCGCTTCTGAAAGACTATGTCTCGGTCATCCGTTTCTCAAACACCATGTAGTGCGAGAATTCCGACGAAGGAGATCGAGTCTTGTGGGGAAAAGTGCAAACCTCTGCAGAGTGTATAAACTAATCATGGTTAGCCGTGTCCCTGGTTATGGACGTTTTGAGTATCTAGTACTTGGATTATCATGTGAATCTCATCATGTTACTTTAATTAATATTGTTGGGTTTTAATGATGATGCTTAATTGGGATTGAGAATGTATCAACCATTCTCAATGTTTAACAACCACCATGATAGTTAAATAAAATTTATTCCGTTGTAATAGGGAAAAATTGGCTTTACGCAAAACCGTAACCATAGAGCTTACCACCAGCCATATATGCATGTAGTATAGTCTATTTCTGTTCATACTCCCTATGTGTTACATTGCCAGCATATTCCATGTGCTGACCTGTTTTCGGGCTGCAACGTTAATGTTGCAGACTTTTCAGACGACGAGTAAGGTGCCTTTAGGTCGTGGTTCTATACTCAATGATGCCGTTGGAGTTGATGGACTCGCTTATCTTCCAAGCCTTCCGCTGTTATCATTATTAGATGGCCTTAAGCCATATTTATTGTCATAAGTTCTATTTTGAGACATTCGATGTAATAAGTGTGTGATTGCTACTCTGTTATAAATCCTTCGAAGTACTGTGCGTGTCAGCATTACTGATCGAGGGATGACATTGAAGCACAGAGATCAGACTGTCTGAAGTCTGGTTACTACATGATATGAACATTTATTATGTAGTTCGTCGCTTTTATTACTTCCATATCACACGATCGTATAAAGCTTATCTTCTCCGCACTAATAAGTCATACATATTTAAAGAGCAATTTTTATTGCTTGCAACATGACAACTTACTTGAAGGATCTTACTCAATCCATAGGTAGGTATGGTGGACTGATACGTCTCCAACGTATCTATAATTTATGAAGCATTCATGCTATTTTATTATCTATTTTGAATGATTATGGTCTTTATTATACACTTTTATATTACTCTTGGGACTAACCTACTAACCGGAGGCCCAGCCCATATTGCTGTTTTATTGCCTGTTTCAGTATTTCATAGAAAAGGAATATCAAACGGTGTCCAAACGGGATGAAACCTTTGGGAGCGTTATTTTTGGAACGAACATGATCCGGGAGACTTGGAGTACAAGCCAGGGAACATTCGAGGAGGCCAGGAGATAGGAGGGCGCGCCCATTCCCCCTGGGCGCGCCCCCTGTCTCGTGGGCCCCTCGAGGCTCCCCCGACCGACTTCTTTCGCCTATATATTCCCATATACCCTAAAACCATCGAATACGAAGATAGATCGGGAGTTCCGCCGCCGCAAGCCTATGTAGCCACCAAAAACCTCTCGGGAGCCCGTTCCGGCACCCTGCCGGAGGGGGGGATCCCTCACCGGTGGCCATCTTCATCATCCCGGTGCTCTCCATGACGACGAGGAGGGAGTAGTTCACCCTCGGGGCTGAGGGTATGTACCAGTAGCTATGTGTTTGATCTCTCTCTCTCTCTCTCTCTCTCTCTCTCGCGTTCTCTCTATGGCATGATCTTGATGTATAACGAGCTTTGCTATTATAGTTGGATCTTATGGTGTTTCTCCCCCTGTACTCTCTTGTGATGAATTGAGTTTTCCCTTTGAAGTTATCTTATCGGATTGAGTCTTTAAGGATTTGAGAACACTTGATGTATGTCTTGCCGTGCTTATCTGTGGTGACAATGGTATATCACGTGATCCACTTGATGTATGTTTTTGTGATCGACTTGCGGGTTCCACCCATGAACCTATGCATAGGGGTTGGCACACATTTTTGTCTTGACTCTTAGGTAGAAACTTTGGGGCACTCTTTGAAGTACTTTGTGTTGGTTGAATAGATGAATCTGAGATTGTGTGATGCATACCGTATAATCATGCCCACGGATACTTGAGGTGACAATGGAGTATCTAGGTGACATTAGGGTTTTGGTTGATTTGTGTCTTAAGGTGTTATTCTAGTATGAACTCTATGATAGATTGAACGGAAAGAATAGCTTTGTGTTATTTTACTACGGACTCTTGAATAGATAGAACAGAAAGGATAACTTTGAGGTGGTTTCGTACCCTACCATAATCTCTTTGTTTGTTCTCGGCTATTAGTGGCTTTGGAGTGACTCTTTGTTGCATGTTGAGGGATAGTTATATGATCCATTTATGTTATTATTGTTGAGAGAACTTGCATTAGTGAAAGTATGAACCTTAGGCCTTGTTTCCTACCATTGCAATACCGTTTACGCTCACTTTTATCATTAGTTACCTTGCTGTTTTTATATTTTCAGATTACAAAAACCTATATCTACCATCCATATTGCACTTGTATCACCATCTCTTCGCCGAACTAGTG
>LR880972.1:917658104-917689099 GCA_904067115.1 Aegilops sharonensis
TTCATGATGCTCTCTTTATGTTTCAATTCTTATCTTTTATGCGAGCACCATTGAAATCATCATGACTTGCTAAAAGGCATTAAAGAAAAGCGTTTGTTGGGAGACAACCCAATATTTATCCTTACTGTTGTTGTGTGTTCACATGTTTATGCTACTGTAGTAATCATGTTTTATAGCTTTTTTTTCAATAAAGTGCCTACTAAGACCTTTAGGATAGCTTACGGTGATAGTTGTGTTGATCCTGGTGAGAATCAGAAAAATTTTCACCCAGTAAATTAGTTGTGTTAATTCACAGAAACGTGCTTCTGGTATGATTCTTTTTGCTCTGGATTGGTACACAAATTTCTTAGGACTTCCTAATTTGGTACGATTTTTGGAGTTCCGTAAGTATACGTTTGATACAGATTACTACATTTTGTTCTGTTTTTGACAGATTTTGTTTTCTATGCATTGCTTGCTTATTTTGATGAATCTATGAGTAGTATCGGAGGGTATGAACCATAGATAAGTTGGAATAAAGTAGATATTACACCAATATGAATTTAGAATTTAGATTGAGTTCATTACAGTACCTAAGTGATGGTTTTATTTTCTTATACTAACGGAGCTTACGAGTTTTCTGTTGAGTTTTGTGTTGTGAAGTTTTAAAGTTTTGGGTAAAGATTCAATGGACTATGGAATAAGGAGTGGCAAGAGCCTAAGCTTGGGGATGCCCAAGGCACCCCAAGCTAATATTCAAGGACAACCAAGAGCCTAAGGTTGGGGGTGCCCCGGATGGCATCCCCTCTTTCGTCTTCGTTCATCGGTAACTTTACTTGGAGCTATATTTTTATTCACCACATGATATGTGTTTTGCTTGGAGCGTAATTTTCTTTTTTTAGTATTTGCGTGCTGTTATTTAGAATAATGTTTTGCATCTATATTTTCAATAAAAATTTCAAGGATAGCCTTTACCATGCTTATTTTGCTAGTATACATGTTGCTGTCTGAAAACAGAAAGTTTACCGCTGTTGCAAAAATTCCCTAGAAAAGTCAGAGCATCATATAATTTTGAAACTTTCTGAATAATGAGCTCTGATAAATATTCTACAGCGTAGTATTTTTCTCATAATTGTTGGGGTTAGGGAAGTATGATGAATCTTGCATTCTTTACAGACTGTACTATTTTGACAGATTGCTGTTATGTTTGCATTGTTTTTATGAGGCTTGTTTTATTTCAAATTGGCCAATTGTTTTCCATTGTATACATGATGTTGGACACCTATCTTCGTGATACTCAATTTCCTGCGCCACTATAGTGATTGTAACACAAGGATGCTAATTGATACATGGAATTTCGTATGGCCGTCATTACAAGACACCAAAACCATATTTTGTCAATCTATATTTTTTCACCGGTTTCCTCGATTTAGACTACTTCCTGAGAAATGATCTTGTGATCTTACTAATGGGATGTTATTTTCCATTTTTGGGTAAAGCGAACATGCATGCGTGAAAATGATCTGTGTGGAACTATCACCATAGGAGATCTGATCAGATTACTGAAGCTGCACATGACCTAGCATAGAGTTTAGATATGTAGTGATACGCAGACATACTTTTGCAGAAGGAAGAGGGAATCATAAATCTGTCATGTCCTACAAAAGAAATCATGTTCTCATCTGAATTGAAAATATGCTACTTGTCCATAAATTTGTTGAGATGCTTAGGACTTTCTGTCTACAAAATCATTGTCTGATAAGTGGGTATTTGTATTAGCAAACTAAATACTCTGGTCCATGACAAGTAAGTCTTTGTACCCTAGGTACAGAAGCTAGATTCAACTAAATCAATGATTACTTGTTATTACAGTGCAGTGTATTAGTAACGCATTGGTGAACAAAACTTCTTAAAGAGCTAGAAGGTTGTAGGAAGGGCTTTTTATATGGTGTTTCAATCGAAGCAATGGCAGGGATTGTGTTATGTCCATGATCAAAGAGCGCGTTATTAAACTTGTGGCAGGGATTGCATACCTGTGTTATTGCATATCAGTGTTGGATCTGGTGGCTCGAGACAGGCTGTTGAATGGTACAAGGACAATGTTATAGAGGTAGTTATGAACTTAGAGCATCTCCACCCGCGCCCCCAATTGGCCCCCCAGGTCCCTTTTTCGGCGCCGGCGCCCAAAAAACGGCTCAGCCACGTCCTATTTTTCGCTGGTTAGGCCTGAAACTAGAGCTAGCGGACCCAGACCGAACCCGGCGCATAAGGGGGCACCAGGGCAAAGAACGATGGGCCCACAGAGTCAGCGGCCCCCGCGCATCGTCGTCCTCACATCGCCTCGGTTTCCAGCGGGGAATCAATGCCAAGGATGCCGCCGGTCAGCCTTCCATTGATTCTTCATGGGCGGCATGGTGCGGCGATGTGCCCCCTTCCCGCCACACGTACACACGACGCCACCCCTTGACCGCTATATAAAGCAGCACCTCCCTCGCAGGTGGACACACCTGCCCGCAGCTCCTTTCTCTCCCCGTGCACAACTGTTGCCGACGAGCTCTCTTTCCTCTCACTCCCCGTTCACAGCCGCCGCAGACGATGGGCGAAAGGTTCCCCGGCGATGGGGCGGCGGCCAATGGCTTCGGCCGCCGCTCTCTGCACGAGTGGGAAGCCCATCTCCTGCATGAAGCAAACTACCCAGCGACTCCCGACATGTGTGCGCCGGAGCGGTGGAGGCTCAGCGCCGGGGGCGTCCCCGTCCCCCCCATTGCTCGACGTCACGTGCCCCAACTACTTCCGTGCCGAGATCGAGCGTGCTCGGGCATCTCTCTCGGAGGAGCAGCGGACCCTCCCGGAGTACGACGCCAACAATCACGAGGACCACGAGGCCTAGGCGGCGTACTTCGAACGTCGGCAGGCGGAGCGGCTGGCCTCCATCAACAACACGCCCATGGTGCGGGGGAGCAAAAACAGCGACGGCCGCTGCCTATAGAAAGCAATTAGCCCATAGCCCAATATCGAGAACACAACCTATTATTCAAACCACAAAGGATCTGTCTTTCATCGTCCAATCTTCTCGATCGAACATATTGACATCAATACTCCTTTCCATGGCCATTCACGACCCGCGAAGATCAACCACTCGTGCCCGAGATCACTATCCAATCAAAAACCAGACTTTCAAGATCCATCTCACTCAGACTCTTTTGAATGTAGCGGATAACAACGGAGTGGGCCTATGGTGGGGCGCCCCCGGCCGCACGCTCCACACCGTCCTCGAGCACCTCGAGGGCGGGAACGATTCGCCGCTGGCATACCCGTCCGCCCTGTTCCCCGCCGGAACGGCGGCCAATGGATACCGAGGAGGACCGGCTCCTCTTCATCGTCCTCCCGATCCTCCTCCTACTCCTCCGGGTCGCCAGCGCTCTTCAGCGTCAAGGCCGAGCCCGCGGAAACGCCGCTCGGCCGACGCACCCGCAGCGCCGACATCGTCATCAACGAGGGCGGGCATGCCTCCTCCTCGGCTCCTCCCCGCCTCGTCAAGCCGAAGATGAAGTCGGGGCTCGCCGCCGTGAAGACGGAGCCGGGGCTCGACGACGAGGCGGCCATGAAGTGGGCGCGGGAAGATTGGGCACGGCTGTAGATGGAGCGCCAGCGCCGCGGCCTGGCAGAGATCGCCGCGCCGCCGTGGGCGCAATGAAGGGGCCGTCATCGTGCTTGAAGACAGCGACAACAATGCGCCGCCACCGGTCAAACCTGTCCGCTACATTCAGCGAGTTCTTCGGCCTGTAGTCGCGGCTCTTTGTTTTTTTAGTAAATTTTATGTTTTCTATGTAAAAAGATGTAGAACGCTGAAGTTTATGTCCTGTTTGCCGAATCTTTGTCATGTTTGCCGAATTTTAGCCGAATTTATTTTTAATTTTTTTAAAAAGGGCGTTTGGGGGCGACCCTGAGGGCGGCGGCTGGGAACCCGATCGCCCCCAAGCCGATTTTTAGCGCCGGTTCGTCCCCAGGCGGCGATTTTTCGAGCCCCCTGGGGGCCAATGGCTGGAGATGCTCTTATGGTACTACCCTCCTTTTTTTAGTTTAGTGTGTTACAATCATAAGAATTCTTTTGGTTTTCCATATGTTGCGTTGCCAGTAATCCTTACTTGAGTAGAAATTATCTTTGACAATTAGAAAACAATTTCAAAAGGATGGTCAAACTGCCGACTTCAATTAAATAGATCCAATGATTTATACCTTTGTTGGTAATTCACAGATGCAAATGCTTTTGACAGCTGAAGTTTGTAATTTAGAGAAGAGGGAGCAAACCACTCCTTAGTTGTAGTTTAGGTCACAAACTTGCTATGATTCTCTTTTATGATTCAGAATTTTAGTCAGAGGAGTCTTTTTTGAGTCGAGGAATCCTTAGCTTCTTGTTGGGTCTCTGCAGCTATGTCCAATGGTTATCATTCACCCACCTCACGTGATGATTTCATTTTGTGGATACTTGAGTTTACAAAATTCATCGAGTCTTGTTCATATAAGCTGGCGCCACACATGCATGCCTCTCAGAGCTGCCGCTTTCGTTCCTCGTTTCATCAAATGTATTAGACGAAAAAAACTGGCGCTCATTTGGAGTATGTAAACACGTTAACAACCGCATCGGCAAAATTAGTATGCACAGTTACGCCTAGGAGGCGCGCAAAGGGCGTGCCCCAGCCACTAGTTTGATAGTCATTGTAGCCAACTCAAAAGAACATAAATTTTTTCCTACTGTAGCTTAAAAGTTGCCTCTCTATGGCAACAAAGTTGCTTGAGAAAATAAGTTCATCAAAAGCAACTTCATAGGTGACACCAGGCAACTTGACAATCATGACAGCCAACTTTGAGCATTGAGTCGATACATAGTCATGATAGGCAACCTAGCAACAAGTGCTTCATATAGTAGCAAAGTTGATAGCTAGTTATGGTAGGCAACTTACACGTGATGCTAGGCAATTTGGTAGTCATCATCATCAACTCAAAAGAACATCTGGGTGATAGGTGACCATGATGCACACCCCAAACGGAAGTTGCCCTACAGTAGTACAAAAGTTGCCTCGCCGTGACACCAAAGTTGCTTGAAGAAAAAAAATTCGTCAAAACATATTGATACGGGATCTAGTTTTGACGAGCTCGTCACCAAGAATCTAACTGTGAAAACGGATCTTAATTTCAATGCTCCGTTCAAAAGTTATGTCTTTTTAAAAAATCTGAACACACAAAATAATTACACATGGGACAAAATCTTTCTTTTCTTGAAGTGGATTTTTCATTATAGCATTAGGACAAAAACTTACCTTTTTTAGGTGTGTGCTCCGGAATACTAGGGAGCACACGTGTGCTCCCTAGTCGCGTCCAAAAAACAAAGGTACGATGTCATCAGGCTATGTCGTTGTTCCCCATTGCCCGGTGGTTTTTGATGGTAAAAACTACAGTGAGTTTGTTGGCTTCTTCCGCATTCACATGCGTGGTATTCGTCTCTGGGGTGTTCTATCTGGCGAGCTCTCTTGTCTGCTGTGCCCGGTTCCTCCCGTGGCTCCTACTCCGCCGACGCCATCGTCCCTTGCTGCGGATGCTCCTCAGGCTACTAAGGATGCCGCTAAGCTTGCTGATGAGTCTGCAACTCGTGCCTATGAGCAACATGTTTTCACGTATGAGGAGGCCCTTCACTTTTACCGTGATGCTCTAGCTGGTTACGCTTAGTGGTCTGATGATGATGCTCGTGCTGCAGCTGTTCTCACTTCCAGTGTTTTGCCTTAGTTTGCCTCTGACTTTATGGGCCTCTACCGCCTTTGCAATGCGGACATGTTTTTGCCAGCGCTATCAACCCTCTGGTGATGCCTTGTATCTATCTATTGTTCACCAGGAGCATGCTCTTCAGCAGGGTGACTCCATTGTTGATGATTTCTACGCACAGAGTTCTGCCATTTGGCACCAGCTTGACTCCCTTCGCACTGCTGGTTGTCGTACTTGTCAGTGTTGCCAAGCTGTGCGGGCCGACTTGGAGTTTCATCGCGTCTATGAGTTCTTGTCTCAACTTCGTCTAGAATTTGAGCCACGACGTGCTCAGTTGTTTGCCCGTGGCCGAGTTACTCTTATGAAGGCGCTTTTTGAGATTCGTGCTCAAGAGACTCGCCTACGTGGTGCCGGTTCACTTGAGGTTCCCTCTGTGCTTGCTGCTCGAGCTTCTACTACACCGCCTCTTTCACGCTCCAGTGCTCTGCCACTCCTGCCCGCTTCTCCTAGTGGTGAGGGCTGCTCTTGTTCTCACTGTGGCTACTGCAACAAGGGTGGTCAACCTAAGTCTGACTGCTTTCTGAAGAAGCGGCACATGCGCCAGGGGTGCATATCTTCTTCGGAGACTTGTGCTTCTATTCCGCCCCCTTCAGCAGTGTCCCTGACTAAGCAGGATATTGTGCGACTTAAGCGTCTACTTGCAGCTTCGGGTTCTTCACCAGGTTCTGCAGATACGAATATGGTCGACTCCTGAAGATATGAATCTTTTTTCTGTTTGCCCTTCCACATGTTTCTTGGGGCTTTACGAAATTTTTCATACAAACCAATTGATAGCAAGGTTTTTATGCTTGCCTCAATTTTGGCTTCTCGAGAGTTTGTCTTGACACAAAATATGCTTTGTTTGCATCTTCTTGCAGTACAAATGCTGGGGTTTCCATTCGACAATACCGTGTCCATATCCAGTATGGACTGCGCAAGCGACACTGCACCAGAATAATAAACATGATCAATTTAATTAGCTGGGCACTTGAGCTGCCAAGTTAGAAGCCATTAGACTTGAAAAACTAGTAGTCAGAGTGGTCTCTGTTTCGGAAACGACAATCATTCACAGAATCTCATCCTGAGTTTCCATCACATCTTTGGACCTCTTTTAATTCGCATGATTTTGAAAACACAGGAATATGGAAAATATATGATTGGAGTGGCATGTCCACTTGAATCCTATAGAATTAGCAATGAGTGTTTGATTTCGCGGGAAAAGCAAAGTAATTGTAAAAAAAGATTGGAGTGGATGTAGTACAGAAGATTTCATAGGAAAAAATCCTATGAAATTCAATCCTATGAATCAAAGGACAAAAGTAGGAAAATTTTCAAAGGATTTTAATCCCTCAAAAATCCTAGAAAATTCATTTGAATCAAAGGAGCCCTTGATGAATATGTGCGCTTTGTAGCGCCAGGAATTCCTGCGATGATCTATCAATTACTCTGTATCAAAATATAAGACCTTTTTTTAAACTACATTTTCTATGTTTCTGATATACTCAGCTGAAATCTATTGATATCATGTTAAATGCTTCGTCGTGAGGGTCATGGGTGACAGGATTTGTAGTACCTACAACTATCATGGCGATAAGTCCTGATGGGCAACTCTGCCTGCTGCTTTGTCACACACTCCGATCTGAATGCAAGAAAGTTGACAGAGTGAACCGTGTGGCTGTCTTCCAAATTTAGCCATGCATATATGTTTTTCTGAAAAGGAGATTAATATCCCGGCCTTTGCATCAATCTATACATACAACACCATTTTTATTAATTATTCAACAAAGATCCGACAAGAACATGATATGTCGTTTTGGCACATGGGAGCATATGCTCCTGGATTTTAAAATGTGATTTAAACATATTTGGAAATTTCACAAATTCTTTCAAAATAATTCCCGACTACATTTCAACGTTCTACGTGCATAGGAACTCGTTTTGCGAAAAACTGACAACTTTTGTGTCACGTGTAAAAAAGAAAAATATTTATTGTTAGAAAAGGCTTTCCGTGAGACATTATTTTGTCTTTTTTACCCAAGGTGTATAAAATGTCGTTTTTTCATGAAACTTGACGTGCGCACCTACAATGTTCAGATGTACGCGTCAAATTTGTGTTTGGATTTTCTGACATTTTGAAATATATTTTTCAGTGGTAGGGGCATATTCTTCCATGTGCCAAAGTGAATTTCTGCAAGAACATACATCAAACTACCCGAAGCCATCACTCACACCTACAAACTCAATATTGTGGAGTGCTCTCATTCCCCATATCTAAAACCGGTGTCATCGTTGATCCATCCACATAACGTATCGGAACATACAACCGGTGCAACAAACCTAAAGCTTACACCACATGCACGCCTTTTAGAAGCTGCCATCATCGTCAAACCGCTGAGACATCTTCAGGAAAGAGATCTGCATCATCTTTGCCAGTTCGGACATTCGTCGGCGCCACCTGTCGTGGTTCTAAGCCTGACAGTAGAATGGGGGGTAGGTATGGAGAGGCAAGATCCTAGCTATGGAGTAGTTGTATACGCACAATTTTTACGAGTTCAGGCCCTTCTCGGAGGAAGTAATAGCCCTACGTCTCGGAGCCCGGAGGCGGTCGATTGGATTATGCGTGTATGAGTTACAAAGATGCGAAATCTTGGCACTGAGGAGGGGGGTGGCTTATATAGAGTTCGCCAGACCCCTCCGGCCCTCAGTTATGCAGGGTTAAAGGTACGTTAAGGTTGTGGGTTATTGGTAACACCCACATAAAGTGCTATGATGACCATAAAAGCTACTTAATGACCGACCATTTGCGTGCAGACTGGCTTTAGGTCTCCTGGAGGTCGAGTGGTTTGGCTTCATAGTTGAGTGTCTTCCAGTTGGTCGAGTGGAACCCTTCCTGGTCGACTGAAAGGTAATTTCTTCTAGAGATGTCCTTGGGGAGGGTGTCTTAGACAGGTCCATGACCCTACCCTAGGTCCATGACTTCATCATTAGCCCCCGAATGGATCGAGGTTTGAGTGGGGAAGGAGTTGAACATACTCCCGACTCATTCTTGTGCTGCAATAGTGTCTTGTCTTGGATCAAATGGACTTAAGTGACGGCATCAACTTCTTTTTCAGTCGCCTTGATCCAAACTTTGTATCCGTCGAGTGCGTTTTCCGTACTTGGCGATTTTCGAATGACAGGACGGAGGAAATCTTTTTTCTGACGATTTGCTCTGCGGCGCGAGGGTTTGGCGGGATTTGAATCTTCAGAAAACGAGCGGGACGGAGAGAGAGCCGCAGTAATCGGACGGGATAAGGCAAGGGAGCCTCGATCTCCGTGCCACCTTTTTTGTCACGTATCGCGCGGGCGACTGTTGCGGGATTTGACAGGATCGCCTGGGCCTACCAGTCAGTCACTCGGAAGCGACCCCATATAAGGTCCAGGACTGGGGTTTTTTGAACAGTGCGTTCCCCTTTCCTCCTTTCTTCCTCAGATTCATCCGCTGCGCCTGCCTCCATCTTCGAACCGCTGCTCCACGCGCGTTCTGCCGCCGACAATGGTGAAAGAAAAGACAGCGGCTCTGGAACGGGCGAAGAAGGCGATAGCGAAGGCGAAGGGGCGGGCGACCAGTCGGGGCGGATCCTCATCGCGGGCTGGTTTGCCGCAGGGCTGGATCCTGGGCGACTGGATTCGCTCGACCATCCGCCAAAAAGATCTTGACGACCTGGCCAATGAGGGACTGATCCCTCATGGATCAGCGAGGCTTCCAGGGATGGAGTGGCAGCCGCAGCCTCAGGAGGGTGAGTGTGTCCTCTTAGCCACTCACGTCGACCGAGGGTTTTCTTTGCCGCCCCATCCTTTCATCCGAGGATTTCTGAACTTTTTTGGGGCACAACTCCACCACTTCACACCCAACTCTATCGTGTATCTCGCCGCTTTCATGTCTTTGTGTGAGAATTTTCTGGGTTGTCGGCCGCATTGGGGCCTCTTCAAGCACATCTTCACCTGTCGCTCCCAGATGGTGAAAAAGGCCAATTCGAGTGACGAGAGAACCCAAGTGATTCAGATGTGTGGGGGTCTTGGGGTCCAAATGAGAGGAAAGAGCTCTTTTCCAGCCATGATCCTTCCTGAGTCGGTTCGAGGGTGGCAGTCGACCTGGTTCTACTGCCTAGACCAGCCGACGCCGGGGCAGTCGACTGGACTCCCTCCTTTCTCCATGGATCGAGTGAGCAAGCCGTCCTCACTGAAGGTGATCCCGGAGGAGAAGGCTCAGGTCAAGGTTTTGGTCGAGCGAGTAGTCCAGCTCATCCGTGATGGGGTGACTGGTATGGATCTTCTAGAGGTTTTTCTTAGACGGCGCATCTAGCCACTTCAGTATCGAGACCATCCGATGTGGATGTATTCTGGCACTGAGGACACCACTCGGGTCCACCCGGAGGAGGTCGAGGATGCCACGCTGGAGAGATGGATGACCGCCATCACTGGGGAAAAAGATAACCCCCGAGGAGCCAGGAGAATCCCACCACTCAACCAATCGTACGAGCCAGACAAGGTTCAATCCCGTATCCTTGACCCTGACTCTGCTTACTCTATCTTGTTTGCTTAAATCGGTCGACTGACTTTCATCTTGTTTGTCTTCTTCCAGATCACCACTGAGATGTACTCGATGCCAAACGGGGCGCAGGAACCAGTTGAGGAGGAGGAAGGGAGCGGAGGTGAAAGCCAGGAGGAATGGCAGTCTGACGGTGGGGAAGACAAAGATGACGACAGTTCCGATGAAGAGGAGGAGGAGGAAGAGGAGGAAGAAGTCGACCCTCCTCGCACGGAAAGGCGGTCCAAGCTCACCCATGACCCCGCGGTCGAGCGCAGCAAGGCTATCGCGCCTGTCGGGCAGTCCATGAAACGTCCCAGGACGTCCTCTCCGACGTCGACTGAAAAAGCGCCGAAGCAACCTCGAGCGATGCCGTCGAAGCTGACAAAGGTTTTGCCCAAGATGAAGATGGTTATCCCCACTATTTCCAGGTACAGTAGAACTTGAGCTTTTTTTTCAGCGCGAATCATACTTTTGGTCGACTTGTTGACTGACCAACTGATTCCTGAAATCTGCAGCGCTGCCACCTCCGAGACCTCAGTTAGGAACGAAGACCAGGAGATGGAAGATGCTGCGACCTCTAACCTTGGTACGATCGCTGCAATTTTGCTTTTGGTCGATTGGATTTCCGTTTTTAACTTTGAATCTTTCATGTAGTCCCTCCTCATATCATTGATCTCCCTGATGATCATGATGAGGCGCCGTTGAGGTGGAGGAGGACTAAGAAGGCACTTGCTGGCAGGACTGCTCATGTTGCATCGGCGCCTGAGGCGCTGGTTCATGAGGGTGGTAACACCACTCAGACTTCTGTGTCTTTCCTGTGCCGCTGACGAGTATCCGGCCTTCAACGTCGACTGCTGATCCGCCTTCCCTTTTCGCCACGCACCACGTCCCGGAGGACCAAGTGGGTGCTGCTAAGGAGGCTATACGCCAAGCGGGACTCATGATGGATCAGATGAAGGTGGTTCGGGAAGCCAGCCAAGCGGCCTATGATGCCAGTTCAGCTTTTCAGAGCAACATCCAGGTTAGTTGATCACCACCTGTTTTGTTAGGATATGCTACCTGAAAAACTCTTCTTTCTGAAGACCTTCGTATCTGTACACCCACTGGGTGTGTCGAGTGAATTTTCGGACTAGTGGGGGCACGCTGAGTGCACCCACTGGGTGTAGTCCCCAAGGCTATGGTGGACTGCTGGCAGTCGACCGTAGTCTTTGTACTTTGTATCTCTTTGATAACTTCTTCACTTGGTCTGGTCGGACCATGTCGAGTGGGATCTTAAAACCGGTGGGGGCACGCTGAGTGCACCCACTGGGTGTAGTCCCCGAGACTATGGTGGACTGTTGGCAGTCGACCGTAGTCTGAAGAACTCCTTTCTCTTCTTCTTTTTCTTTTTTTTTCTTCTTTCGGTCGACTGATCGAACCGAGTTGGTAGGATCAGTGGGGGCACGCTAAGTGCACCCACTGGGTGTAGTCCCCGAGACTACTGTCAAATATTTTGATTCGGCTGTAGTCTTAGGAACGCAGTAATTTTTCTTGGTCACTCGGAAGTAACCCATCTGTGACGTCTGTCGACCAATTCTTTGCAGAAATCTTGCGAGCTTGTGGCTCGATACACTGAATTGGAGAACAAACAGATCCAGCTCAACCTTGACTTGAAGCTTGCATAGGAGAACTTGCAGAAGGCGAGATACGAAGCAAAAGGTATGGCTGGTGAGATCTTGACGACTGTTTTTGTTTTTCTGTCCCTTCCTAATTCTGACCTCACTGTTATTTTGCAGAAAAAATGGAGGAGGCTCTGAAGAAGAAGGATCATGACCTTGCCGAGGCGCAACAAACGGCTTTGAACAAGACCAAGCTCGCGGAAGAGAAGCTGTCTTCAGTCGGAAAACTTGAAGAAGAGAACACCAATCTGAAAGCTGCTCTTGATGCGGCTAACAAGGAGGTTAGCCGACTGAAGAACGACAAGATAGCTCTGAGCGACAAGGCTGGCGAACTAGCGGGGAAGAGGAATGATCTAGAGGCTTATCTGGGGGGGGGGGGGGCTCGCCAAGAAGCTATTCCTCATGCTTGAAGGTAATTCCTCTTATCCGACTGACTTGTCATCATCGACTCATCATAGAACCATGAGCTTGAACTCGAGTCGTATCTGCAGAATTCTGTCAGAATTTCGAGGAGGAGACTAGTCGAGTGGAGACAAGTCTGGACCCCATTAACTCCCCCGTGAAAGATGAAGCTGCTATGAACGTGCTCCGGCTGGAATCTCGTGTTGCTGCTGTGGTGGACTACCTCGCTCGACTGAAGGTTGCGGTGTCGCGGATCGACTCAACACTCTGGCCAGGAGAAACACTTCAAAATGACCTCGAGTCTTTAATGACTCGACTGAATGATATTCCAAGTCGAGTGCAGGAATGGATGAAGTCTTCTGCCAGATGCGGCGCTGATGTCGCTCTGTCCCTGGTCCGAGTTCATTGCAAGGAGGCGCGAGAGGAAAGGTTGGCGTCCATCAAAGTTGCCAATACCAAGAAGTACGACTTCCGATCTTTCATGGAGACCTTCATTGATGCCGCCACCCGAATCGCTGATGGGATTGACCTGGACCAGTTTGTCGCGCCTTCCAGTCCTCCGCCTGAGGAGTAAAAAACTTCTATGATTCGTCTTAAATTTGCCTCGGAATGCCGAGTGATCCTGTAACCGATAAACTTTAACAGGCTTGAGGCCTGGGTACTTCTGCATCCTTAGGATGCTATCCGAACTTTACTTATCGTCAAAATATGCTTTTGTTTGCCTTCGAGTGAACTTTGCTCTTCACTCGGATTATGCTTCAATGCTTGAGATGTAGCTCTGTGGTGGATCCAGTCGACCTACACTTTGTTGCTCTTGCAGGCGCAGGAGAAGGAAACAGTCGACCTGTACCTCGTCGTCTTTGCGAATCGGGATGAAGCGCTCGTTGTACTTGTGGCGCAGCTCCGAAGGAGAAGGCAGTAGTCGACCTGCATCTCGTCGTCCTTGCGGATCGGGATGAAGCGCACGTTGTACTTGTGGAGCAGCTCCGAAGGAGAAGGCAGCAGTCGACCTGCACCTCGTCGTCCTTGCGGATCGGGATGAAGCGCACGTTGTACTTGTGGCGCAGCTCCGAAGGAGAAGGCAGCAGTCGACCTGCACCTCGTCGTCCTTGCGGATCGGGATGAAGCGCACGTTGTACTTATGGCGCAGCTCCGAAGGAGAAGGTAACAGTCAACCTGCACCTCGTCGTCCTTGCGGATCGGGATGGATTTCGTACTTAAGCGAGTACTGGACTGCAGCTAAGCCCCCGAGTGGGAGGTTTGGTCTCCACTTGGTAGGATTTTTCAAACTTAGGCGAGTACTGGACTGCAGCTAAGCCCCCGAGTGGGAGGTTTGCTCTCCACTTGGTTGGATTTTTCAAACTTAGGCGAGTACTGGACTGCAGCTAAGCCCCCGAGTGGGAGGTTTGCTCTCCACTCGGTAGGATTTTTCAAACTTAGGCGAGTACTAGACTGCAGCTAAGCCCCCGAGTGGGAGGTTTGCTCACCACTCGGTAGGATTTTTCAAACTTAGGCGAGTACTGGACTGCAGCTAAGCCCCCGAGTGGGAGGTTTGCTCTCCACTCGGTAGGATTTTTCAAACTTAGGCGAGTACTGGACTGCAGCTAAGCCCCCGAGTGGGAGGTTTGCCCTCCACTCGGTAGGATTTTTCTAACTTAGGCGAGTACTGGACTGCAGCTAAGCCTCCAAGGAGGATTTTTGTGTCATAGCTTTGAAGGGGAAGGCAACAGTCGACCTGTACCTCGTCATCCTTGCAAAGTGCACATTGTATTAAATACTTAGGCGAGTACTTGGACTGCAGCTCAGCCCCCGAGTGGGAGGCTGGCTCCTCACTCGGTAGGATTTTCAAATACTTAGGTGAGTACTTGGACTACAGCTAAGCCCCCGAGTGGGAGGCAGGCTCCTCACTCGGTAGGATTTTCAAATACTTAGGAAAGTACTTGGACTGCAGCTAAGCCCCCGAGTGGGAGGCTGGCTCCTCACTCGGTAGCATTTTTCAGATACTTAGGAGAAACGGATTCGCAGCTAAGCCCCCGAGTGGGAGGCTGGCTCTCCACTCGGCAGGGATTTTTTTTTTACAAACTTAGGCGAAACAGGTTCGCGGCTAAGCGACCCACTGGGGGAAATTTCTTATGTAAACGAAAAAGTAATAACAATCACTGGGAAAATTATAACATTCTTGTCTTTGATAAACAAACTACAGAGGTACTTTTATTACATCTCACCCGAGTGAGTTCTTAAGTTTAAAAGAGCGGAGCAGCTCCGCATTCTAGGCTCGAGGCTCATCGATCTGGCGTTCGATGTTGTAAAGATGGTAAGCTCCACTATGGAGAACTCTGGTGACGATGAAGGGACCTTCCCAAGTGGAAGAGAGCTTGTGTGGTTTCTGTTGATCCACTCGGAGGACCAGATCCCCTTCTTGAAAGGCTCGGCTCTTCACATTTCTAGCATGGAATCGATGCAAGTCCTGCTGATAGATGGTCGAGAGGATCAGGGCCATCTCTCTCTCCTCTTCAAGGAGGCCGACTGCATATTGCCGGGCTTGCTCCGCTTCAGCTTCAGAGTAGAGTTCAACTCGGGGCGCATTGTGAAGCAGGTCACTCGGCAGAACTGCTTCAGCTCCATAGACCATAAAGAATGGAGTTCTTCCAGTCGACCGGTTATGTGTGGTCCTCAATCCCCAAAGAACCGACGGAAGTTCGTCGACCCACGCTCCTGCTGCATGCTTGAGATCATGCATCAGTCGAGGTTTCAGTCCTTTGAGAATTAGACCATTCGCTCGTTCTGCTTGTCCATTCGACTGGGGGTGAGCAACTGAAGCATAGTCGACTCGTGTGCCCTGAGAGGCGCAAAAGGCTTTGAACTTGTCGGAATCGAAGTTTGACCCATTGTCAGTGATGATGTTGTGCGGAACTCCATATCTGAATATCAACTCTCTGATGAAAGTGACAGCAGTGCACGCATCAAGGTTCTTGATAGGTTTAGCTTCGATCCACTTCGTAAACTTGTCGACTGCCATAAGCAAATGAGTGAAACCGCTCCTGCCAGTTCTCAGTGGTCCAATCATATCCAACCCCCAAACAGGGAAAGGCCAGACAAGGGGAATGGTCTTCAACGCTGAGGCGGGTTTGTGTGACATATTGGAGTAGAACTGACATCCTTCACACTTGTCGACTATTTCCTTTGCCATTTCATTTGCTTTTGGCCAGTAAAATCCCGCTCGGTATGCTTTAGCCACGATGGTCCGAGAGGACGCATGGTGACCACAGGTCCCCGAGTGGATATCATCAAGAATTATCTAACCTTCTTCTGGCGTTATGCACTTCTAGCTGACTCCAGTCACGCTTTCTCTGAATAACTGTCCCTTGATCACAGTAAAGGCCTTGGATCGGCGGACGATCTGTCTAGCCTCTTCTTCGTTCTCCGGGAGCTCTTTCCTCAGGATATACGCGATGTACAGTATTGTCCAGTCGGGAGTGATGACCACGACTTCCATGATCAGGTCGACCACCGCTGGGACCTCAACTTCAGTCGGATCAGTGGCACTTTTTTGCTATGGAGCTTCTTCAGTGAAAGGATCTTCTTGGATCGACGGTGTGCGAATGTGCTCCAAAATCACATCACTAGGAATGGCTTCCTTCTTGGACCCTATTTTCGCCAAATCATCAGCAGCTTGATTTTTCAGTCGGGGTATATGATGGAGCTCTAACCCCTCAAACTTCTTCTCTAGCTTCCTCACTGCATTATAGTAGCCAGTCATGGCTGGACTTCTGACATCCCACTCCTTCATCACCTGATTAACCACTAGATCTGAGTCGCCATAAACCATGAGGCGACGGACGCCAAGTGAAATGGCCATACGCAACCCATATAACAGTGCTTCGTATTCTGCTTCATTGTTGGAAGAATCAAAGTGAATCTGGAGCACATATCTGAGCTTATCTCCTCGGGGGGAAACCAATACTACCCCAGCACCGGAACCATTCAGCATCTTGGAACCATCAAAGAACATAGTCCAGTGCTCCGAGTGAACTTGATTCGGTAACTGTTGTTCAATCCACTCGGCGATGAAATCTGCTATTGCTTGGGACTTGATAGCTTTCTTTGCCTCAAACTTGATATCAAGGGGAAGAAGTTCAATCGCCCATTTCGCCACTTGACCAGTTGCATCTCTGTTGTGCAGAATCTCTGATAATGGGGCGTCGCTGACGACTGTAATGGAATGATCAGAGAAGTAGTGAGCAACCTTCTTCGCCGTCATATAAATCCTGTACACAAGCTTCTGATAATGAGGGTATCTTTTCTTCGACGGGGTTAATACTTCAGAAAGATAATATACTGGGCGCTGAACTTTGAAGGCCTTCCCTTCCTCTTCCCGCTCGACCGTAAGTACTGTACTGACGAATTGTCCTGTGGCTGCAATGTAAAGCAGCAACGGCTCCTTGCTGATTGGGGCAGCAAGCACCGGCTGGGTGGAGAGCAGAGCTTTGAGCTCTGCAAACGCTGCATCAGCTTCAGGAGTCCACTCGAACTTGTCTGACTTCTTCATCAGTCGGTAAAGAGGCAATGCCTTTTCACCGAGGCGAGAGATGAATCGACTTAAAGCGGCCAAGCATCCAGTAAGCTTCTGGACATCGTGCACACGCACAGGGCTTTTCATTCGGAGTATAGTGCCAACTTTTTCTGGGTTAGCGTCGATTCCTCGTTCAGAAATGAGAAAACCGAGTAACTTTCCGCCAGGAACTCCGAATGTGCACTTTGATGGATTAAGCTTGATATCATATCTTCTGAGATTGGCAAATGTTTCAGCAAGGTCAGTCAACAGGTCGGAACCTTTCCGTGACTTGACCACAATGTCATCCATGTATGCTTCCACATTCCGACTGATTTGAGTGAGTAAACACTTCTGAATCATCCTCATGAACGTGGCTCCGACATTCTTGAGGCCGAATGGCATGGTGACATAACAGAAGCACCCGAATGGAGTGATGAAAGCTGTTTTGATCCCGCCGGGTCCATCCAGACGGATCTGATGGTACCCGGAATATGCGTCTAAGAAAGACAACCACTCATATCCCGAAGTCGAGTTGACTATTTGGTCGATGCGGGGGAGAGGAAAATGATCTTTCGGGCAGGCCCGATTGATATGTTTGAAGTCGATACACATGCGCAGTGAATTGTCCTTCTTAGGGACCATGACAACATTGGCGAGCCACTCGGAGTGGTAAATCTCTCGGATAAACTCTGCTGCTAAGAGCCGAGCCACCTCCTCACCAATGGCCTTTCTCTTCTGGATGGCGGACCGTCGAAGATGTTCTTTGACAGGTTTAACTTTTGAGTCGACTCGCAGACGATGCTCAGCCAGTCCCCTGGGAACACCCGACATGTCAGCAGGCTTCCATGCAAAGATGTCCCGGTTCTCACGGAGGAACTGGATGAGCGCTTCTTCCTATTTGAAGTCGAGTGTTGTTGAGATGTGAGTAGGAGCAGCATTGGGATCAGTCGGATGAATATGAACCGGTTTTGTCTCCCCGAACGACTGAAATGCCGACTCCGTGGCGGGCTTCTTGGCTCGCAACAAATCACTCGGGTCTGCAGTTTTCTGGTACTCTTGCAGTTCGACCACTGCCATCTGAGCATCAGCGATCTTAGAGCCTTTCTGGAAACACTCTTATGCCTTTTTCTGATTGCGAGTGATAGTGATCACACCTTTGGGACCTAGCATCTTCAGCTTGAGGTACACATAACATGGTCGAGCCATGAAACGCGCATATGCCGGCCTCCCCAGGATAGCGTGATAAGCGCTCTGAAAATCCATGACCTCAAAGGTCAACTTTTCCTTACGAAAATTCTTTTAGTCACCAAAAACCACATCGAGAGAAATTTGGCCGAGTGACTCAGCCTTCTTTCCAGGAATGACTCCATGGAAGCTCATGTTGCTGGTGTTGAGTCTGGACATCGGAATGCCCATCCCTTTCAACGTCTCTGCATACAAAATGTTCAGGTCACTGCCACCATCCATCAAAACCTTAGTTAGTCGAGTGCCTTCGACGACTGGGTCGACCACCAACGCTTGCCTCCCAGGGGTGGCTATGTGTGTTAGGTGATCAGACTGGTCGAACATGATGGCAGTCTGCGACCATTTCAGGTAACTGGGTGTCGCCGGAGTGACCATATTCACTTCGCGGTTGATAACTTTCGATCGACTTTTGCTTTCAATGTCAGCAAAAATCATTAGAGTGGAATTGACCTGAGGGTACCCACCGTCACTATCTTCCTTTTCCTTGTCCTTGGGCTGCTTCCCTTGGAACTGCTGAATCAAGAGCCGGCACTGTCGAGTGGTATGTTTTGGGTAAATAAGTTTACCCTCTTCATCTTTCTTCGTGTTAATGTGACATGGCAAGTCCAACACATCATTTCCATCTTGGTCTTTCACTTTCTTGGGGTTCCAAGGCCCCTTGGGTTTCCCCTTGAACTTTCCTGGGGTCACAGCCAAGGCTTCTCCAGGAGCAGCTGGCTCGGCTTTCCGCTTTTGTTTCCGACTGGAGTTCCCTCCACCGGTTTCATTAGCGGCTGACTTGTACTTGCCACTCCGGAGCCGATCCTCTTCTTCACCATTGGCGTACTTGGTGGCAATCTCCATCATTCGACTCAGGGTCATGTCTCCTGTCCGACCGAATTTCAGACTCAACTCCCTATTCTTGACGCCTTCCTTGAAGGCACAGACTGCCTGATGATCAGATACATTCTCTACCGCGTGGGGCAAAGTGATCCATCTCTGGATATAATCCCTCAGAGTTTCATTCGACTTCTGCACACACGACTGCAACTCTGTCAACCCTGCTGGTCGCTTGCAAGTTCCTTCAAATGTCCTGACAAACACTCGGGCAAGATCTTCCCAAGTGTAAATGCTGTTGTGTGCTAACTGATTCAGCCATGCTCTAGCCGACCCCTCCAACATAAGTGGCAGGTGTTTCATGGCCACTTCATCGTTGCCACCGCCGATCTGAACAGCCACTCGGTAGTCCTCAAGCCAAATATCTGGCTTAGACTCACCGGTGAACTTACTGACTCCAGTCGCCAACCTGAAGTTGGGAGGAATCACCGCGGCTCTGATGGCTCTGCTAAAACACTCTGGTCCTGAGACGTGTACTCTGCTGCTGATGGGTGCATTTCTGTCATGACCTCCACGGTTAGCTCTGTTCCTGTCGACCAGACCTTGAACGATGATGGATCTCGCATCAAAGCCTGGTTCCCTGGAGTCGACTGGAATCCTTCGCCCAACACTGTGCTGGCGTCTGTCATCTTGCTGTGAGGTGCATATGACCCACCCCTTGGGGGAGGAGTGGGCACTCGACGTCGATCACCACGATCGAATCGGTCCTCATACTGATCACGTCGGCCTCCATGTCCCTCACGCCTCGGGGGCGATCTTGGGCTATGTGCCGACTGGACTGTATTCGCAGCGACGGATCTGCTGTGAATCCTGTTCCGTGATTGTGATACAGCTGAATTTTGATCTCCTGCTGCCCGAAGCAAATCTATGATCTGGAGTAAGCCCCTGCCAGCCTCCAACTAGGAAGGTTGAATGGACTCTACTATACGGGCTGCAGCTGCTAGATTCTGAATGGGAGTTCGGTATACCTGAGTCGGTTGTGGAAAGAGTTGACGTCGACTGGACGACGGGACCCGTTGTTGCGCTCGTTCGTCTAGCACTCGCTGGATATTTTCCAGTCGAGTGCGCTCAGCCAAGTTGGCCAAACGCGCATCTTCTATGGCGCGGGCCTCGGGGGTTTCTCCAACGATAGGAGTATGAAGCGCATCCATGTTTCGGCAGCGGAGCTCCTCCCTTTGCAGCGAAGTGAGGGGCTCGGGTTGGTACTCTTCGTGAGCCTGCGCTGGCTCGCCTCCGCCAACACCTCCGTCGGTGCGGGGGAAACCAGGAGGACTGCGTGGTCCCTCGACCATCAGAACCTCTGCTGCTGGGTCGCTGCTATCGCACTCGGATGCAGTCTCTGTGGAGCCAGTCGACAGATCGAATAGGCCGTAGAGAGATTCGTCGGACTCGATTGCCGCGACTTGGGGAGTGGCCGATTGGCAGGCCACCACGTGCCTCACCCACCGCTGAAGCCTCGATCGACCGGAGCGCTTGCGCCGGCGCGAGACCGGGAGGGAAGACGGCACAAGAGCCGACCGATACTGGGTCCATGGCTGCCGCAGGAGGACGCCGTGGACGCACGCGTGAAAGTGCGTCGCCCCGCGGACGGGGAGTGCATCAACGTCGAGTGGAGCCTCCTGCAACCAAGCGGAGTCGTCGGCGATGAACGTGAGCGCGCCGAGATGGATCTCGCGGCCCTCAACCAAAACTCCACCTGAAACCATGATGAATGGGATCGAAAAAAATGCAACTTCTCCAACAAGTTGCTAAGACGCATGCCCCACGGTAAGCGCCAACTGTCGTGGTTCTAAGCCTGACAGTAGAATGGGGGGTAGGTATGGAGAGGCAAGATCCTAGCTATGGAGTAGCTGTATACGCACAAGTTTTACGAGTTCAGGCCCTTCTCGGAGGAAGTAATAGCCCTACGTCTCGGAGCCCGGAGGCGGTCGACTGGATTATGCGTGTATGAGTTACAAAGATGCGAACCCTTGGCACTGAGGAGGGGGGTGGCTTATATAGAGTTCGCCAGACCCCTCCGGCCCTCAGTTATGCAGGGTTAAAGGTACGTTAAGGTAGTGGGTTACTGGTAACGCCCACATAAAGTGCTACGATGACCATAAAAGCTACTTAATGACCGACCATTTGCGTGCAGACTGGCTTTAGATCTCCTGGCGGTCGAGTGGTTTGGCTTCATGGTCCAGTGTCTTCCAGTTGGTCGAGTGGAACCCTTCCTGGTCGACTGAAAGGTAATTTCTTCTAGAGATGTCCTTGGGGAGGGTGTCTTAGACAGGTCCATGACCCTACCCTAGGTACATGACTTCATCACCACCCCGGCGCCCAACAACACTACCTCCGTACGCGCAAACTGCTGAGCACGTTGCATCGTCGCTGGTACACAGTGGCACCATGTCGCCAAGTACCACCAGCCGACATAGCTTGAAGTCTCTAGAAGATCTGTCATGCATAGCACCCGCCGAACATGCATGACACAGCGTAGCACCTGTCGGCCAGGCATGACTTGACATCACCATCGAAGCTTCGTGCAAGACGAAGCCGCTCCATCTCCTGCCTCTGTCTTTCGACGCTGCTTCACATACGATGCTCACAAGAGAGAAATAACATCGCAATGCCGCCATCATTCGGTTTGGAAGACCAGATTCTAGGATTTCCACCGAAGCAGTACGAGTGGGTCGACAGTATTTACATGACAATGCCTTCATCAACGATGCATGACACCGCCATCACCCTCCGTTGGCTCGGTTTTCACCGGCAACTGTCTCCCGGACTCGCATCCGGGACTAGATGAGGGATCTCGAGATCCGACCACCCAGCTTCAAGCCGACCACCTCCGGCGAAGGAGGTGGACACCACCGCCATGCCCAGGATCAAAGCCCCCGACGTCCTTGTGTTGTGGGTTGAGCCCAGGAGCAGTATGCCATTGACGGAACAGGGAAGATACATGACAGAAGCATGTGTGGCCCGCCGAAGCCCATCTGGCACAGATCGGGCGCCCTAGCTGCCGCTGCTGGACATCTCACCGTATGCCGCCACCTGCTTGCCGAACCTGGCCGCCGCCACCCCACGCCACTGCCATAGATCTGGCCGACGAGGACCGCCGCCACCCTAACCGAAGCGTTGGCCGAGGAGAAACGCCGCCGCCGCTGCTATGGCACACAGGCTTTGCCTACAATGCTTCCGGTGTCGGCGGGAGGGGGGGGGGGGGGGGGGGGGGGTGGGGGGGGGGGCGAGGGGCGGGGGGGGGGGGGGGGGGGGGGGTGGGGGGGGGGGCGAGGGGCGGGGGGGGGGGGGGGGGGGGGGGTGGGGGGGGGGGCGAGGGGCGGGGGGGGGGGGGGGGGGGGGGGTGGGGGGGGGGGCGAGGGGCGGGGGGGGGGGGGGGGGGGGGGGTGGGGGGGGGGGCGAGGGGCGGGGGGGGGGGGGGGGGGGGGGGTGGGGGGGGGGGCGAGGGGCGGGGGGGGGGGGGGGGGGGGGGGTGGGGGGGGGGGCGAGGGGCGGGGGGGGGGGGGGGGGGGGGGGTGGGGGGGGGGGCGAGGGGCGGGGGGGGGGGGGGGGGGGGGGGTGGGGGGGGGGGCGAGGGGCGGGGGGGGGGGGGGGGGGGGGGGCGGGGGGGGGGGGCTTGCGCTGGAGAGTAACCGAGTTGGAAGGCGGGCACGCCCGGTGCGGCGGCGCCGCAGGAAGCCGGGGTAAGATGTATGGAGCAACACTTTCTTTCGTGTGTTGGTGTGTGAGCAAAGGGAAGTGGGCTCGAAGCAAACCGGGTTGGTGTGAGCAAAGGGAAGTGGGCTCGAGTCTGCGATAACATTCTTCACATACGAACACGACAGAGCTAATTTCAGCTGACGTGCGGACACAGAGCACACAGTGTTATACTACATAGTTTTATCCCTAGTAAAAATTTCAGGATGATCAACTTTTATACTTCCGTTTAAACTGAACTAATAGAATGGCAATTAAGTAACTGTTTAGAATCGACGCTGAATCCAAGGCTGAACTAAGACAAGGCAGCTACTTACTTAGCACTCATGCTAGTTCACCACAGAAGTATCCTTCTCCTATTGCAGAATCCCTGGCTAGAATGCCAGAAAAACTGAAGTCCAAGATCAACTAGCATAGCTCTGTTGAGATCACGCATACATCCTGGTCAGACAAGCTATCTCCCTCTTGTTCCTCTTTTACCACCTCTTTCCAGCTGAAGACTATGCCTCTAGTGTGCTACCGCTATACATCCAAACTTGCAAACCCTTCTAGTGAAATCAATAAAGATCATTCATATACATAGAAGATAAATCAGCAGCGAGCCTACATGAACTAATAATATGCATAGGCATATAAATCTTTGACCTATCAATCAAGAAGACGGAAATAGACATTATTCAATATCAGTAGATCTCTTAGGCATTCAAGAACAAAACACACAACAAATATTCAATCACAACCTAGGCAAACAACTCCAGAATTTATATCGAAAATAAAATAAAATATAGCACTTCAAAACTTAACAATTGGGAGGAATGAGAAAATATTACGTAACCCGGTTGCACAATAAAACCAGAAGTTCTTGATGATCCACACTTGAATATGTCAGTTCTGAGCATGAATATTTATTTCTCTAGTTTTTTAATGTTGTAAACATCGAATATGTTAACAATGTGAAGTGACAACCATGATGGCTAATTAACCAGTATGCTAATCTACTTAGTTAATGCCGTAAAATAAAAAAAATGCAGATTTATTTATTTTTTCCACGAGGAAACTCTTCACTTGTCGAAGTTGTCGTCTTCCTCTAAACAAGATGTGATGTCTCAAGAAGTTGTAATAAGAGTTTTGCTGACCAGACAAAAGAAGTTGCAATCGTAAGGCTAATTCATTAACCAGTTATGCTCAAAGAAAACCTGGCATGGGAAAATAGCCTAAAAATCTGGACCACAAGTAATCGCTATCTCAAGATTAGCTAATCAACTTAGTTAATTAACGCAGGAAATAATCAAACGTGCATGTCATTCTCACATGTGCAGCAAGCCCACGTACAAGCAACGTATATCTCACTTGCACAAGAATTTTTTAAACCAGAAGTACCTTACCGATACGCAGGAGTCTCTTTCTACTCACTACTTCGTGCAAGCACCGTATCTCATTATCCCTCCTATACTTAAATACGTACATGTAACTATATATACCACCCAGTTCTATTTGCTAAACCAAACCAAACCACACATACTGCATACTACAGGTAGTCGCTAGCAATACACACATCCTCTTATCAACATGACCATCCCACCAAAGCATTTGCTTCTTGCCATCCTCGGTTGCCTCTGCATCTGTAGTTCAGTCCTAACAGCTCGCGAGCTCAGTGATGACTTGTCGATCACGGCAAGCCACGAGAGTTGGATGTTGCAATACGGCCGCGTGTACAAGGATGCCACTGAGAAGGCACAACGGCTTAAGGTGTTCAAGGCTAATGTCGGGTTCATCGAGTCCTTCAACGCCGAGAACCACAAGTTCTATTTGGGAGTCAATCAGTTTGCTGACCTCACCAACGAGGAGTTTAAGACGACAAAGGCTAACAAGGGATACAAATCTAGTTTGGAGAGGGCTCCCACGGGATTCAGGTATGAGAACGTGAGCTTGGATGCACTTCCGGCAACAGTAGACTGGAGGACCAAGGGTGCGGTCACTCCCATCAAAGATCAGGGCCAATGTGGTAAGTGCATAGTATACCTATCTATTCAATCAATCAATCAATCTCTCTCTCTCTCTCTCTCTCTCTCTCTCCATATTTTGCGTGAAAAAATTATGTGATAATGTATCCCACACAATACAATCATTTGTAGGTTGTTGCTGGGCATTTTCCGCCGTTGCTGCAACTGAGGGCATCGTCAAGCTGAAAACTGGCAAGCTTATCTCTTTATCGGAACAAGAGTTGGTAGATTGTGATGTCCACGGTGTGGATCAGGGCTGTGAGGGTGGGCTCATGGATGATGCCTTCAAGTTCATCATTTCAAACGGTGGCCTGACCGGCGAGTCTAGCTACCCATATACAGCAGAAGATGGCAAGTGCAAGAGTGGATCCAAAGATGCCGCCACCATCAAAAGTTACGAGGATGTGCCAGCCAACAATGAAGGTGCCCTCATGGCGGCTGTCGCGAANTCTTTATCGGAACAAGAGTTGGTAGATTGTGATGTCCACGGTGTGGATCAGGGCTGTGAGGGTGGGCTCATGGATGATGCCTTCAAGTTCATCATTTCAAACGGTGGCCTGACCGGCGAGTCTAGCTACCCATATACAGCAGAAGATGGCAAGTGCAAGAGTGGATCCAAAGATGCCGCCACCATCAAAAGTTACGAGGATGTGCCAGCCAACAATGAAGGTGCCCTCATGGCGGCTGTCGCGAACCAACCTATTTCAGTAGCCGTCGATGGTGGTGACATGACGTTCCAATTTTACAAAGGTGGAGTGATGACTGGTTCTTGCGGCACTGATCTAGACCATGGCATTGCGGCTATTGGCTATGGAAAGATGTCTGATGGCACAAAATATTGGTTGTTGAAGAATTCGTGGGGCACAACATGGGGAGAGAACGGGTATTTGAGAATGGAGAAGGATATTTCTGACAAGAGAGGCATGTGTGGTCTTGCCATGGAGCCTTCCTACCCTACTGAGTAGTAAAAACATCAAATGTCACATATCCGCCTGCATACACAACAATTAAATAAACATGTGCACCTCCTTTAGGGATACCGTTATATGTCTTCATTTTGTGCAAAAATATATGCCCTTATGTATTGAANAAGACGTCTGATGGCACAAAATATTGGTTGTTGAAGAATTCGTGGGGCACAACATGGGGAGAGAACGGGTATTTGAGAATGGAGAAGGATATTTCTGACAAGAGAGGCATGTGTGGTCTTGCCATGGAGCCTTCCTACCCTACTGAGTAGTAAAAACATCAAATGTCACATATCCGCCTGCATACACAACAATTAAATAAACATGTGCACCTCCTTTAGGGATACCGTTATATGTCTTCATTTTGTGCAAAAATATATGCCCTTATGTATTGAAAATTTATGCATTGTCAATATCGTGTAAATATGTTCAGCATGTAAATGATGGTTATGATTTATCTTTATGTGTTTTATTTGATTTTATGTTGCTAAATTTGATTTTATGGTCCTCTCTGTTAGGAAGTACTAATATTGGTCTAGAAGTCCTTATTAGCCTATGTATATTTTTCTTGCATCTCAAATCTTGTGTAATAGAGTATGTATATGCCCCATGGGCCGTCAACATGTTGCGGAACGTAGCATGCAATAGAAAAAAAAGTTCTACGCTCACGCAAGATCTATCTAGGAGATTCATAGCAACGAGAGGGGGAGAGTGTGTCTACGTACCCACGTAGACCGAAAGCGGAAGCGTTTATCAACGCGGTTGATGTAGTCGTACACCTTCACGATCCGTCCCGATCAAGTACCGAACGTACGACACCTCCGCGTTCTGCACACGTTCAGCTCGATGACGTCCTCGCCTTTTTGATCCAGCANATCCGCCTGCATACACAACAATTAAATAAACATGTGCACCTCCTTTAGGGATACCGTTATATGTCTTCATTTTGTGCAAAAATATATGCCCTTATGTATTGAAAATTTATGCATTGTCAATATCGTGTAAATATGTTCAGCATGTAAATGATGGTTATGATTTATCTTTATGTGTTTTATTTGATTTTATGTTGCTAAATTTGATTTTATGGTCCTCTCTGTTAGGAAGTACTAATATTGGTCTAGAAGTCCTTATTAGCCTATGTATATTTTTCTTGCATCTCAAATCTTGTGTAATAGAGTATGTATATGCCCCATGGGCCGTCAACATGTTGCGGAACGTAGCATGCAATAGAAAAAAAAGTTCTACGCTCACGCAAGATCTATCTAGGAGATTCATAGCAACGAGAGGGGGAGAGTGTGTCTACGTACCCACGTAGACCGAAAGCGGAAGCGTTTATCAACGCGGTTGATGTAGTCGTACACCTTCACGATCCGTCCCGATCAAGTACCGAACGTACGACACCTCCGCGTTCTGCACACGTTCAGCTCGATGACGTCCTCGCCTTTTTGATCCAGCAAGACGGGTGAAGTAGTAGATGAGTTCCGGCAGCACGACAACGTGGTGACGGAGTTGGTGAAGAACAATCTCCGCAGGGCTTCGCCTAAGCACTACGGAAACTATGACGGAGAATAAACTAGAGGGGACGGGGTTGCCGGAACATGGCTTGGTGAATCTTGATGTATCTTTGGTGCTAGCCCTGCCCGTCTATTTATATGTTGAGCCCTGGGGTCGAAACTTGGAGCAAACGCCTCCTCAAAGTCGGTTTTGCCCGGAAGGCAAGAGTCCCAGTCGAATTCCAAGACCAAACGTCACAATCCTTGCCGTCTGGCCTAGACGCCATGGGCCTCGACGTCTGGCCCAGGGCCAGACACCAGGGTCTCCGGCGTTTGGCCTCTAACCTCAGCAAAACTTTCTTTTGCACCGACCTATAGCCCCGTGGGCCTGACCCCTTGGCTTAACCATATCATCCAATATATGAATCTTTACCTCCGGACCATTCTGGAGCTCCTCCTCATGTTCATGATCTCATCCGGGACTCCAAACAAAAATCGGTCACCAACAAACATAACTCATATAATACTATATCGTCAACGAACGTTAAGCGTGCGGACCCTACGGATTCGAGAACTATGTAGACATGACCGAGACACCTCTCCGGTTAATAACCAATAGCGAAACCTGGATGCTCATATTGGCTCCCACATATTCTACAAAGATCTTTATCGGTCGAACCGTTATGACAAAATACGTTATTCCCTTTGTCATCGGTATGGTACTTGTCCGAGATTCGATCGTTGGTATCTTTATACCTAGTTCAATCTCGTTACCGACAAGTATCTTTACTCGTTCCGTAATACATCATCCTGCAACTAACTCATTATTCACTTTGCTTGCAAGGCTTCTTATGATGTGTATTACGAGAGGGCCCAGAGATACCTATCCGATACTCAGAGTGACAAATTCTAATCTCGATCTATGCCAACCCAACAAACACCTTCGAAGATACTTGTAGAGCATCTTTATAATCACCCAGTTACGTTGTGATGTTTGATAGCACACAAGGCATTCCTCCGGTATCAGGGAGTTGCATAATCTCATAGTCAAAGGAATATGTATTTGACATGAAGAAAGCAATACCAATAAAACTGAAAGATCATAATGCTAAGCGAACAAATGGGTCTTGTCCATCACATCGTTCTCCTAATGATGTGATCTCGTTTATCAAATGACAACACGTGTCTATGGTTAGGAAACTTAACCATCTTTGATCAACGAGCTAGTCTAGTAGAGGCTTACAAGGGAGACGGTATTTTGTCTATGTATCCACACATGTATCAAGTTTCCGGTTAATACAATTCTAGCATGAATAATAAAAATTTATCATGAAATAAGGAAATATAAAATAACAACTTTATTATTGCCTCTAGGGCATATTTCCTTAAGTCTCCCACTTGCACTAGAGTCGATAATCTAGTTCACATGGCCATGTGATTTAACACCAATAGTTAACATCTTTATGTGATTAATACCCATAGTTCACATCACCATGTGACCAACATCCAAAGGGTTCACTAGAGTCAATAATCTAGTTCACATTGCTATGTGATTAGCACCCAAAGAGTACTAAGGTGTGATCATGTTGTGAGAGAAGTTTAGTCAACGGGTCTGCCACATTCAGATCCGTATGTATTTTGCAAATTTCTATGTCTACAATGCTTTGCGTGGAGCTACTCTAGCTAATTGCTCCCACGTTCAATACGTATCTAGATTGATACTTAGAGTCATCTAGATCAGTGCCAAAGCTTGCATCAATGTAACTCTTTACGACGAACTCTTTATCATCTCCATAACCGAGAAATATTTCCTTAGTCCTTTTTAAGGTAACTAAGGATAATTTTGACCGATGTCCAGTGAGCTACTCCTGGATCACTATTGTACCCCCTTGCGAAACTCACGGCAAGGTACACAACAGGTTTGGTACACAGCATGGCATACTTTACAGAACCTATGGTTGAGGCATAGGGAATGACTTTCATTCTCTCTTTATCTTCTGTTGTGGTCGGGTTTTGAGTCTTCTACTCAACTTCACACTGATGACCCACAAGTGTAGGGGATCTATCGTAGTCCTTTCGATAAGTAAGAGTGTCGAACCCAACGAGGAGCAGAAGGAAATGACAAGCGGTTTTCAGTAAGGTATTCTCTGCAAGCACTGAAATTGTAGGTAACGGATAGTTTTGTGATAAGATAATTCGTAACGGGTAACAAGTAATGAAAGTAAATAAAGTGCAGCAAGGTGGCCCAATCCTTTATGTAGCAAAGGACAAGCCTGGACAAGTTCTTATAATGGGAAAAGCGCTCCAGAGGACACATGGGAATTATCATCAAGCTAGTTTTCATCACGCTCGTATGATTCGCGTTCGTTACTTTGATAATTTGATATGTGGGTGGACCGGTGCTTGGGTTCTGCCCTTTCTTGGACAAGCATCCCACTTATGATTAACCCCTATTGCAAGCATCCGCAACTACAAAAGAAGTATTAAGGTAAACCTAACCATAGCATGAAACAAGTGGATCCAAATCAGCCCCTTAAGAAGCAACGCATAAACTAGGGTTTAAGCTTCTGTCACTCTAGCAACCCATCATCTACTTATTACTTCCCAATGCCTTCCTCTAGGCCCAAGTAATGGTGAAGTGCCATGTAGTCGACGTTCACATAACACCACTAGAGGAGAGACAACATACATCTCATCAAAATATCGAACGAATACCAAATTCACATGACTACTAATAGCAAGACTTCACCCATGTCCACAGGAACAAACGTAAATACTCACAAAGCATATTCATGTTCACAATCAGAGGGGTATTAATATGCATTAAGGATCTGAACATATGATCTTCCACCAAATAAACCAACTAGCATCAACTACAAGGAGTACTCAACAATACTAGCAACCCACATGTACCAATATGAGGTTTTGGTACTAAGATTTGATACAAGAGGTGAACTAGGGTTTGAGAGGAGATGGTGCTGGTGAAGATGTTGATGGAGATTGACCCCCTCCCGATGAGAGGATCGTTGATTATGACGATGGTGATGATTTCCCCCTCCCAGAGCGAAGTTTCCCCGGCAGAACAGCTCTGCCGGAGCCCTAGATTGGTTCCGCCAAGGTTCCGCCTCGTGGAGGTGGAGTTTCGTCCCGTAAGCTTGCTTCTGATTTTTTCCAGGGTAAAAGACTTCATATAGCAGAAGATGGCCACCGGAGGGCTGCCAGGGGGCCCACGAGGCAAGGGGGCGCGCCCTGTAAGGGTGGGCGCTCCCCCACCCTCGTGGACGGTGGGTGGCCCCCCTCAGGTATTTCTTCCGCTGAATAATTCTTATTAATTCCAAAAATGACTTTCGTGGAGTTTCAGGACTTTTGGAGCTGTGCAGAATAGGTCTCCAATATTTGCTCCTTTTCCAGCCCAGAATCGCAGCTGCCGGCATTCTCCCTCTTCATGTTAAACCTTGTAAAATAAGAGAGAATAGCCATAACTATTGTGACATAACGTGTAATAACAGCCCATAATGTGATAAATATCCATATAAAAGCATGATGCAAAATGGACGTATCAACTCCCCCAAGCTTAGACCTCGCTTGTCCTCAAGCGGAAGCCGATACCGAAAAATATGTCCACATATTTAGAGATAGAGGTGTCGATAAAAATAAAATACGGACATGAGGGCATCATGATCATTCTAATAACAGCAACATATATGGATTTTGTCATATGATTTCCTATGCTCAAGTAATAAGCAAT
>LR880972.1:917714344-917734984 GCA_904067115.1 Aegilops sharonensis
GATAGAACAGAAAGGATAACTTTGAGGTGGTTTCGTACCCTACCATAATCTCTTTGTTTGTTCTCCGCTATTAGTGGCTTTGGAGTGACTCTTTGTTGCATGTTGAGGGATAGTTATATGATCCATTTATGTTATTATTGTTGAGAGAACTTGCATTAGTGAAAGTATGAACCTTAGGCCTTGTTTCCTACCATTGCAATACTGTTTACGCTCACTTTTATCATTAGTTACCTTGCTGTTTTTATATTTTCAGATTACAAAAACCTATATCTACCATCCATAGTGCACTTGTATCGCCATCTCTTCGCCGAACTAGTGCACCTATACAATTTACCATTGTATTGGGTGTGTTGGGGACACAAGAGACTCTTTGTTATTTGGTTACAGGGTTGTTTGAGAGAGACCATCTTCATCCTACGCCTCCCACGGATTGATAAACCTTAGGTCATCCACTTGAGGGAAATTTGCTACTGTCCTACAAACCTCTGCACTTGGAGGCCCAACAACGTCTACAAGAAGAAGGTTGTGTACTAGACATCATGGACTCTCATGGCAAAACTGGGTTTAAGGATATTTGGAAGCACAAGTAGTATCTCTACTTGGTGCACGGAATTTGGTTAGCATGAGGGGGAAAGGCAAGCTCAACACGTTTGAATGATCCATGACAATATACTTTAACTGAGATGTGAGAAAACCTAACCCATTACGTTGCCTTCCTTGTCCAACATCAACTCTTTAGCATGTCATACTTTAGTGAGTGCTCACAATCATAAAATATGTCCAAGATAGTATATTTATATGTGAGAACCTCTTTTTCTTTATTACTTCCTATTAATTGCAACGTGACCAAAACTAGGTTTGCCAACTCTCAACAATTTTTAATCATCATACTCACTATATATGAATTCATTACTATCCATAAGATCAATATGAACTCTTTTATTTCTTTTTTTTCTTTTATGCACTTAAGATCATAGCAAGATAGAAAAGCCCTTGACTCTACACTACTCTTTATTATATATAGCTCACGGACTCGATTACATTGGGAGGTCAGAAAGCAAAACTCAAAACTAAATCATACCAAAGCTTTATTCTACTAGATCAAGATATTACTAAAATGATCGAACTAAGAAAAATGGTAAAGATAGGAGTGTGATGGTGATACGACACCGGGGAACCTCCCCCAAGCTTGGCAGTTGCCAAGGGGAGTGCCCATACCCGTGTGATTATGTCTCCTTCTTCGGAAGTGGTGGTGTGATCTTCTTGGCGATGATGCCCCTTAAGATACGATTCTCCTCCTCGAGCTTATTGACCTCATGCTTGAGGTCCATATATTCCTTACGAAGCTTACCCGTGATGGCTAAAGCTCTTTTCACCCATGGATGTTGCATAGCTGCTGGAGAACAGGTGACACTCTTTTTAATATTTTCATAAGAAAGAAATTTAACATTGGACGGGATGACCGAGTTTGGAATGGCTGAGCTATGTAGTTCCCCCATCGTGAATACAGCTTGAAAACGAGCGGTAACTTCTTGATCCTCCTCCATGGCATCTATCCTTTTCAAGTCGGCCTCCATCTCATCCTCCGTTGATGGCCCAAAATAATAAGCATCTCTGTTTGCTTCTGGACTTGGCATCGGGTGAGATACCCGACTCTCCCTGACTGACTCTTGAGAAGACATCTTGCTCTAACTCTGCGATAGAAACAACACGAAACAAAGACAGAGGATATTTGCGTGATACGGTGGTCAAAACCTTCGGGAGATTATATAATCAATTTTTACCGACCAAAAGAAGTATCGTGCAAGAAAACGGAGTCCGGAGAGCACACGAGCACTACAAGAAATATGTCAACTTGTGACCTTGACTATTGGTCACTAGAAGGTCATTATTTTTCATTTGCGACCCTTTTGTGAAAAAAATAGAAGGTCAAAAGCTGGCAGTCGTAAACTGAAATTAACGACCTTCTCTGTGAGAAGGTCGTAGACGTTTACGACCAAAATATGCCTACTGTTTTGTTTTGGTCACTAGTTGTCTTCCCTGGCCACGTCGGATCCGATGTGGCAATCTGACATGGCACAATTATGACCAATTCAAAAGGTCGTTACTTAGAATCAGCCCGGTCCATTTCGGTGCTTTAGATGGGCCGAACCCATTAATTCAACCTTTCTATTTTTTTCCCTGTGAATTCTATTGGTCTACATGGGCCAAGCCCAATATTTCAGCCTTTTTATTTCTTTGCTTTAGCCTTTTACAGTCTATTGATTTCCTATTTTTTTTAAATATATATTGGAGCTGGTCCCACTAGTCATGTTAATCTCATATATTGATCACACACATCAGAAAGTTACAGACTCATATTATTTCATAAGTGGGTTACACTGTCAGGTTCCCATCTCACACACTATCAAATCACATTCATATTCAAATATTACAAACAAGAGAACATGTGAAATTCGTCAAATAACACTAGATTAGTGTATTACATTTTTTGCAGACTATTACAACCTAGGTATACCAGCTATTACAATATTACAGTCAAATAGAACAGACAACTCTTTGCTGAGTTGCACTTCACAGCTTCGTGCTTTTCTTCACGTCTTCGCACTTCCAACTTTCTTAGGACTGAAGCTCCTGTAAAAGAGGAACCAAGTAAAGAAGTTACACGCAGTTATATTTGCTACAGATCGGCTATCATCTCGATATTTATGTACACTGTCGGTGTCAAAACCGGCGGATCTCGGGTAGGGGGTCCCGAACTATGCGTCTAGGCGGATGGTAAAGGAGACAAGGGACACGATGTTTTTACCCAGGTTTGGGCCCTCTCGATGGAGGTAAAACCCTACTCCTGCTTGATTAATATTGATGATATGGGTAGTACAAGAGTGGATCTACCACGAGATCAGAGAGGCTAAACCCTAGAAGCTAGCCTATGGTATGATTGTTGTTCGTCCTATGGACTAAAACCCTCCAGTTTATATAGACACCTGATAGGGTTAGGGTTACACAGAGTCGGTTACAATGGTAGGAGATCTACATATCCGTATCGCCAAGCTTGCCTTCCACGCCAAGGAAACTCCCATCCGGACACGGGACGAAGTCTTCAATCTTGTATCTTCATAGTCCAGGAGTCCGGCCAACGGTGATAGTTCGGCTATCCGGACACCCCCTAATCCAGGACTCCCTCAGTAGCCCCCGAACCAGGCTTCAATGGCGATGAGTCCGGCGCGTAGATTGTCTTCGGCATTGCAAGGCGGGTTCTTCTCCAAATTCCATATACTTGTCGAATAGTATCCGGCTTCTGATAAATGCTATGCTCCTTGGCTTCCACGCCCAATAATGGCCATCTTCCACGTGTTTGAATGAATGCGAAAAGCCAGGGTATTTTTACACTTATCCCCTAGCTGCGCAAATGAGCTGCCTATAAAAGGGACGAGGATCTAGATCCGAGTCACACCATTCCCCCTCTGCTTGCTTTCATCGGAGCGCCTCTGACAAAAATCCATTCCATCATGGACAGTCGACGCGGCTCCTCCTCTCGCGCTCCCAGCCCCCAGCCTGGAAATTGGGAGAGATGCTCAGTCCCGCATAGCGAGCTAGTGACACTCCAAACCAAGGGACTTCTTCCCCCGGCCTTCATGGTTCCGGTTCGAGCAGGACTAGCCACCTATAAGGGCGGAAAGCAAGCGGAGAGTGTCCCCGATCCCTCCAAAGGAGAGCGGGTATGATTTGTCTCTTATCTAGTAAGAGGACTCGGATTTCCAATTCATCCGTTTCTTCGGGGGCTCTTGGAGTTCTACGGCCTCCAGTTGCACCACCTTATGCCTGCCTCCATTTTGCACATCACGGGCTTCGTGGCCCTTTACGAACTGTTCTTGGGCGTCGAGGCTCATTTTGAGCTGTGGAAGAGATTATTCTGCCTTGTACCCCATTCTCATGAGGGGTCAATATATCAAGTGGGCGGAGTCGAGCTGTGGCGCATCGCCGGGACCGGATATCTATCCGGAACCCCAAAGAAGGCGTCTGAAGACTGGCCTTCGGAACGGTTTTATATAGAAGACGTCCCGCTGCCGGATCCTATTCGTCTCGGTCTCCCGGAGTTCAGCAATGCTCCTTTGAAGAAACGCCTGAGTTGGCGCCCGCGGAGCTCCCAGAGGGAAGACGACAGGGACGTCCTTTACCTGATGAGACGAATAAGATTGTTAGCTCATTCCGGACTGACCATGATTGGTGTCATGGTCACATGCATTATGCGGGGGGTGCAGCCGCTCCAGTATAGGGGCCACCCCATGTGGGGTTTCAACGGGGAGGACGATGTCACCCGTCATGGCCGTAAGGGGCCGGGATCGGTCACCGATCTGGTGAAGACCTTGTCCGCGCTGTACAAGGGAGAAGAGGAAGATTTTCTCCGCGTCAGTCCATTGAACGGACTTTCTATGAACAACCCTCGAAGCTGGGTATGCGGACATTCCTTTTCTGCACATCCGGTCCGTATTCCCATGGTTAGGTATCTCATTTTGTGATTTCGACGCAGGAACTACGCCAGGCCGTGAAAGACATAAACAGCCCGCCTCGACAACCCGAGGATCCGGAACGGCTCCTCGATCCGGCCTCCCAAGAGGATCCGGACATATTGGTGGAGCTGATTGATGGGGTATATCACCAACTGAGCATCGATAATGCCTTGGTTGCCATTACGGCCAATTACCCCGGAATACTTCCAGCCTCACAGGTAACTGAGACCGAGGTCCCAATACTCTGATAATGACCCATCCGTGCTTATTTTTTATCACCGTATACCAATGGTGTTTCGCAGGGGGTGCCTTTCGAGGCAGGAGGCTAAGCCCGCGGCGGCTAGCCAACAAGGGGAAGTACGGCCCCGCGGGCTAAAAAGAAGTGCGGTCCAGATAGAAACGCCACCGCAATGGTATGGCGCGTCACCATATTCCTAGGATTGATTCCTGGAAGGCGTACTAACGCTGGTGCCCTTTTCAGGAAAAAGAGCGCTCGCCGGACTGAGTCCGGAGAGGTTGCCAATCGAGCCTCCGCCAGCCAGCCTCCAAAGCCGGGTCCAGAAGCGGAGGCGAGCACGAGGCGTGCGTCGGATGCTCCTCCGACAGAGGATGCCGACAGATTGTCCGCCACCAACTCTGAGGTGGAGAGCGCCATGAATCACAGGCGCCGCCGGACAGTTCTTCGTGACGCATGTTTCTCCCAAGAGGCATTGAATGCCTTCAATTCGGGAGATGCGCACCTCCGTGCCGCTCAAGATGGTCTAGCCAAAGCCACAGAGCAGTATGTAAAGGACATACGGGTGAGGAAATTTGACGGTTATATATGCCAGTAGCCCCCGAGACTAAAAACAGTTAGAATAACTGATTTAAGGATCATTTGTTATGCAGGATCTTACAAAAAAGAATACCCGACTGTCCCAGGAGCTTGAAGAATGCAAGGCCCAACTTGAGGCCGCACTAGCCGCTACAGGGGGAGCCATCGAGACCCCCTCTGGTAATATATGCTTCAAAAGATAAGTAGTGTATGAAGTGCGGCGTGTGTGTAAATCTGACAATAATATTGCAGATGGCGCCGGACTAGATCCGGACAAGCAACAGCTCTTGCGCCGGTTGAAGGCCGTCGAGGATGTGCTTACAAGGGTGAGGCAAGAGAAAAATAATCTCCAAGATGCCAACACCCAGCTGGGTGAGGAACTAAAGGATGTTCGTGCCCAGCTGTCTGACTCCGTGAAGGAGAATCGGCGACTTCGTCGCGGCATTTATAGTAAGTGCTTGAGCAAACTTTGAAAAAGAGTTCTGCGAGGAAATCAATTAACAGAGTTATGTCTGTAGGTATGCTCACGAGTCGTCCTGAAGAGGAAATGCCCGGTTCTACGGGTGACCTTCTTCCCGAGCTATTGCAACTGCATGAACGAGTTTGGCAGGTGATGAAAGGCGTCGCCCAGGCCTTGTGGCCATCTATATCCCTGCCCGAAGGCCTTGGAGAGCTTGTAGAGAAGCTTCAGGGAGCACGGCGGCGCTTCTGACTATGGAAGATATCGGCCTGTCGTCAAGGCGCCAGGGAGGTCTGGGTCATGGTGAAGACACGGTACACGAAGGCGGACCCAAACCACATGGCCGAGGTCGGACCTGTGGGGCCCGATGGGAAGGAGATCCCTGTGAGCTTAGTGTATGGCCAAGTAGAGTTGGCCGCAAAGTATTCCCAGCAGGACTGTAAACTAGACAGCCTATTTGACGGCATTGAAGAGGAATACAATCAGTCAATTTGACTATGTAATTTAAAATGACATGTAAAATGCCTTCTAGATGGATTGTAGATCGTTTGTCGTAGCGGACCTTTTCGCTTCAACCTCGGGACCCAATAGTCCGGAGTGTGTCCGAATACCCTCGCGGTTATGTAAAAACCGGGGCATGCGTGGAGACCAGGCGTAGGGGTCATGAGTGCTTTATCAGACAAGTGCCCAACTAGTTATGTTATATTACATGGTTAGTAAGAAACATCTTCCAGGGAGAATAGTTTCGTTAGGGGTTCCTTTCCCTGGGAGGCATGCCCTAAAGTGCATGTCCGGACTGCGAAAAAAGCAGAAAAGCATCTGGGGGCAGATAAATGAAAAATAAAAAATCGTCTTTTAGTTCACCGACCGAATATTCCCTTAAGAATGCTAGCTTTCGGCTTCACTCTGTCCGAGGTACGCGTCCGGCTGACCCGGCGGTAACAATCGCAGAGGTGCTCCCTTTACCACCTAGCCGAACAATCGGGAACGTAGGGGTAAGCACATTAGCCAGGCAACCCAGCTTGGCCAAAACTTAAGTCATATCGATGCATATAATGGCGAATAAAAGGTACATGCGGAAGTGTGACACATATGTTGGGCATAAAGCCCGTATAAATGAGCTTCTGTTAAAGAATCCCCCAGGTATAATGAGCACGGATAGCGCGTCAAGTGTGTGCGAACAATGCGCAAACAAGCCTTTAACGGCTTCGGAAAAAAGGGGGAGGGAGAAGGAGAGAAATAAAAGACAGCTTAAAGTATAAAATATAGACGGAGGAAGGAAACGAACTCAGAGTCCGGCGCTAGGCGTAGAATCTTCGGAGACGGGCTGCGTTCCATGGGTTCGGCTCGAGTCGGTTATCCGATGCGTTTCGCAGATGGTACGCTCCGCCGGTCAGGACTTGGTCGATGATGAAGGGACCCTCCCATTTGGGCTTGAGTTTGTCCTTTTTCTTGTCCGGCAGGCGTAGAACTAGTTCACCAACATTGTAAGCTTTGGCCCGTACTTCCCTGCTTTGATATCTTCGAGCTTGCTGTTGATAGAATGCGGAAGTGGAACGAGATTTTGCCATGTCACGGTCCTCCTCCAAGGCGTCCAAGATGTCCTTCCGATCGAGCTCGGCTTCTCTTTCTTCGTACATGCGCACGCGAGGTGAGTCATGAATTATGTCGCAGGGCAAAACTGCCTCTGCGCCGTATACCATAAAAAATGGTGAGAATCCGGTTGTGCAATTTGGCGTGGTCCGCAGCCCCCAGAGTACGGAGTCGAGCTCCTCTACCCGTGCGTGTTAGATTCCTTGAAGGACCGCACTAGCCTGGGTTTAATGCCGCTCATGATTAGACCGTTTTCTCGCTCGACTTCACCGTTAGTTTGGGGGTGATAGACTGAAGTGTAGTCGAGCTTGATGCCCATGTTTTTGCACCAGAGTTTGACCTCGTCGGCCGTGAAGTTCGTATCGTTATCAGTGATGATGCTATGGGGGACGCCGTAACGGCGTACTACCCCTAATATGAAGTCTATCACTGGTCCGGATTCGGCCGTCTTTACAGGCTTGGCCTCTATCCATTTGGTGAATTTATCCACAATGACCAATAGGTATTTTTGCTTGTGGGTTCCTCCTTTAAGGGGTCCAACCATGTCAAGCCCCCAGACCGCGAAGGGCCAGGTGATGGGTATAGTTTTGAGGGAGGTGGGTGGCATGTGGCTTTGATTAGCAAAGAGATGGCAACCGAAGCATCATTGGACTAAGTCCTGAGCATCTGCCCGGGCCGTCGGCCAATAAAATCCTGTAAGGAAGGTCTTGCCTACAAGGGCCCGGGCTGCGGCATGGTGCCCACCGAGTCCGGCATGAATTTCAGCCAGGAGATTCCGCCCTTCCTCTTCGGAGATACACCTTTGAAGGACTCCGGTTGTGCTTTTCTTATAAAGCTCTCCCTCATGGACCTTATAGGCTTTAGACCGCCGCACTATGCAGCGGGCCTCGTTTTGGTCCTCGGGAAGTTCCTGCCTAGTTAGGTGGGCTAGGAATGGTACTGTCCACGGGGCAATGACTACCATTATTGCGTGGGGTGACGGTGTTATTTCGTTGGCGGGACCACCAACTATGTCGAAATGTTCGGTGTGGGGCAGTGTGGTTGGGTCTGGGTTGTTATTTCCGGACTCTCCCTCCCATAGTACGGATGGCTTGAAAAGCCTCTCTAGGAAGATATTGGGGGGACGGCATCGCACTTTGCGCCAATGCGTGCCAACACGTCTGCTGCCTGGTTGTTATCCCGGGCTATATGGTGAAATTCAAGCCCCTCAAACCGAGCTGACATTTTTAGGACGGCATTGCGATAAGCTGCCATTTTCGGATCCTTGGCATCAAAGTCCCCATTTATTTGTGATATCGCAAGGTTCGAATCCCCGCGCACCTCTAGGCGTTGAATGCCCATGGAGACTGCCATCCGGAGACCATGTAGAAGGGCCTCGTATTCGACTGCGTTGTTGGAGGCCGTGTACATTATTTGAAGTACGTATTGGACTGTATCTCCGGTTGGGGACGTCAGAACGACGCCAGCCCCCAGGCTGGCCAACATTTTGGAGCCGTCGAGGTGCATGATCCAGTTGGAATATGTGCCGTACTCTTTAGGGAGTTCGGCTTCAGTCCATTCGGCGATGAAGTCAGCCAAAACTTGTGACTTAATAGCTCGCCGTGGCTTGTAGGTTATGTCGAACGGGAGGAGCTCAATGGCCCATTTAGCAATCCAGCCCGTTGCGTCGCGGTTGTTTATAATGTCATTACGAGGTACTTCAGAGGCTATTGTTATCAAACACTCTTGGAAGTAGTGTCGCAGCTTCCGGGATGCCATGAACACCGGGTATGCTATCTTTTGATAATGCGGGTACCGTGACTTGCATGGATTTAGGACAGTGGACACATAGTAAACTGGTTTTTGGATAGGGAACTTGTGTCCGTCCGTTTCTCGTTCGACAACGAGCACCGCACTTACAACTTGATGGGTTGCTGCGATGTATAATAGCATTGGTTCGCCCATGTTGGGCGCGGCCAGGACCGGATTTGTTGCCAATATGGCTTTGATTCCTTCGAGTCCTGCTGTGGCAGCATCCGTCCACTCGAAGTGTTCAGTGCGCCGGAGGAGGCGATAAAGGGGTAATACCTTTTCTCCTAAGCGGGAGATAAAGCGGCTTAGAGCCGCCACGCATCCAGTCAATTTTTGTATTTGTTTGAGGTCTTTGGGGATATCCAATTGTGACAGAGCTCGGATCTTGGCTGGGTTTGCTTCAATTCCTCTACCGGATACAATGAAGCCCAAGAGCTTTCCGGCTGGTACGCCGAAAACACATTTTTCCGGGTTGAGCTTGATGTCATATGTTCGGAGATTATCGAATGTGAGCCTCAAGCCGTCGACTAGGGTTTCGACATGCTTGGATTTGATGACCACATCGTCTACGTATGCCTCCACTGTTTTGCCGATCTGGTTTGCCAGACATGTCTGAATCATGCGCTGATATGTTGCACCAGCGTTTTTGAGCCCAAAGGGCATTGTGTTGAAGCAGAATGGGCCCTATGGAGTGATGAATGATGTTGCGGCTTGGTCTGGCTCTGCCATCTTAATTTGGTGGTAGCCGGAGTATGCGTCGAGGAAACACAATGAATCGTGTCCTGCGGTAGCGTCGATAATTTGATCGATGTGCGGGAGGGGGAAGGGATCCTTTGGGAAAGCCTTGTTAAGGTCCTTAAAATCGACACATAAGCGCCAGGATTTGTCCTTCTCTAGTACGATTACCAGGTTTGCTAGCCAGTCCGGATGTTTAATATCTCTGATGAATCCGGCCTCCAATAGTTTGGCTAGCTCCTCTCCCATGGCCTGTCTCTTGGGTTCGGAGAAATGCCGAAGAGCTTGTTTGACTAGCTTGAATCCTTTTAGTATACTTAGGCTGTGCTCTGCCGGCCGACGTGGGATTCCTGGCATGTCTGAAGGGTGCCAGGCAAAAATGTCCCAGTTTTCGCGTAGGAATTCTCGTAATGCGGCGTCCACGTCGGGGTTTAATTGTGCCCCGATGGAGGCCATTTTTTTAGGGTCCGTTGGATGGACTTGGAATTTGACTATTTCGTCTTCCGGTTTAAAAGAGGTGGACTTGGATCTCTTATCGAGTATCACATCGTCCCTGTTCACCGTGGAGCGCAACGCAGTGAGTTCCTCTGCCGCTAGGGTTTCGGATATTGCCTCAAGGGCAAGTGCGGCTGTTTTATTTTCGGCGCGGAGCTATGTCCGGGTCACTAGCGAGAGTGATAATTCCGTTGGGTCCGGGCATTTTGAGCTTCATGTACCCGTAATGGGGTATAGCTTGAAAAATTGTAAATGCCTCTCGCCCTAATAGAGCGTGATATCCGCTGCTTAACGGGGCCACTTGGAATGTGACCTCCTCGGACCTATAACTGTCCGGCGTGCCGAACACCACATCTAGTGTGATCTTTCCTGTACAGCATGCTTCCCGACTGGGGATTATTCCTCTAAAGGTTTTGCTGCTTCGCTCAATGCGGCTCTAGTCTATTTCCATTTTTTGAAGGGTTTCCTCGTAGATGAGGTTTCATCCGCTGCCGCCGTCCATGAGTACCTTGGTAAGGCGGAAGCCGTCCACTATTGGACTGAGGACCAATGCGGCTGGTGCTCGGGCTGTTCGGAATTTAGGTTCGTCACTTGCGTTAAAGGTAATAGCCGTGTCACTCCATGGATTTATTGTTGCTATCTGGTAGACTTCGGCAAGGTCGCGGAGTGTTCGTTTCCGCATATAATTTTTTGCGAAAGTCTCGAAGACTGTTAATACCGTACTGGTATTGCTGGGCTGGTGCTCTGGAGCTAGGAGCTCTTCGCCACTTTTGGCCACCTGCCGTAGTATCCAACATGCTCTAAGGCTATGAGTTGGAGTGGCGCCCTCTGTGCTATGAATTTTGCAGGGTCCATTGAGCCATCCCTCCAGTACGGTTCCATGCCCTTTGGGTTTTTTTTGCTTTTTGGTATGTAACCCAGGTGCCTGGTGATGATGCACCCCTTTATTTCGGACTAGGGTCATATTCACGGCCGGATTATCCCAAAATTTGATTTCGGTTTTCCAGGCGCTCTCCATGGCGGAGTACTTTCGTACTATGGACGCCAAGTCAGCGAAGCGTGTAATTTCACGACGACTTATGGCGTTTTGGATTCCCTTGTCCGTGCAATTATTGCAGAAGAATGAGATTGCGTCCTCCTCGCGGCAGTCCTTAATCCTGTCCATAACCAGGAGGAATCTGGCCCAGTAATGATGTACTGTTTCACCGGGCTCTTGCCGGATTTGGGATAGATCGCTTATGTTTGGGTGGGCGGGCGGAATTAAATTCCAAACCCCGTCTGATCTAAGATTCAGGGGCCAAGAAGTTTCCGAACATGGAAGCTTGGGTTCTTGGAGGTTGCCCAATGAATCTAGCCTGCTGCCTGACTTTAACTTTAGGGCTTGAGTGGTGTCCTCCCCTCCGCGGGAATCCGGCATGGAGGGGTCAGGAATCGCCATATTGTTCCTCTACCACAGCAACGTGGTGGGTAGCCTGGGGAGAGTTGATCTCTCTCAGATCGGTTTTAGGCCCAATCTGATCGTAGTCTGTAGCGACTCCCAGGGCGGCGATGCGATCCAAGAGCTCGTTCAAGGAAGAGAGCTCCATCGGATCTAACTACTCGGCGAGTTCCAAGTTAACGTGAAGATTGCTTTCGATGGCATGAGAAGTCATCGTCGGCGCGGCGGCCGAACAGGCGGTCATAAGAAAACCGCCTAGCCAGAGAGTTTGGCCGGTGGCCAAAGCTCCTTTAGAAACGGTGCCGTCTTTAAAGACGGGATGAGGCATCCTTCCTGACAGCGACGGCACAGAGGAACTCTCAATGAAAGCACCAATGTCGGTGTCAAAACCGGCGGATCTTGGGTAGGGGGTCCCGAACTGTGCGTCTAGGTGGATGGTTACAGGAGACAAGGGACACGATGTTTTTACCTAGGTTCGGGCCCTCTCGATGGAGGTAAAACCCTACTCCTGCTTGATTAATATTGATGATATGGGTAGTACAAGAGTGTATCTAGCACGAGATCAGAGAGGCTAAACCCTAGAAGCTAGCCTATGGTATGATTGTTGTTCGTCCTACGGACTAAAACCCTCCGGTTTATATAGACACCGGATAGGGTTAGGGTTACACAGAGTCGGTTACAATGGTAGGAGATCTACATATCCGTATCGCCAAGCTTGCCTTCCACGCCAAGGAAAGTCCCATCCGGACACGGGACGAAGTCTTCAACCTTGTATCTTCATAGTCCAGGAGTCCGGCCAACGGTGATAGTTCAGCTATCCGGACACCCCCTAATCCAGGACTCCCTCATACACCATACAGAATATTGTTTCCACTTAGTACGAGTTAATTTAATACTCAGATCCTTTATTTGTCTCCATTTAGTGCAAGTTCATTATCCATGCATATAAACTTTTGCTCCCAGCCAGCACCATGAGTCTTCTCAGCTACCTACCCAACTACAAGTCAAGAGGCCACTACTGTTAAACCAACTCAAGTGAGTGAGCCAGCAAACTGGGAGGAATCTTTCCTTATCACTAAAATTAAAAATTTGAGCACACCAAAAATTTATTGTGTACCATAAGATGATCCTGAGTGTGCAGCACCATGTTACCATCTCTAAAGCTGATTAGCCAGCAGCAAAAATTGTGTAACATATTGATACGTCTCCAACGTATCTATAATTTTTTATTGCTCCATGCTATATTATCTACTGTTTTGGACTAACCTATTAACCGGAGACCCAGCCCAGAATTGCTGTTTTTTTGCCTATTTTAGTGTTTCGAAGAAAAGGAATATCAAACGGAGTCCAAAAGACCTGAAACTCCACGGAACCTATTTTTGGACCAGAAGAAGCCCATTGAGTACATGAAGCTCACCAGGGGAGTCCCCAGCTACCCACGAGGGTGGGGGGCACGCCCCCCTACCTCGTGGCCAGCCCGGAAGTCCACCGACGTCCTCCCTGCACCCATATATACTCTCGTACCCTAAAATTTCCAGAACGGAGATTGGATCAGAAGTTCAGCCGCCACAAGCCTCTGTAGCCACGAGAAATCAATCTAGGCCCTCTCCGGCACCCTGCCGGAGGGGGCCATCATCACCGGTGGCCATGGAGGAGTATTCCGGAGGGGTCTTCATCACCATGAAGGCCAAGGACCAGAAGGTGGAGGCCATGAAGGAGGAAGCACAAGGGGGAGAACCTCTCCTCCTCTCTCCCGGTGGCGCCGGAGTGCCATCGGGAGGGGAATCATCGCCACGGTGATCGTCTTCATCAACATCACCATCATCATCACCATCCTCATCTCTTTTATGCGGTCCACTCTCCCGCAAACCGCTGTAATCCCCTACCCGAACATGGTGCTTTATGCCACATATTATGATCCAATGATGTGTTGCCATCCTATGATGTTTTGAGTATATATCTTTTGTCTTTGGGTTGATTGATGATCTAGATTGGTATGAGTTGTATGTTTTACTTTGGTGCTGTCCTATGGTGCCCTCCGTGTCGCGCAAGCGTGAGGGATTCCCGCTGTAGGGTGTTGCAATATGTTCATGATTCGCTTATAGTGGGTTGGTGAGTGACTGAAACACAAACCTGAGTAAGAGGGATTGTTGCGTATGGGAATAAAGAGGACTTGATGCTTTAATGCCATGGTTGGGTGTTAACTTAATGACCTTTAGTAGTTGCGAATGCTTGCTAGAGTTCCAATCATTAGTGCATATGATCCAAGTAGAGAAATTATGTTAGCTTATGCCTCTCCCTCATATGAAACTGCAATAGTGATTACTGGTCTTGTTAACAATTGCCTAGGACAATTCCGCACACCGATCCACTATTATTCCACACTCGCTATTTATATTATTTAGTATTATATTCTAAATTTATGATAACAACACCTACCTTTATGTTTTAGCTCTCCGATATCATACAAAGTTATCACCCACAACGAAGTTTTATTTCTTGTTGCTAGTTGGAAGCAAACGTCCGGTGCATGTAGAGTCGTATCAGTGGCAGATAGGGCTTGATAGAATATTGATATTACCTTTAGCTCCTTGTGGGTTCGACACTCCATACTTATCACTTCCACCTTTGTAAAGTGCTACGATGATTCCTTGCACTTGGGGATTATCAAGCTCTTTTCTGGCGCAGTTGCCGGGGAGCAATAGCGTGGGGTTGATATTCTCGTGTGTGCTTGTTTGCTTCCTTCACTAAGTAGATTTTGTTTTTCCTTTTTGTTTTTGTTTAGTTGTGGGTGAAACATACAAAAAAATTTAAAAATGAAAATACAAAAAAAATTATCACTTGCCTCTCATGCCTAAAAAGTTTTTCAAAAAGAGAAGTGATTGGAAGGTTTTGCATTGAAGAAGTGAGGGTCGACCTTGAGCAGTTGTGCTCATGCTCACGGAAACAATGTAGAATTTTTCGTGGAAGTTTCTCTGTAAACAATTATCCCCTTGTGTATATTCCTTGTATTATAAACATAGTATGCCAAGCTTTGGTTTTAGGATGATTAGATTGCTTGTTTGCTTTGTGCGAAACAAAAAGAGAAACTTTGGCTGTAGTGCATGAATTTAAATTTTTTACTGGAAAGTCTAATGGTTCTGATTCTTTTTGCACATTACTTCTGTACACATTTTTCAAATTGTCAACTTTAGTTCATAATTTTAGGAGTTACAGAAGTTTTCCAAACTTCCAGATTACTACAGACTGTTCTGTTTTTAAAAGATTATGTTTTGCATGTGTTGTTTGCTTATTTCGATGAATCTATGGCTAGTATTGTTGGGTATGAACCATAGAGAACTTGGAATACAGTAGGTTTAACACCCATACAAATAAAGAATTAGTTCATTACAGTACCTAAAGGTAGTGATTTGCTTTATTACACTAACGGATCTCACAAGTTTTTGTTAAAGTTTTGTGTGGATGAAGTGTTCGAAGGTCGAGGAGCTATCAATATGAGAAGAATAAAGAGAGGCAAGAGTTCAAGCTTTGGGATTCCCAAGGCACCCCAAGTAAATATTCCAAGGATACTCAAGAATCTAAGCTTGGGGATGCCCCGGTTGGCATCCCATCTTTCTTCTTCAACAATTATCGGTATACCTCGTATTTTGTTTTGTTCACATGATTTGTGTCCTTTGTGTTTTTCTTTTTCTTCTAGAACCATGCTAGCATGAGATATCCCTTCATTGGTTTATAGAATAATTCATGTGCTTCACTTAAATCTTTTAATTATGATCTTATAGAATTGCACTTTGTGCTTCACTTAAATCTTTTGAGTATGGTTTTATAGAATGCTTCATGTGCTTCACTTATACACTTTGAGCTTGGATATTGGTTAGTTGTAGAATGCTCCATGAACTTCACTTATATCTTTTGGAGTATGAATAATGCTATCATTTAAAGTGGGTTTGGAAGAGTGTCAACTTTAGGAATTAGTGATCCCACTATTTTGGAGGATGTTGAATCTTAGTGTGATATTTATGAAAGTGGATTCGGAAGAGTGTCAACTTTATCTAGTAATGATTCCACTATTTCGGAAGAGGTTCCAATTGAGTATGAGAACAAAGTTGCTATCCATGATACTACTTAAAATTATTATGAGGTAGGAATACATGCTTGTAGGAGTTGCAATAATATTAAGTTTCCTCTCTATGTGCTTAAAGTTTTGAAGTTATACTTGTTTTGCCTTCCTATACTAGTTGATTCTTGTTCCCATAAGTTGTGTGCTTACAAAATCCCTAGGCATAGGAAGTGTGTTAGATTTAAATATGCTAGTCATATTCTTCAAGATGCTCTCTTTGTGTTTCAATTCCTATTTTTAAAGTGAGCATCATTGAAATCATCATGCCTAGCTTAAAGGCATTAAAGAAAAGCGCTTGTTGGAAGACAAACCAATATTTACCCATACTTTTTTTGTGTGTTTACATGATTAAGCTACTGTAGTAATCATGTTCTATATCTTTTGTTTCAATAAAGTGCCAAGTAAGACCTTTGGAAAGACTCGGGTGAAAGCTAATGTGATCTTGCTGTAAAAAACAGAAACTTTGCGCTCACGAGAATAGATGTCATTTTTTTACAGAAGAGTTCTATTGAGTTGATTCTTTTTGCAGAAGATTAATAGACAAATTCCTCACGTCCACCAATTTATTTCATAATTTTTGGAGTAGCATAAGTATGGTTATTGTTAAGATCATTACAGACTGTTCTGTTTCTGACAGATTCTGTTTTCATTGCATAGTCTGCTTGGTTTCTAGTTTCTATGGCTTATATTTCTCAATATAATTTGTAGAAATGATATGGTACAGTAGGCATTGTGTGAAAAAAATTATGAACCTTGTCCCCAAAGTAAATGGTTTGCTCTTTATCCTACTAACCTATCTCACGAAGTTTGGCTAAGTTTTGTGTGATTGAAGTTTTCAAGTTTTGGGTGAGATATCCATATGAGGAGAATAAGGAGTGGAAAGACCCTAAGCTTGGGGATGCACAAGGCACCCCAAGGTAATATTCAAGGAAGACTCAAGCGCCTAAGCTTGTGGATGCCCCGGAAGGCATCCCCTCTTTCGTCTTCAAAACTATCGGTACACCTTACTCGGAGCTATATTTTTATTCATCACATGATATGTGTTTTACTTGGAGCGTCATTTTCTTTTGTTAGTATTAGCTAGCTGCTATTTAGAATAGTGTTTTGCATCTTTATTTTCAATAAAAATGTCAAGGATAGCCTTTACCATGCTTATTTTTCCAGTATACATGTTGTTGTTTGAAAACAGAAAGTTTACCGCTGTTGCAAAACTTCCCTAGAAAATTTAGAGCATGATATAATGTTGAAACTTTTTGCATAATGAGCTCTGATAAATATACTACAGTGGGAATTTTCTCTCATAATTTTTGGAGTTAGGGAAGTATTGATACTCTTGCATTCTTTACAGGCTGTAATATTTTGACTGATTGCTGATAATGTTTGCATTGTTTGCATATGTTTGCTTGTTTAATGATTCTATTTGAGGATAGGAGTATTAAATATGCAGAGACATTTAGTATGCAATGTTGAATAATAATTTCAGTGTTTTGTTACAGTCGAAAATGATAAGGTTTTGCATTGGTTTATACTAACCTATCTCACGAGTTCTTGTTGAGTTTGGTGTGGATGAAGCTTTCAATAAAAAGAGAAACCATGATATGAGAGGAATTAAGGAGATATAAAAGTTCAAGCTTGAGGATGGCCAAGGCACCCCAAGATAATATTCCAAGAAGTCTCAAGCATCTAAGCTTGGGGATGCCCCGTTAGGCATCCCACCTTTCTTCTTCAACAACTATCGGTTAGTATCGGTTGAGCCTAAGTTTTTGCTTCTTCACATGAGTTGTGCTATCCTTGCAATGTTATTTTACTTTGTTTTACTTGCTGTTTGAATAAAATCATTGGATCTGAAATTTTGAATAGAAAAGGAACCCTCCCATGGCTAGTTAATTATTTGACTACTCAGTGTCTTTCACTCATATCTTTTAGAGTAGTTTGTCATTTACTCATGTGCTTCATATTTATCCTATGAGTAAATGGGGGAATGAATTGAATGTCATAAATCTGAACTTTTATATGTTTCATTTTCTTATAACATGGTTAGTGATGACTTCACACAATGAAAGTATGAGGCATAAAAGTTGTTGAGAATTGGCAAACGTAGTTTTGGTCATCGTTGCAATTAATAGGAAGTAATATGGAAAGAGAGGTTCACATACAAATATATTATCTTGGACATCTTTTATGATTGTGAAGCACTCATTAAGTATGACATGCTAAAAGAGTTGACGTTGGACAAGGTAGACAACATAATGGTTTATGTTTTCCGACATCTCAGTTAAAGTATATTGTCATTGACCTTCCAAACATGTTGAGCTTGCCTTTCTCCCTCATGCTAGCCAAATCCCTTGCACCAAGTAGAGATACTACTTGTGCTTCCAAATACCCGTAAACCCAGTTTTGCCATGAGAGTCCACCATACCTACCTAGGATTGAGTAAGATCCTTCAAGTAAGTTGTCATCGGTGCAAGCAATAAAAATTGCTCTCTAAATATGCATGACTTATTAGTGCAGAGAAAATAAGCTTTGTACGAACTTGTTGTGGAATTATAAAAGCGACGGACTGCATAATAAAGGTCCACATACAAGGGGCAATATAAAGTGACGTTCTTTTGCATTAAGATTTTGTGCATAAACCCTAAACGCGCATGACAACCTCTGCTTCCCCCTGCGAAGAGCCTATCTTTTACTTTATGTTTTTACTTTATGCTTGAGTCAAGGTGATCCTCACCATTCCCTTTTTCATTTTATCCTTTGGCAAGCTCCTTGTGTTTGAAAGATCATGATATATATATCCAATTGGATGTAAGTTAGCATGGGCTATTATTGCTGACATCACCTAAAGGTGAACACGTTGGGAGGCAACACAATAATCCCCTATCTTTCTCAGTGTCCGGCTGAAACTCCATAACCACAAGTATTGCGTGAGTGTTAGCAATTGTAGAAGACTATATGATAGTTGAGTATGTGGACTTGCTGAAAAGCTCTATTCTTGACTCTTTCTGATGTTATGATAAATTGCAATTGCTTCAATGACTGAGATTATAGTTTGTTAGTTCTCAATGAAGTTTCTGAACCATGCTTGACATTGTGAATAGATTGTTACTTGATCATGAAAAATTTTATGAGATAAGCTGCTATTATGACACATATTGATGCTAGAAAAAGTGATTGGAATTATAAATGATAAAATTTAAGCACTTACTAGCATTCCGCATCAAAAATTATCTTTTTATCATTTACCTACTCGAGGACGAGCAGGAATTAAGCTTGGGGATGCCTGATACGTCTCCAACGTATCTATAATTTTTGATTTCTCCATGCTATATTATCTACTTTTTTGGGCAATATCGGGCTTTTCCACTTTTATATTATTTTTGGGACTAACCTATTAACCGGAGGCCCAGCCCAGAATTGCTGTTTTTTTGCCTATTTCAGTGTTTCGAAGAAAAAGAATATCAAACGGAGTCCAAAAGACCTGAAACTCCACGGAACCTATTTTTGGACCAGAAGAAGCCTATTGAGTACAGGAAGCTCACCAGGGGAGTTCCAGGCTGCCCACGAGGGTGGGGGGCGCGCCCCCCTACCTCGTGGCCAACCCGGAAGTCCACCGACGTCCTCCCTGCACCCATATATACTCTCGTACCCTAAAACTTCCAGAACGGAGATTGGATCAGAAGTTCCGCCGCCGCAAGCCTCTGTAGCCACGAGAAATCAATCTAGGCCCTCTCCGGCACCCTGCCGGAGGGGGCCATTTCTACGTCTTGAGCTTGCGTTTGTTTTCCGCGAAGAAGAGAGGATGATGCAGCATAGTAGCGTAAGTATTTCCCTCAGTTTTTGAGAACCAAGGTATCAATCCAGTAGGAGGCCACGCAAAAGTCCCTCGTACCTGCACAAAACGATAGGTACTCGCAACCAACGCGATTAGGGGTTGTCAATCCCTTCATGGTCACTTACGAGAGTGAGATCTGATAGAGATAATATTTTTGGTATTTTTGGTATATAGATGCAAAGTGAAAAGTAAAAAGAAAAGTAAAAACAAAGCAAGTATAAAAGTGATGGAGATTGATATGATGAGAATAGACCCGGAGGCCATAGGTTTCACTAGTGGCTTCTCTCAAGAGCATAATTATTCTACGGTGGGTGAACAAATTCCTGTTGAGAAATTGATAGAATTGAGCATAGTTTGAGTATATCTAGGTATGATCATGTATATAGGCATCACGTCTGAGACAAGTAGACCGAAACGATTCTGCATCTACTACTATTACTCCACTCATCGACCGCTATCCAGCATGCATCTAGAGTATTAAGTTAAAAACAGAGTAACGCCTTAAGCAAGATGACATGATGTAGAGGAATAAATCATGCAATATGATAAATACCCCATCTTGTTATCCTCGATGGCAACAATACAATACGTGCCTTGCAACCCCTTCTGTCACTGGGTGAGGACACCGCAAGATTGAACCCAAAGCCACGCACTTCTCCCATTGCAAGAACTACCAATCTAGTTGGCCAAACCAAATGGATAATTCGAAGAGACTTGCAAAGATAAATCAATCATACATAAAAGAATTCAGAGAAGATTCAAATATTATTCATAGATAAGCTGGATCATAAACCCACAATTCATCAGTCTCAACAAACACACCGCAAAAAGAAGATTACATCAAATAGATC
>LR880972.1:917735158-917749716 GCA_904067115.1 Aegilops sharonensis
TCATGCAATATGATAAATACCCCATCTTGTTATCCTCGATGGCAACAATACAATACGTGCCTTGCAACCCCTTCTGTCACTGGGTGAGGACACCGCAAGATTGAACCCAAAGCCACGCACTTCTCCCATTGCAAGAACTACCAATCTAGTTGGCCAAACCAAATGGATAATTCGAAGAGACTTGCAAAGATAAATCAATCATACATAAAAGAATTCAGAGAAGATTCAAATATTATTCATAGATAAGCTGGATCATAAACCCACAATTCATCGGTCTCAACAAACACACCGCAAAAGAAGATTACATTGAATAGATCTCCACGAGAGAGGGGGAGAACATTGTATTGAGATCCAAAAAGAGAGAAGAAGCCATCTAAATACTAGCTATGGACCCAAAGGTCTGAAGTAAACTACTCACACTTCATCGGAGAGGCTATGGTGTTGATGTAGAAGCCCTCCGTGGTGGATCCCCCCTCCGGCAGAGCTCCGGAACAGGCCTCAAGATGGGATCTCGTGGATACAGGAAGTTGCGGCGGTGGAATTACGTTTTTGGCTCCTGTTTTGATCGTTTGGGGTACGTAGGTATATATAGGAGGAAGGAGTACGTCGGTGGAGCATCAGGGGGCCCACGAGGTAGTGGGGCGCGCCCTAGGGGGGGCACCCTCGTGACCGCCTCCGATGTTCCTTGGCGTAGGGTCCAAGTCTCCTGGATGGTCGGATAGACGACCACATGGCATACGTAGAGCGGCAAGCGGCGCTGCACACAAGCCGGCACGCGATCCGCATAAGGATTCGCACCAAAAGGATGGCCCAGTTAGATCTATCTACGGGCCAAGGAAACAAGTTCTGGCAAGCAATACAACACGTCAAATATCCGAACATCACGGCACACCCAAATATAGGGGCGCCGCGCACCCTCTATGTTTCACCGATGAGGTGCTGGATCATGAATTTCCAGCGGGATTCAAGCCCGTAAACATAGAGGCATACGACGGAACGACAGACCCTGGAATCTGGATTGAGGATTATATCCTCCACATACACATGGCCAGAGGAGATGATCTCCACGCCATAAAATACCTACCCCTCAAGCTCAAAGGGCCAGCCCGGCATTGGCTTAAAAGCCTCCCCGAAAACACCATTGGTAGTTGGGAAGAGCTTGAGGATGCTTTTCGGGCCAATTTCCAGGGAACCTCTGTCCGACCTCCGGACGCAGACGATCTAAGTCACATAACCCAACAGCCCGGGGAGTCAGCTCGAAAATTCTGGAACAGGTTCCTCACCAAAAGGAACCAAATAGTCGACTGTCCGCACGCCGAAGCCTTAGCAGCTTTTAAACACAACGTCCGAGACGAATGGCTCGCCAGACACCTTGGCCAGGAAAAGCCAAGAACAATGGCCGCACTAACAAGCCTCATGACCCACTTTTGCACGGGAGAGGATAGCTGGCTAGCAAGATGCAATACCAGCGACCCAAGTACATCCGAAGTCAGGGATGGGAATGGGAAACCATGACGCAACAAGGACCAGCGCCGGATTAAGGGGAACGGTCCAAAGAGCGCGGCAGTCAACGCCGGATTAAAAAGCTCACGGCAGAACAATAAAAAACTGCCCCTTAAGGACAATAGCGATGAGCTATCCAACTTAAACAAAATCTTGGACAAGATATGCCAAATCCACAGTACTCCCGGGAAGCCTGCAAACCATACCCACAGAGATTGTTGGGTCTTCAAGCAGTCCGGCAGACTCAACGCAGAACACAAGGGGCTCGACACATCAAGTGAGGATGATGACGAGCACCACAAGCAGAGCCCCGGAAAACAAAAGAATTTCCCACAAGAGGTCAAAACAGTAAACTTACTTCAAGTAACAAAAGGGGAAAACAGAGCGGCACCCATTGAATTACGCGCCGCACAATCTACCCCAGCAGAGTCCCAACACTGGTTGTCAAAACCAATTACCTTCGACCATCAGGACTACTCCGAAAGTATCCGGAACGCAGGATGGACTGCCTTGATACTAGAACCTATAATCGACGGTCTTCAATTTACGCAAGTCCTAATGGACAGCGGCAGTGATTTAAACCTACTATGTCAGGACACAATCCGCAACATGGGAATAAACCCAAACAGGATTAGCCATAGCAACACTTCCTTCCAAGGAATAATGCCAGGCACATATGCCCATTGTACGGGCTCCCTACTATTGGAAGTTATGTTCGGCTCACCCGACGACTTCCGTCGGGAAAAGTTGGTCTTCCATATCGCCCCATTTAAAAGTAGCCATCAAGCACTATTGGGACGCGAAGTTTTCGCCCGCTTTAACGCAATACCGCATTATGCATCTCTTAAACTTAAAATGTCCGGTCCACGAGGCATCATTTCATTAAAGGGAAGTTGCGCGTGTCCCTCAAGGAAAGAATGTGAGACTGCCTTAACAGCCTCACACTAATACGGCCTTGCTGGCCAAAAGCGTCTAAAGCAGGTCGTTCAGAGCCCGGACACGGTTAGGCGAGTCCGGCATAAATAAACATGATGCTTACTCGCCGCGTACTCCCCTTACAAAGGGCTCCACGCATGTACAACAAGAGACAATAAAGATCAATTTTACTCATTTTTGAATGATACTCTATTTTATTTCCAATTACATTTTAGCGCGATCTTTTTCAAACTAAGTTACTCTCTTTTACAGATGAACGCCGTGCTATACCCGTCCAGGATACGGCACAACGGAGACACAGGCGCAGACGTGCAGCAGGGACCCGTTGCAAGGATTCTTTTTAGATTAAGACCCTGTGTAAACCTTTTTCACTGTCTCTTGTTGTTACTCATCCCCCGGTCTCTTATTATAACCGAGGAGGAGGCTGGCGTTTTGGCATCGGCCGCGTCAGAAGTTTGCACGTACCTGGACACCAGGGGCTTGTTACCAAGGGCGTTGTTCGGCCCGCTTTATAAAAGACCGAATACCTTAGGGAGTGTTCGGCGTCTCGAGTTAGGCCTTATATGCATCAGCTCCGAATCATGTCTTTGGTCAAATGTTGGGTTTCCCCGGCTCCTGTGTTTTGCTGCCTTACGTTCCGTTCTATCGGCTAACGCGGCACCAGGAGAACTACTGCGATTGTGCCCCGGTTCGGTCGGGCGAGCACCTCAGTAGAGAAAGCCGAAAACTGACTGTCATGATATAGCGAGAGACTGGTCAACCACTCGATGACTCACCGGAATGTTTAGAATTCCTCCGCATTAACGAAGGACCGTTTTCCGGTCAGGCACATACGCACCCCGAATTCGGGAGAGTGCGGTGCCCCCAGGGGCTATATAGTAGCCCCACCATCGAACTCCTATGGCTAAGTGAAAGTGATAAAGCATTATAGTCCGGTTGCCTAGTTTGCTATGATACCACCTCCTTTATAGGACCAAGACGTTGGATTAAGTGTGAAAGCGCGACTTCTTTGCAAACACCCCCGCACTATGTGCGTGGGGGCTGAAGCCGAAGACTGCCATCTTTCAGGTTATATACATATATACATCAACGGCCGCACAGGAGGTAGTTTGCTACTTGAGGGCACAAGTATAAAAAGCTCTTACATTAAATTGAAACGTTGTTTCATAAAATTATACATGTCATTCAAACATAACATCCTTCAAGCACTGCGTCTCTATTAAACGAGCGCCCGGAAGAACTTCCTCAAAATAGCGCTCGACTGGTACTCGGCTGCCGTCCGAATCTGGGGACGCAATATTGGTGGCCTTCATCTCAGCCCAGTATGCCTTGACACGGGCAAGAACCATCCGCGCCCCCTCAATACACGCCGACCGCTTCATTGCGTCGATACGCGGTACCGCACCAAGGAACTGTTGCACTAAGCCAAAATAACTCTTCGGCTGAGGTCCGCCTGGCCACAAATGAGTCATGACATGCTTCATGGCAAGTACGGATAATCGATTCAGCTCGGCCCATTCGGCCAACCGATCGGTCAACGGAAGAGGACGCTCCGGACTATGGAATTGCAACCAAAATAGCTCTTCCCTTCTGTGCCCCTTCTGGCCTCGGAAGTGCTCAATCGCGTCCGCAGCGCTCGCCGCTAAGTCCAGATAAGAATCCTCCGAACTCCACAGCTTGTCCAACTGAGCATACTTCGGATCCGTATATTTCCTCCGCAGCAGAAAGGGTTTTCCAGCCGCAATATCCCCGGCCTGACTCAGCTCCTCCTTGGCAGCTCTCATAGCGGAACGGGCATCCATGGATTCGGCGGTGGCCTTTTTCAGGTCTTCTTGTTCCGCTTGACGTTCTTTTTCAAGAACCTCGCAGCGGTCAGTAGTATTCTTCAGTTTCAGGGCCAAATCGGCCATTTCCTCTTTGCTTCGGCAGTGAGCAGCCCGTTTGGCTTTCGGCTCTTCAGCGGCCGCATTACTCTTTCGGGCTTGCTCTTTAGCTCGGGCAAGTTCCGCCCGCAGCCTCTCCAAAGCAGCGGCACCATCTACATCAAAGCATAGAAGTAGTAAGGCATGGGCGTCAAGCTCCCTTATCAGGTGTCCGCGGAGAAGTCGCATACCTTGTGACGCGTCAAACCGTTTATTGACCAGCGCGATGTCCGCATCCGCCTCGTCAAGTTGCCGCTTTAGTTCAGCAAATTCATCAGTCCGGCTAGCCACCGGACGCCCCGCCACCTACATAGGCACGACGACATGTTAGTACTGAGATTATGATCCTCGGCACGCTGTCAGATGTGACAGCATACCGAGTCTCAGGGGCTACTATCTATACAGGGCGCATTCTATATGCATAACTGTCAGAAGGTAAATCATTTTCTTTCGTACCTCAAACCCCGTCAGTAAACTTCTGGCGGCTTCATGCAATCCGCTCTCAGCGGATGCAATTCTTTCAATTACCATAGCCATTAGCGCACGGTGATCTTCTGAGATATACGCACGCCCGAGCAGGTCCTTCAGCTCCTCCGACCGCACGCCAGTTGGCGACGGACCGTCCGGCCCCGCCGGACTCGGGGAAACTCTCCGTGACGACACTTCAGGGTCGCCCGCCTCGCACGAAGGCGCGATAGGTGGAGGCGTTTCGCTCTCCATCATATCCGGACGAAGATCCCCCGAAGACGAGCTCTGCTGAGAAGGCTGAGATCCGAACTACAAGGTACAATTTCGGTTATCTTCAGAAATAAATACAGGGATGTTCTTTATTCACAGGACCCCTTCTTTTTTACTTATGGCTCGCTGGAGGGCTGATCCCCTTGGGGAAATAGTGCGGCTTGGGTACTTCTCGGCGCTGGACTTTCTGACGAAGACTTCTTTCCCCGTTTTGAGACCTTGGCTTCCGGGTCTTCGGAAGCGGTCCCCTTCTCCCGTTGGAGGGGAGGATCCCTGATCCCCTCTTCCTTGAAAGCCTCCTTCGCGGAGGCAGTTGCTTCCCTGCTCCCCCCTTCGCCTTCTTTAAAAGGCGCGGCCTTCAACATCTTGGTCAGCATGGGATCCGGCGTGGTCTCTGGGAGGGGAGCCGGACACCTTATCAACTTTGCCTTGGCTATCCACTCCTGTTCAAGAAACGGTTCCCTTAAAGGGCATATATATGAAAAATGAATGAACAGTCTGTCCGGTTACAGGGTTACTTACTTGAGTATCTGGGTGATTGCAGCTTAGACCTGCGTCCTCGGTCAAGTCCGGACACTTCTCTTGTGATCCGAAGAACAGTTTGTACATCTCCTTGGGCGTCGCGCCCATAAAATGTTGGAGAGCTCGTGGTCCCTCCGGATTAAACTCCCACAGACGAAGGGGGCGACGTTTGCAGGGCAGAAGGCGCCGAATCAGCATAACCTGCGCCGCCACGACCAGATTGATCTCTCTTTCTTGGAGGTCTCGAATGCGGCCCTACAACAGAGGAACGTCCTTGGACGGCCCCCAGTCGAGCCCCCGGTTGACCCATGATGCCAGCCGCTGTGGTGGACCTAAGCGGAAGGCGGGTGGCGCCACCCATTTGGTGCCCCTGTGAGCGGTGATATAAAACCACTCCCGTTGCCACAAACCAAGCTCCTCTTGAAAAGAGCCCTCGGGCCACGGAGCATCAGCACACTTGCTTATGACCGCCCCTCCGCACTCTACTTGTTGCCCCTCGATCATCTTCGGCTCCACCTTGAAGGTCCTGAGCCACAATCCAAAGTGAGGGGTAATATGGAGGAAGGCTTCACATACGACAATGAATGACGAGATATGGAGGATGGACTCCGGATTCAAGTCATGGAAATCTAGCCCATAATAAAACATGAGCCCCCGCACAAAGGGATCCGTCGGGAAGCCTAAACCCCGAAGGAAGTGAGACACGAACACCACGCTCTCGCCGGGCTCGGGAGTGGGAATGACCTGCCCTGGAGCAAGCGGCCTATGCGAAATCTCGTCGGTTAGATACCTGGCGTCTCGCAGCTTTAGCACATCTTCTTCTGTGACGGAAGAAGACGTCCATCGGCCGAGTTGGTCGGAGCCGGACATCGTCGAAGGTCCGAAGCGCCTAAATCTGAAGCTTTGGGTGTTAGAACTCGAAGCGCGAGGCGAATCCGATGGAGGGTGGAAAAAAGAAGAGGGCCTTGATCTCATTATAAAGAGGTTGAATACCAAGAGCCCTCCCCGTGGTCGATTGGGACTTGCCTTCGATAGAGGAGGCGTGCCAACGGGCACGGTTGGGTTACCCATGTCCGTATTGATGAGAATCCCGGAATAAGGGGGCACGATCTCCGCTTTGATAAGACGTGCCAAGGAAACCGCCTCGCTAAACGCGCTGGGGTGGAACAGTAAAAACGATTCGTATAAAGGCCTGGTCGTGGTGTGATGTCACGCCGCGGAATACGTCAGCAGATCTGTGCAAAAATTATTCTCTCTACGGTGGTATGTGGAACTTGTTTTGCAGAGCCGGACACTATCCTTGTGTTCAGAACCTTCTAATTATTCGGAGGAAGAACCCGCCTTGCAATGCCGAAGACAATATGCGCGTCGGACTTGTCGTCATTGAAGCCTAGTTCAGGGGCTACTGAGGGAGTCCTGGACTAGGGGGTGTCCGGATAGCCGAACTATCATCTTTGGCCGGACTCCTGGACTATGAAGATACAAGATTGAAGACTTCGTCCCTTGTCCGGATAGGACTTTCCTTGGCGTGGAAGGCAAGCTTGGCGATACGGATATGTAGATTTCCTACCATTGTAACCGACTCTGTGTAACCCCAGCCCTATTCGGTGTCTATATAAACCGAAGGGTTTTAGTCCGTAGGACAAACAACAATCATACCATAGGCTAGCTTCTAGGGTTTAGCCTCTCTGATCTCGTGGTAGATCTACTCTTGTACTACCCATATCATCAATATTAATCAAGCAGGAGTAGGGTATTACCTCCATCGAGAGGGCCCGAACCTGGGTAAAAACATCGTGTCCCTTGTCTCCTGTTACCATCCGCCTAGACGCACAGTTCGGGATCCCCTACCCGAGATCCGCCGGTTTTGACACCGACACGGGGCATCCCCAAGATTTGACTTTTTGGTGTCCTTGGATTACCCTGGGGGTGCCATGGGCATCCCCAAGCTTAGGCTCTAGCCACTCCTTGTTCCATAATCCATCAAAAGAATTCACCCAAAACTTGAAAACTTCACAACACAATACTCAATAGAAATCTCGTGAGCTCCGTTAGAGAAAGAAAACAAAAGACTACTTTAAGGTACTGTAATGAACTCATTCTTTATTTATATTTGTGTTAAACCTACTGTATTCCAACTTCCCTATGGATCATAAACTATTTTACTAGCCATAGATTCATCAAAATAAGCAAACAACACACGCAAAACAGAATATGTCAAAAACAGAACAGTATGTAGTAATCTATAACTAACGCAAACTTATGGAACTCAAATAATTCTACCAAAATTAGACGACCTGGACAATTGGTTTATTGATCAGCAGCAATTGGAATTATTATTTTATAATGTTCTGGTCATTTTTAACAATTCGGGCACTAAGCGCAAAGTTTCTGGAAATTACAGCAAGATCAAATAACTATCATCCAAGAAGATCCAATAGGTTTAACTTGGCACAAAAACTAATTAAAATATAAAACCACATCTAAACAGAGGCTAGATGGATTATTTATTCCTAAACATAAGCAAAAACAAAAAACTAAAAATAAAATTGGGTGGCCTCCCAACAAGTGCTATCGTTTAACGCCCCTAGCTAGGCATAAAAGCGAGGATAGATCTAGGTATTGCCATCTTTGGTAGGCAATCCATAAGTGGCTCTCATAATAGATTCATTTGGTAATTTTATTTTCTTTCTAGGGAAGTGTTCCATGCCTTTCTTTAATGGAAATTGGAATCTAATATTCCCTTCCTTCATATCAATAATTGCACCAATCGTTCTAAGGAAAGGTCTACCAAGAATAATAGGACATGAAGGATTGCAATCTATATCAAGAACGATGAAATCTACGGGCACATAATTCCTACTTGCAACAATAAGAACATCATTAATTCTTCCCATATCCTTTTTAATAGTGGAATCCGCAAGATGCAAGTTTAGAGAGCAATCATCAAAGTCACGGAAATCTAGCAAATCACACAAAGTTTTGGGAATAGTAGAGACACTAGCACCCAAATCACACAAAGCATTAAACTCATGATCTTTAATTTTAATTTTGATAGTAGGTTCCCACTCATCATAGAGTTTTCTAGGGATAGAAACTTTCAACTCAAGTTTTTCTTCATAAGATTGTGCAAGGCATCAACAATGTGTTCGGTAAAGGCCTTATTTTGACTATAAGCATGAGGAGAATTTAGCACGGTTTGCAACAAGGAAATACAATCAATTAAAGAGCAATTTTCATAATTAAATTCCTTGAGATCCAATATAGTGGGTTTAGCAACATCTAGATTTTTATTTCTTTCAATCCCACTTTTATCAATTTCATCATCAAGATCTAAAAACTCCGAATTCTTAGAACGCCTTCTAGGTAAAGGAAGACCATATTCAGTTTCATCAAGATTCATATTGCAAAACAAATATTTAATAGGGGGCACATCAATAACTTTTAGATCTTCATCTTGATTTTCATAGGGATTAGAAGAACACGCTTTAATAAAGGCATCTTTGGAAGCACGCATCCTAGCGGTTCTTTCTTTGCACTCATCAATGGAAATTCTCATAGATTTGAGAGACTCATTGATATCATGCTTAGGAGGAATAGATCTAAGCTTTAAGGAATCAATCTCAAGAGAAATTCTATCAACGTCCCTAGCCAAATCATCAACGTTAAGCAATTTCTCTTCAAGCAAAGCATTAAAATTCTTTTATGAATTCATAAACTCTTTAACACTATTCTCAAATTCAGAGGGCATCTTATTAAAATTTCAATAAGAGTTGTTGTAGGAATTTCCATAATTATTAGAAGGATTACTAGGATAAGGCCTAGGATTAAAATTCCCTCTATACGCGTTGTTACCAAAATTATTCCTACCAACAAAATTCACGTCCATAGATTCATTATTATTCTCAATCAAGGTAGACAAAGGCATATCATTAGGATCAGAAGAAACACTCTTAGTAGCAAATAATTTCAATAGTTCATCCATCTTTCCACTCAAAACATTAATTTCTTCTATCGCATGCACTTTATTATTAGTAGATCTTTCAGTATGCCATTGAGAATAATTAACCATAATATTTTCTAGGAGTTTAGTAGCATCCCCTAGAGTGATTTCCATAAAAGTGCCTCCCGCGGCCGAATCTAAAAGATTTATAGAAGCAAAATTCAATCCGGCATAAATTTTTTGTATAATCATCCACAAGTTCAAACCATGAGTAGGACAATTACGTATCATTAATTTCATTATCTCCCAAGCTTGTGCAACATGTTCATGATCAAGTTGCTTAAAATTCATAATATCGTTTCTAAGAGAGATAATCTTAGCGAGAGGAAAATACTTAGAGATAAAAGCATCTTTGCACTTGTTCCAAGAATCAATACTATTTTTAGGCAAAGATGAAAACCACGCTTTACCACGATCTCTAAGCAAAAAAGGAAATAGCTTCAATTTAACGACATCATTATCGACATATTTTTTCTTTTGCATATCACATAAATCAACGAAGCTATTCAGATGAGTAGCGACATCTTCACTAGGAAGGCCGGCGAATTGATCTTTCATAACAAGATTCAACAAGGCAGTATTGATTTCACAAGATTGAATATTGGCAAGAGGAGCAATCGGAGTCCTAAGGAAATCATTATTATTGGTATGGTGAAGTCACACAATTTAGTAGCATCTTGAGCCATTGCGACAAACAAGCAATCCAACACGCGAGCAAACAAAAGGCAACGGGAAAAAGAGGAGGATATTGGGAAAGAGAGGGCGAATAAAACGGCAAAGTTGAAGTGCGGGAGAGGAAAACGAGAGGAAAATGGCAAATAATGTAATGCGAGAGATAGGGATTGTGATGGGTACTTGGTATGTTGACTTTGGCGTAGACTCCCCGGCAACGGCACCAGAAATCCTTCTTGCTACGTCTTGAGCTTGCGTTGGTTTTCCCCGAAGAGGAGTGGATGATGCAGCATAGTAGCGTAAGTATTTCCCTCAGTTTTTGAGAACCAAGGTATCAATCAAGTAGGAGGCCACGCACAAGTCCCTCGTACCTGCACAAAATGATAGCTACACACAACCAACGCGATTAGGGGTTATCAATCCCTTCACGGTCACTTACGAGAGTGAGATCTGATAGAGATAATATTTTTGGTATTTTTGGTATATAGATGCAAAGTGAAAAGTAAAAAAGCAAAGTAAAAAGAAAGCAAGTATAAAAGTGATGGAGATTGATATGATGAGAATAGACTCGGGGCCATAGGTTTCACTAGTGGCTTCTCTCAAGAGCATAAATATTCTACGGTGGGTGAACAAATTACGGTTGAGCAATTGACAGAATTGAGCATAGTTATGGGTATATCTAGGTATGATCATCTATATAGGCATCACGTCCGAGACAAGTAGACCGAAACAATTCTGCATCAACTACTATTACTCCACTCATCGACCGATATCCAGCATGCATCTAGAGTATTAAGTTAAAAACAGAGTAACGCCTTAAGCAAGATGACATGATGTAGAGGAATAAATTCATGCAATATGATAAATACCCCATCTTGTTATCCTCGATGGCAACAATACAATACGTGCCTTGCAACCCCTTCTGTCACTGGGTAAGGACACCGCAATATTGAACCCAAAGCCATGCACTTCTCCCATTGTAAGAACTACCAATCTAGTTGGCCAAACCAAACGGATAATTCGAAGAGACTTGCAAAGATAACTCAAGCATACATAAAAGAATTCAGAGAAGATTCAAATATTATTCATAGATAAGCTGGATCATAAACCCATAATTCATCGATCTCAACAAACACACCACAAAAAGAAGATTACATCGAATAGATCTCCACGAGAGAGGGGGAGAACATTGTATTGAGATCCAAAAAGAGAGAAGAAGCCATCTAGCTACTAGCTATGGACCCGAAGGTCTGAAGTAAACTACTCACACTTCATCGGAGAGGTTATGGTGTTGATGTAGAAGCCCTCCGTGGTGGATGCCCCCTCCGGCGGAGCTCCGGAACAGGCCCCAAGATGGGATCTCATGGATACAGGAAGTTGCGGCGGTGGAATTATGTTCTTGGCTCCTATTCTGATCGTTTGGGGGTACGTAGGTATATATAGGAGGAAGGAGTACGTCGGTGGAGCATCATGGGGCCCACGAGGCAGGGGGCGTGCCCTAGGGGGGCGCGCCCCCATCCTCGTGACCGCCTCCGATGTTTCTTGGTGTAGGGTCCAAGTCTTCTGGATCATGTTCGGTGAGAAAATCACGTTTCCGAAGGTTTCATTCCGTTTAGACTCCGTTTGATATTCTGTTTCTTCGAAACACTGAAAAAGGCAAAAAACAGCAATTCTGGGCTAGGACTCCGGTTAATAGGTTAGTCCCAAAAGTAATATAAAAGTGGAAAATAAAGCCCAATATAGTCCAAAACAATAGATAAAGTAGCATGGAGCAATCAAAAATTATAGATACGTTGGAGACGTATCAGCCATCATCACCGGTGGCCATGGAGGAATATCCCGGAGGGGTCTTCATCACCATGAAGGCCAAGGACCAGAAGGTGGAGGCCATGAAGGAGGAAGCACAAGGGGGAGAACCTCTCCTCCTCTCTTCCGGTGGCGCCGGAGTGCCATCAGGAGGGGAATCATCGCCACGGTGATCGTCTTCATCAACATCACCATCATCATCACCATCCTCATCTCTTTTACGCGGTCCACTCTCCCGCAAACGATGTAATCCCCTACTTGAACATGGTGCTTTATGCCACATATTATGATCCAATGATGTGTTGCCATCCTATGATGTTTTGAGTAGATATCTTTTGTCTTTTGGTTGATTGATGATCTAGATTGGTATGAGTTGTATGTTTTACTTTGGTGCTGTCCTATGGTGCCCTCCGTGTCGCACAAGCGTGAGGGATTCCCGTTGTAGGGTGTTGCAATACGTTCATGATTCGCTTGTTGGTGAGTGACTGAAACACAAACCCGAGTAAGAGGGATTGTTGCATATGGGAATAAAGAGGACTTGATGCTTTAATGCTATGGTTGGGTTTTACCTTAATGATCTTTAGTAGTTGCGGATGCTTGCTAGAGTTCCAATCATAAGTGCATATGATCCAAGTAGAGAAAGTATGTTAGCTTATGCCTTTCCCTCATATGAAACTGCAATAGTGATTACTGGTCTTGTTAACAATTGCCTAGGACAATTCCGCACACCGATCCACCATTATTCCACACTCGCTATTTATAATATTTAGTATTATATTCTAACTTTATGATAACAACACCTACTTTTATTTTTTAGCTCTCCGATATCATACAAAGTTATCCTCTTCATACCCACAACAAAGTTTTATTTCTTGTTGCTAGTTGGAAGCAAACGTCCGGTGCACGTAGAGTCGTATCAGTGGAAGATAGGGCTTGAGAGAATATTGATCTTACCTTTAGCTCCTTGTGAGTTCGACACTCCATACTTATCACTTCCACCTTTGGAAAGTGCTACGATGATTCCTTGCACTTGGGGATTATCACATATGTATAACCATTGCAAACAACCTTAGCAGAACAAGCAGAACAAAATTTCATGCAAAAATTTTGTATAACCAGTAGATTATCCCCTAATAGAAGCTAATTAGGCTCCAATACACAAGGCACAACAAGCACAGACTAAATAATCCATGGCCATGAAACAGAGTGTCGGTGTACAAAAGTAGGGGCTCTACTTTTGACCCCTTTACTTGTGCACGGGCAGTCGGAGCCTCCCGCCTTGGCCACGCATAACAGGGCGGGAAAGGGAGGCCGGAGAGAAGCCGAAGCCACAAGGCAAACAGAGAAACGACAAGGACCAAGGCCACAAAGATCAGATGGGCGAAGTAGGTTTCCCCGGCAAGGACCCTTGCCGGGGCAGCCTCTGCAGCCCCGGCAAGACCCTTGCCGGGGCAACTCGCCCCCGCCAGCCGAAGCCAGCCACCTTTGAGCCCACCAAACGCTAGACAAACGCGTCAGGACAAGGCTCGGGAGGCGCCTCTGTGGTGCCATGCAGATCTTTGTGAAGACATAGAATACTCAAGATCAAAAGAGGATAGGAAGGCAACCATCCTCACCGAAGAAACCCACAAGACCCTCGGCAAGATCCTTGCCGGGGAAGCCAGCGCACCCTGGCAAGAACCTCGCCAAGCGCACCAGCAGGGCCACTGCCAGGCCCGCACCAGCCAAGTATTCGCCACCGTTCACCTCAGCTGCTTGCCTGCCTACATGGCACCGCATGCATCACTGCCCAGGGCGCGTGTCGAAGCGAGGGGGAGCAGCGACGGACGGGACGGGCCTCGCGCCCGTCCCAAATAAAGCGAGAGGACACCTAAGCCGCGCATTAAATGCGTCTTGTCCTCTAATACGAGCGATAAGCTCGCAACGCTGTAGCACTTTCCACCTCATGTGTGCCACTGTGGCAGCCCCTTTCGCCTCCAAAAGGAGGCCCATGGCACACGGAGAAAGGATTCGGATTTTTGGAACCACGCAGCACCTAGAGCTAGTTCAAGAGCTCAAGAACACTAAATACATCCACCAAAGCAGGATCGTAGGGTTTTATGCATCTTTGCAGCCCGAACCTGGGTAAATCCCTTTGTGTTGACTCCTAGTCCCGCTCTTCTCACGATCCCCGTGCCCCGCAACCGTAGAAGGGATTCCAGTGATCCCATAGGTGTCGTTTCCCACCGACATCTTTGGCGCGCCAGGTAGGGGGCGCAATTGTGAGAATCTGGTCCAGCAGTTGACCTAGTTGTTGTTCATCACCATGGCTCCTAAGAAGAAGATGACCACGGCGATCGGTTCGTCCGGAACCGGGTTGGTACCACCGCGGACCAGCAGCGGGTCAGTCGCGGAGAGAACCCGTGGCGCGGCCCGCGAACATCCACATCGCCCTGATGGTCCGGGCCTAGCGAGCG
>LR880972.1:917750202-917783394 GCA_904067115.1 Aegilops sharonensis
CCCCGCAGGCAGCGTGGGGCCCTCCAGGGGCGCTGCCATCCCGCCAGACGGCGGCACGACTGCCTCCAAGACACCAACACCGGCGCCCACGGTGCGCTCTTCCCAGGTTGTGCGTGATGAGCAGCGTCACCCTGCTGGTGACCCTGCGCACCGCCCCGGGAAGAGCCCCGTGCGCCCGTCACATGATGAGGAGGGCCAGCATGCGCGCCGAGGTGCTGATGGAGGTGGCGAACGGCTGCGGGGCCGTGACGCAGCTCCTTCTAACATGGTTAGAAGTCGAGGTGCATCGCGGTCCACCCAGCTCTCGCCGCCACCCAAGCCTGCGGAGGCCCTAGCACGCGCGCAGCTGCTCCTCGATTTTCCTCCTGCCACGGAGAAGCTAGACGAATGGAGGGCCACCGTCCGGAGCCTCGTTCGCATCGCCAACAACGATGGGGTGCGGCCGGTGGGACCCGTAGGCCGTCGCTCCGCAGGGCTACCGCGTGCCAGCGGAGGCCATGCCGGTGGCGACGCGGCCACGGTGTACTCCCCACCTCCATCCCGACCGCCCCGGGCGTCGGTCCCTCGCGGCGACGCTCGTGATGATATTTCCATCGCGTCGTCCGACCCACGAACCAACCGGGACCAGTGTCAAGTCCTCCGCGAACGGGCTCATGAGGACGCTCAAACTACGATCGAGCGCCGACGTGACGCGCGCCACTAGTCGGACCGGCGGGCAGGGCCCGCTATGGACCACCCAGCGCCGGGAGGCTATGGTGGCCTACCTTACGAGGTGAGTTGTCCGGCTTTCACCCGTGAGCTGTGGCAGTTCCAGTGGCCTCCCACCGTACGTTCAAGCCCGACGTTGGAGAGAAGTACAACGGCAAGACTCACCCGTCAGAGTTCCTCAGCATCTACACCATCGGGATGCAAGCTGTTGGGGCCCACAACGATAAGGTGCTTGCCAACTACTTCCCGTTGGCACTCAAGCCTAATGTTATGTCATGGTTGATGCACTTGCCGGTGGATTCCATCTCTTCTTGGGCGGATCTGTGCCATGAGTTTGTTGACGCCTTTACCGGAGGTCACCAAGCTCATGGCCAGGCGAGTGATTTGCACATCATCCCCCAGAAGGAGGGAGAAAACCTGCGCAAGTACATCCAAAGGTTCAGCCGGGTGCAGTACAACATCCCCGATGTTCATCCCGTCGTTGTGATCAGTGCATTCCATCAGAACGTGCACAATTGCAAGATGCATGAAGAAATGGCGATGAACAAGGTTAAGGATGTGGCCGAGCTCTATGTTCTGGCCGATCGGTACGCTCACGCTGAAGAGGGAAGAAAGTACCCCGGTGAAGATGCCGGTGCAGAAACCGACTCCATGGATGACACCGTCACCCCAGCAAAGAAGGGCCGACGCTGCAACAGGAAGCGCAAGTGCAAGGTCGTGCTTGCCGTCGAGGGATCCGACGACACCAGCGCCACCAAGAAGACCAAGGCGAGCAACCCTGGCAAGGAGGTTGCCGGGTGCGACGCTTGCCGGGCCTTGGCGGCTGCCGACAAGCCAGGAAGCTCCGACAAGCAATATTGCAAGATCTACCGCACCAAGGGCCATGATCTCTAGAACTGCCGGCAGGTAGAGCTGCTCGCTGAGAAGCAGAAAGCCGAGTATGAGCGGCGGGACAAGGAGAAAGGCCCAGATGGTGCCGAGGGATCCGGCAAGAAACGTGGCGGCCAAGGAGGCCGTCGCGGCAATGATAATCAGCAAGAGAGGCCCGCTCGGGGCCGCGACAAGAAGAAGGAAGACGATGATCATGAGGAGGACAATGAGTCCGGCGACCACGAGTTTCAGAAAGCCACAGAGGCCATGTGCGTCGATGGTGGCGCCTCGCTGCATACATCCCACCGCCAACTCAAGCAGTGGGCGCGTGAGGTCACAGCGGTGGAGCCGTCGCTCGAGGCACGGAAGCCGCTGAAATGGTCCAGCACGCCCATCATCTTCGATACTGAGGACCACCCTGACCGCACCACTACGGTCGGGTGCTTGCCGTTGTTGGTTTCACCAACAATCCGCAACCTCAAGGTGACAAAGATGTTGGTTGATGGCGGGGCCGGCCTGAACTTGATCTCGCCTGTTGTGGTTAGAAGGCTGCAGATCCCCGATGGAGACCTCAAGGAAATGGGCATGTTCCAAGGGGTTAACCCGGGGAGGAGCCAGCCAAAGGGAAAGGTCACACTGCCCGTAACATTCGGAGGCGGGCTGAACCATAGGACGGAAATGATTGTTTTTGATGTAGCCGAGATCCCCTTGCCTTACAACGGGATCCTCGGTCGCCCGGCACTAGCCAAGTTCATGGCGGCCTCTCACTACGCCTACAACATGCTGAAGATGCCCGGGCCGATGAACATCATCACCGTCCCCTCCGACAAGAAAGATGCGCTGATATGCGCCGACCAACTCTACCGGGAAGCAGTTGCAGCAAATGCCGCTAAGGCACCTGCTCCTACCGACGGAGCCCCGAGGGACAAGAAGACCGGCGAGGCCCCTCGCACCCACTCCGGCAAGCGTACCTCTTCGGGGTGTTGTGCTTCCGTTGAGAACGTGCCAGAAAGCTCCGCCGGCAAGAGCAAAAAGTCCCGAGCTACACCACCAGAGACCAAGAGGGTACCCGTCAAGGAGGACGGCACGAGGGGAGCTTTTACCATAAGCTCCACCCTCGACGGCAAATAGGAAAGCGAGCTCGTCACCTTCCTGCGGGCGAATGTCGATGTGTTTGCATGGCAAGCCTCCGACATCCCCGGCGTTCCCAGGGAGGTGGTTGAGCACCACCTTGCTGTCTATCCTCATGCGCGGCCCGTCAAGCAGAAGGTCAGAAAGCAAGCTCTGGAGAGACAGGAGTTCATCATGGAGGAAATCAGAAAGCTAGAGGCGGCAGGCTTGCTGTGAGGAGCACTCCATCCGACGTGGTTGCCCAATCCGGTAGTGGTGCGCAAGGCAAATGGGAAGTGGAGGTTGTGTATTGACTACACAGACATCAATAAGGCTTGTCCAAAGGATCCCTTCCCGTTACTGCGCATCGACCAGATTGTTGACTCCACGGCTGGATGCGACCTGTTATCATTCCTTGACGCCTACTCGGGATACCACCAGATCTTCATGACGAAAGAGGATGAGGAGAAGACAGAATTCACCACCCCATGTGTTACGTATTGTTTTTTACGGATGCCTTTCTGGTTGAAGAGTGTTGGCTCAACCTTTGCGAGAGCAGTCCAAATGGTTTTGAGCCCCAGCTACATAGAAATATGGAAGACTACATGGATGACATAGTGGTCAAAACCAAGGACAAAGAGACCCTTGTGCAAGATCTGGAAGAAACATTCGGGAACCTGCGCAAGATCAACCTCAAATTGAACCCTGAGAAGTGTGTCTTCAGTGTCCCGTCCGGCAAGCTTCTCGGGTTCTTTGTGTCCTAGCGCGGGATTGAAGCAAACACAGATAAGATCAAGGCCATCGAGCAGATTGAGGCACCCAAACGGATCAAGGACGTGCGTCGGCTCACTGGTTGCGTTGCCGCCATGAGACGATTCATCTCCAAGTCCGCGGAGCGTGCCCTTCCTTTTTTTCAAGATCTTGAAGAAGGCTGGGCCAGTGGAGTGGACCCCAGAGGCCGAGGCAACGCTGCAGGATTTGAAGAGATACCTCTCCTCTCCCCCAGTGTTGGTCGCGCCCAAACCACAAGAACCGTTGCTACTTTATCTAGCGGCAACCAATCAGGTGGTTAGCGCCGCGCTAGTGGCGCAGCGAGAGGACGACGAGAAGGCAGCGGCAACGGCAGAGCCAATAGATGGCAAGCTGAAACCCTCTCCGGCAGGGCTCGATCCCGGCAAGATTGAGTCCCCGGCAGGGTCTAACGCCAGCACGACAGGACCCACGCGACCGGGTGAAGAGGCGCAGAAGAAGAAAATGGTGCAGCACCCAGTGTACTTCGTCAGCTCCCTCTTGCAGGGGGCCAGGTCGAGGTACTCAGGTGTGCAAAAGCTGCTCTTCGGCCTCCTTATGGCTTCGAGGAAGCTGCGCCATTACTTCCAAGCGCATGGTGGTCACCCGCCTTCCATTGCAACAGATACTGCACAACCCAGATGCAACGGGGAGGATCGTGGAATGGGCCCTGGAGCTTTCAAGTTTCGGTTTGAAGTTTGAAAGTACCTTGACGATTCAGAGCAGAGTCTTGGCGGTTTGTTGCCGAATGGACCTCGACGCCCGACGAAGAGGTACAGGAGACCACTCTCCCCGGCAAGGAAACGAGCCGCAACTGGATCATGTACTTTGATGGTGCCTTCTCGCTGCAAGGCGCCGTTGCTGGTGTGTTGCTTGCGCCCACCGGAGAGCACCTCAAGTATGTCATCCAGATGCACTTCCCCCGGGAGATGTCAACCAACAACACCGCCGAGTACGAGGGTTTGCTTGTCGGTCTCAGGATCGCAACATACCTCGGAGTTAAGAAGCTCGTCGTCAGGGGTGACTCACAGCTCGTCGTCAGGCAGATCAACAAAGATTATCAAAGCCCATTGATGGAAGCTTACGTAGATGAGGTGAGGAAACTGGAGGAGCGCTTTGACGGTATACAAGCGGAGCATGTCCCTCGGGCGGAGAACGACGTCACCGACTACCTGTCAAAGCGCGCTGCCCTCAAGCTACCTATGGAACAAGGTACCTTTGTGCTTCAGTTAACCCAACCATCCGTTGAGCCGTCGACCGGGCAGAACAACCGGAGGAAGCTAGGCCCCGGCAAGTACTTCCCCACCGAGCTCCCCGGAGCCGCCGACAAAGATGTTGCCATGGATGCCGATCTTGCCGCGGGGCGGCCGACTCCGGCAGGACCTCAGGTCATGGCCGTGGAGCCGGCCGCTCCCGTGGAGGAAGAGATGCCTTTGGTCCTTGTCGTCGAGCCACAGGCTCCGGCATGGGCGCAGCACACCGTCTGATTCCTTCAAAGAGGAGAACTCCCTGAGGAGCAGGAAGAGGCAGAAAGAGTAGGCCGCCGGTCCGCTCTGTACCAATTCGTTGATAACGTATTGTACAGAAGAAGACCAAATGGGGTGAAATTGATGTGCATCCCTCGTGAGGAAGGACTAAAGAAGTTGGCTGAGATACATGGAGGCATATGTGGCTCCCACATTGGGTCGAGGTCCCTTGCCGGCAAGGCTTTCCGGCAAGGTTTCTTCTGGCCCACCACCCTCCAGGATGCGACGGCGCTAGTAACCAAGTGTGAAGTGTGCCAGTTCCATTCGAAGAAGCTCCATCAACCAGCTCAAGCCCTTCAAACTATTCCTCTCTCCTGGCCCTTCTCGGTCTGGGGGCTCGACATATTGGGCCCTTTCCCCCGTGCTGTCGAGGTATTTGAGTACTTGTACGTCACAATCGACAAGTTCACAAAGTGGCCCGAGGTGGAGGCAGTGAGGAAGGTGACAGCGCAGTCAGCCATCAAGTTCTTCAAGGGACTAGTGTGCTGTTTTGGGGTGCCCAACAGGATCATCACCGACAACGGCACACAGTTCACAAGCCATGCCTTCATGCAATACATTGAGGATCTCGGCAGCAGGGTCTATTTTGCTTCCGTGGCACATCCACGGAGCAACGGCCAAGCGGAGAGAGCAAATGCTGAAGTCCTGCGAGGCTTAAGAACGAAGACTTTTGACAGGCTGCGGAAGAGTGGAAGGCGCTGGATTCATGAGTTGCCAGCGGTTCTTTGGTCGATCAGAACGATGCCAAATTGAGCCACCGGCCAGACACCCTTTGCCCTGGTTTACGGGGCAGAAGCAGTTCTCCCCACAGAACTCATATACGGGTCACCTCGAGTGCTCGCTTATGATGAGCTTGAGCAAGAGCGATTGCGGCAAGATGACGCGACGCTCCTTGAGGAAGATCGTCTCCGGGCGGCTGTGAGAGCAGCACGCTACCAGCAAGCTTTGCGCCGCTACCATAGCCGCAAGGTTCATGCCCGAAGCTTTGAGGAAGGCGACCTTGTTCTTCGGCACATTCAGTCGTCCAAGAATTCCAACAAGTTGATGCCGAAGTGGGAAGGCCCTTATCGGGTAAAGCGAGTCACCAGGCCCGACACAGTCTGGCTGGAGACCGAGTATGCCGTTCCAGTGAGCAACTCCTGGAACATCGAGCATCTCCGCAAGTTTTACCCATAAGGCGCAGCTGCCGGGCCTCCCGGCAAGCCACCCTTTTGTACAAGCCTTGCGGGTAAGGCATGTAACCCTTTGTACAAAGCCAAGCGCAGACCCTGAGCATAAACAAACGAAGCGTTGGCGCCCTAAGTTATAGCATGCATGCTAGGTTGAGTCTCTTCCTTGGTTAGGGTTGATAGTTCTTAGCGGCGGCTAACCCCTATCTTAGAGGTCGAGTGCGCGTCTCTCTGTTCTTCTCTGCCTTCTTTGGTTCGCAGGGCACGAAAGTATCCTTGCCGAGCTATTTGGGAGGAAAGGGAACGGACCGGCGTCCGGACCCCGGCAAGCCAGAGTTGCCGGGGGGCTGCAGGAACAAGGATCCATCCGCGGCAAGCCAAGGTTGCCGGGGGCTGCAGATCCAGATAAGTTCTCTATCCTCTATCATGCATTTCGTTATGGACTGGGATACGCGAAACTCCGTTCTATCTCTGAGCTATCGTGCTCCCCTTTCTCGGCACCCAAGGGTTATCCCATGGGTCCGAATTTGGTCGTAGCCACGGCAACAAAGAAAAGGAACGAGGCGCCTAAGCCCACCTCATCCCTGCCTCCGCCAAGAGCGTGAGAAAGGTCAAGTGAAGTGGGGGGACGGCAAGGCATGTTGCCGGGCGAAAAAAATGTTTATCTTGAAGGTGACAAGGATTCACTATTTGTCGTGGGTTCCACCCGCGAACGAAAAACCCGGCAAACATCCCTTTTTCATTAAAAAACACCCCGTACGGGTACGGTCCATACGAAATGAAAAACATGAACAAAGGGATTACAAGTTCTAAAGTTAGCAAAGGCCCGGGGGCTTACAAGACTAAAAAGATATAAGGTGCCCATATTCCCTTCCTTGTCCCTCTCCTCAGGAAATGGAACAAGAAAGCAGAAGGGCAAAAGGGGCGCCTAGGCGAGCTACGAGTGGCAAAAGACACCAAGAGAGCATCTCGGTGGCCGTCCAAGGGCTGGATGGTGATGGCGGCGCCGGAGGCAGAGCTCGAAGACGAGGCGGCAGGACGTCAATACACGATGAAGGCGTCGGTGCCCGCGTACTCTGACTTGACGGCCTTACCGCCCGCCCTCTTCCTCTTCCGCAGCCTACCAACACCAGCCACCCAAGGAGATGACCCCGAGAAGTTCAAGGGGCCGGCGACACGGATGATGGGGTCGCCGGTGCCGCTCGGAGCGGCGCCCGACACCTAGTCGAACCCATCATCCTGCCGCCCGCTGCCATTGTCTTCACTACAAAAAAAAAGACAATTTCGTGACATTTTGGGCCGAACGAAATTTTTTTGTCATACATATGACACTTCTATGACGATAATTGTGACAAAATCCGGTATCATCATAGATGTGGTGGGCTCCTACTTCTATTACAAAAAATCATGACAGAAAATGGCTTTTCGTCCTGGGCGGGCCGGAGACGCAGCTGCATGACATTCTTTGGGCTGTCCATGACGGAAAAAACCGTGGTAGAAGCCAGGGGGAGGAAAATTTCGGGGAGTTGCCGGTTACGGTGGGAGGTCGGGGGCGGAGCGATGCGCGTTTCTCTCGTACGTACGCGTGTGTGTGCGAGGCGTTGGCTCTAACTGAAGCCGAGCGAGGCGTTGGGCTCTAACTGAACCCGAGCGATTGCACTGCAAGCTACGCGTTACTGAACGCGAGCGATCGATCAATGGCTGTTAACTGAACCCGATGGAGCGATTCCTTCGCTACTGCTGCTAACTGAAGCCGGTCGATGCTGCCTCTGGGATGAACAGTGAGCATTGCGGGGGGGGGGGGGGGGGATGAACAATGAGGGAGGGGGTTGCCCCTGGCGGGGGAGGAACCCGGGGGGGGGGGGGGGGGATGAACAATGAGGGAGGGGGTTGCCCCTGGCGGGGGAGGAACCCGGGGGGGGGGGGGGGGGATGAACAATGAGGGAGGGGGTTGCCCCTGGCGGGGGAGGAACCCGGGGGGGGGGGGGGGGGATGAACAATGAGGGAGGGGGTTGCCCCTGGCGGGGGAGGAACCCGGGGGGGGGGGGGGGGGATGAACAATGAGGGAGGGGGTTGCCCCTGGCGGGGGAGGAACCCGGGGGGGGGGGGGGGGGATGAACAATGAGGGAGGGGGTTGCCCCTGGCGGGGGAGGAACCCGGGGGGGGGGGGGGGGGATGAACAATGAGGGAGGGGGTTGCCCCTGGCGGGGGAGGAACCCGGGGGGGGGGGGGGGGGATGAACAATGAGGGAGGGGGTTGCCCCTGGCGGGGGAGGAACCCGGGGGGGGGGGGGGGGGATGAACAATGAGGGAGGGGGTTGCCCCTGGCGGGGGAGGAACCCGGGGGGGGGGGGGGGGGATGAACAATGAGGGAGGGGGTTGCCCCTGGCGGGGGAGGAACCCGGGGGGGGGGGGGTGGGGGGCAGGATGAACAGTGAGCGATGGCGTTGCCTCTGGCTGAGCAGGAACCCGTGGTGTGGAGGGTTGGATGAACAGTAGACGGTGGAGAGGTGGCCGTGGAGGGGTGGTTGAACAGGACCCCGTGGTGTGGAGGGCTGGATGAACAGTAGACGGTGGAGGGGTGCCCGTGGAGGGGTGGTTGAATAGTAGCTGGTGGAGTAGCGCGCGGTGGAGGCTGGATGAACAGAAGCCCGTGGAGGCTGGAGGAGGTCGACGGTAGCCCGTGGAGGCTGGAGGAGGTCGATGGTGGAGATGAACAGTATCCCGTGGAGTCCCGTTTTACGGTACGCCACACCCCTCCCGATGAACAGGACCCCCGTTTCGACCGTAGGAGGTCCATTTTGTCCGTTTTGCGGTACGCCACACCCCTCCCGATCAACAGGACCCCCGTTTCGACCGTAGGAGGTCCGTTTCCTCCGTTTTGCGGTACGCCACACCCCTCCCGATCAACAGGACCCCCGTTTCGGCCGTAGGAGGTCTGTTTCCTCCGTTTTGCGGAATGCCAGGCCCCTCCCGATCAACACGACCGCGTTTCGAACGTGGCCGGTCGAACACAAGGCTGTTTCCTCCATTGTGCGGTACGCCAGGCCTCGTTTCCACCGCTTGTTCCGTCCAAGCCCTCCCGATGTACACGACCACGCATTCCGTTCCGACCCAGCCGGTTGGCTCCCCATGAACACGACGACGACGATGTTTCTCCGTTCCGACCCAGCCATGTACGCATGCGCGAGTAGGCGTCCGAGACCCTGCCCGTATGTACATACGTGGCTGTATTTTCTTTCTTGCACCCTCGCCGATGTACGTACGTGTACATACTACGTGCGCGCCTCTACTACGACACGTGCGCGCCTCTACATCTACGACACGTGCACGCCTCTACATCGACCAGTATGTACGTACACGTTCGCGACCAGAATGACAACGCTACGTACACTTCGACCAGGTGGGTCCCGACTGTCAGGCACTTCCTTGCGTGCGAAGATGTAGCTGGTGGGTCCCAGCAGTCAGGGGGACGAATCGTTTTTTTGCCCGGACGCACTTCCTTGCGTGCAAAGGTGTAGCTGGTGGGTCCCAACAGTCAGGGGGAAAGGTTTTTTTCGTGAAATATGGTGGCCCATCCTGTGGGTCCCCACTGTCAGGTGGAGGAATAATTATTTTGCGCGTAATAAGCAGGCACTTCCTTGCTGCGGCCGTGGACCCAGCTGTCAGCCTCTCCACATACAGTCCACGTCCGATGGAAGTCGTTCCTTGACCACGTTAACCACGCCGCGCCGAGAGCACCAGGGCGGTGGACGACGGCGAGGCCTAGGAAGGGGACGACGCGGAGCCGGGGAAGGCGCGGCAGTGGATGCCCACGCGTAGAGGAGTACGAGGGTTCACTGGTTCGCTGCGGTGTGAGGCTGTCGTCGCCGCAGAATAACAGGGGGTGTGGGTGAGTAGAGGGATGGCCTGGCCAGCGGTGGGAGTAGTAGGGGGCGGTGAGGCCTCCGCCGCATCACAGCCGGCCACGGGAGGCAGGAGCACGAGGCACGACCGGCGCTGGTTTGGGCGGCTGGAGCAAGAAGATCAGAAGTTGAAGAAGCACTACGGTCGTTGGATGGACATCGTACGGTCACTGGAGCTAGAATCGTGCATATTGACTAAGCTGACAAAGCCCTCCGTCCCCGTCAACTTAGTAGGCCCACAAGTCAGCCTGCCACTATACTGGGTCCCAGCTAACAGGGGGAGTATTCATTTTTTTTTGTGCGTAATAAGGAGGAACGTCCTTGCGTGCGAAGATGTAGCTGGTGGGTCCGAGCTGTCAGCGCGGTAACGTTTTTTTCGCGAAATACTGAGGCCCTTTCGGTGGGTCCCCGAGGTCAGGTGGAGGAATCATTATTTTGCGTGCGGCCATGGACCCAGCTGTCGGCCTCTCCACGTACAGTCCACTTCAGATGCATGTCGGTCGTTGACCATGTTGACTAGGCCGCGTCGAGAACACCAGGGCGATGGACGACGGCGAGGCCTAGGAAGGGAACGACACGGAGGCAGGGAAGACTCCGCAGTTGTTTCCCACGCGGAGGGGAGTACGATTGAACGAGGGTTTACTGGTTCGTCTGCCGTCGCCGGAGAATAACAGCAGGTGTGGGTGAGTAGAGGGATGGCTAGGCCAGCGATGGGAGTACGGTGGGGCGGTGAGACCTGCGTGGCAGCACAGCCGTCCACGGGGAGGAGGGAGCATGCAGTCCCGCCGGCGCTTGTTTGAGCGGCTGGAGCAGGAAGAGCAGAGATTGAAGAAGCACGACGGCCGTTGGATGGCCATCCAACAGTCACTGCTTGTGCGTCAACCTTTTTTTAGGAAAGCCTCAAATCTGTGGAAAACAGCATACAACCCATCTGCCATTATTTCTAATAATTTACAGACCATTTGCTAATTCTTAAGGTTTTGTTTGGAGCCCATATTCTTTTTGTTAGCATTACAGCCCATATTGTGGCCACAGTTACAAAATTATACGAAATTTTGAATATTTCGGTGCGGTCCGAACTGTTTTTAATCCCAAAATTTCGACTCACATTCAAACTGATTTTAAAAATAAATGTATATCAATATAAAATCCAACAAATTCTCCATGCATAAAAATTAAAGTAATTTAAAATCTTGAATTGAAAAAAAGATATTTGAAACTAATTGCCGGTTTGATGTGTTTTAAAAATGTACAGCCCATTTCCCATTACTGATAGGCCATTTTCTCGGCCAGCAAAATGAAGCTCTCCTCGTCTTGAAAGATTTGCAGCCCAACAGGCCTAACAAAGCGACTTACTTGGCAAATCACAAAAAAACTGGGCTGTGGCCTTGGACCCAGCTGTCAGCCTCTCCACGTAAAGTACTCTTCCGATGGAAGTCGGTCGTTGACCACATTGACCACGCTGCGCCGAGAGCACCAAGGTGGTGGACGATGGCGAGGCCTAGGAAGGGGACGACGAGGAGGCGGGGAAGACGCGGCAGTGGATGCCCACGCGGAGAGGAGTACGAGGGTTCACTGGTTCGGCTGCGGCGTGAGGCTGCTGTCGCCGCAGAATAACAGGGGGTGTGGGTGAGTAGAGGGATACCCTGGGCCAACTGTGGGAGTAGTAGGGGGCGGTGAGGCCTCCGCGGCATCACAGCCGGCCACGAGAGGCAGGAGCACGCGGCACGACCGGCGCTGCTTTGGGCGGCTGGAGCAAGAAGACCAGAGGTTGAAGAAGCACTATGGCCGTTGGATGGACATCGTACGGTCACTGAAGCTAGAATCGTTCATATTGACGAAATTGACAAAGTCCTCCGTCCTCATCAACTTAGTAGGCCCACAAGTCAGCCACCCACTATGGTGGGTCCCAGCTAGCAAGGGGTATTCATTTTTTGGTGCGTAATAAGGAGGCACTTCCTTGCGTGCGAAGATATAGCTGGTGGGTCCGACCTGTCAGTGGAGGGGGGGACATTTTTTCGCGAAATACAGAAGCCCTTCCCACGTACAGTGCACGTACAGTGCGTAATATGGAGGAACTTTCCTTGCGTGCGACCATGGACCTCGTGGGTCCTAGCCGTCAGGCTCTCCACGTACAGTCCTCTTCCGATGACTCTCGTATGTTGACCACGCTGCGCCGAGCGCACCGAGGAGGTGGACGACGGCAAGGCCCCATACTGGAATGACCCAGAGATGGGGAAGACGCGGCAGTGGAGTCACAGACGGAAAAGAGTGGGAAACTTGATTGGTTCGGGTGCGGGGTGGGCCTACACTCGGTAGAGAATAACAGGAGGTGCGGAGTGGAGGGATGGCCTGGCCGTCGGCGAGGTAGCATTTCGCTGAGGAGCGCAAAACAACGCCGCTGGACGCCAAAGGCTGGAGCAGGCGGTTGCGGCATCGCTGGGGGAAGAAGACGAGAGATTGAAGAAGAATGCCGGCCGTTGGATGTAAATCCAACGCCTTCTTAGGCTTCGACCTACTGGCCCACATGTCAGCCAGTCCATTTGTTTTTTTAGTCCATTTGGTGGGCTGGGTTAAACAATGATGTAGCATCTATGCAGCCCGTTTAAATCCCATTTGCATCTTTCTCGAAATCCGCGGACTTGCTGGGCTGGGTGAAAATATCATGTTGGGCTAGACGGAGAAATGTTATAAAAACATAAACACATGATTGCACGTCAGTAAAATCTTTGCAAGCTTATGTACGCAATCACTAGGAGTTAACTTGGAAAGTTATATATAAACAATTATTATTATTTTTTTGTAAGAACTTTCAACTTACGAAATAAAATATCATTTAATTTGATGAGTTAATAGTACATGGGGTATTATTATTTTTTAGGCTAGACGTGGGACAGTTGAGTTGGTTCTAGGGGAAAGTACTGGGAGAAAACTCAGTTTACATCGAAAAAGAAAGTGGGAGAAAATTCAGAGACCTGCTGGGTCCACCTGAGGAGAGGAATATGTTGGGAGGAAGGAGATTCAAATCACGGCAGCCGAGTGAACTAGTTTTTTTTACGGACAAGTGAACTGGTTTACATACATTAGCAAATAGCCACTAAAAAAAGCAATCAAGTTATGGGTTCTTAAAAGAAATATTTCGGACAAAACAGATAATTACGACACATAGGCTAATGCATTAAACACTCAGATGATAAAGGTGCTTATAAACAGATAAAGTACAACGTCTAGACCTTCCTGGCACGCTTGATCATGACGCTGCGGCTGTCCGTGTACTCGTCGGTTACGGGAAGCAGACACGCCCTCATGTCCAAGATCTGCATGTACATGTCGTAGCATGCGTATGTGTCCTTGGCCGCGTAGGTTATGTAGGCTAGATTCAGAGGTACCTCCCACGTGTTCTGGTCGTCTTCTTTCATGTTGGCGTATCAGGGGTCGATGATGGTCTTAGCGAGGTCAACCACGAAGTCCTTCTCCTGCCCATTGCTGATGATCTTATATTGCTTCTGGATGTCAACAAGCTTGTTGCACCAGATGGCCGAATCGTCGCGTTCTTCCTTCTCTCCACCGTAGCGAAGGTGCAGTCGGCGCTGCCGATGAAACGGGCGAATGCTCCAGAACTTGGTGCAGCCATAGGACTGAGGCGAGGCAGAGCTTCACCGAGTCCGTATCGTTGGTGTACATCACATTCAACTTGGTGCAGCCATAGGACTGAACGGCGAACTAACTCCTTTCTAAAGTCCATATCCAGCAGGCTCACCCCTCGGACCGCCATTGGAGTCTCTTCGAGCATGGTTGATAGTATAGCCAACTGCTGGCTATAAGCCAGTGCCATGTCATCTACAGCCCATCTTATAGTCAACATGTACAATAGTAGATCAAAAGAGTGTATTATTTTTTTATTATGTGGCCCACCTTTCATTCTCACAAAGTGCCTAGGAGCACGTGCTAGAGCTGGCTCTTCACAAAGAGCCCGCTTACCTTCTCTCTCCTCTTCTCTTTCCTCCAACTAAGCAGAAATATACTAGTTTATGCCTTATAGCCCGCTGACTCGGCTCTATTGTACTTGCTCTTCGAGTGAACGAGTGTGTAGGCGGCGGCAACAGTTCGTTTTTCAGCTCTTGGGGAACTGGATTCAACAGTAAGCTGAGTGTGTACAGGCGAAAACAGTTACTACCCCTCCCTCGTCTGCTGCACGCCCGGCAGAAGATGCACCCTCGGCGCATTCAAACGCCTCCATTAAGAAACCTACTCCGGCCACATATCGGTTCACGAGCGGGTCTGTATTGGTACTGTAATAACAGGAGTTAGTGGTCACTTTACCTAAATTTAATTAGCTTTAATTGAAATTTATACTTAAAACAAGCAATGCATTGGCTCATTCTATTAGTGCCACGGGATCAACATGCACAACAATTAGAATTATTATTCTCAGGACACACACGATCAACACATTTGTCGCACTTTCACAAAGATAATACTACCAAGTTTGAATTGTTTGTTATGGTTGTTGTCCTCCGCATCATCATGTCGTGTTTCCCAGCTTGCAAGATTCAGAACCAACAAATAAGATCCAAATAACAAGTACAACAAAGATGCCTACACATCTCATTGATTCCCAGCTTGCAAGATTCAGAACTAACAAATAAGATCCAAATAATAAGTACAACAAAGATGCCTACACGTCTCATTGATTCCCAGCTTGCAAGATTCAGAACCAAAAAATAAGATTCAAATAATAAGTACAACAAAGATGCCTACACATCTCACTGATTCCCAGCTTGCAAGATTCAGAACCAACCCATTAGAGCCTTTTGATAAAGTGAATATCGGGATTAAATCCATCTTGGCTAGCCATGTCATACAATCAAAGAACTTGGCGAATGCTATTGACCGTCACAACATCTATAGTAGAGTATTCCTGTTTGCACAGCATGTTTGCATAGCACAAACAAGGAGACAGGAGAGCATGATTTCGCTTTAGTTGAACCATTTTGTGCAGTTCCAGCAAAATTGAGAGATGTTGATCTTGACCGTCACAACATCTGTAGTAGAGTATTCCTGTTTGCACAACATGTTTGCATAGCACAAACAAGGAGACAGGAGAGCATGGTTTCACTTTAGTTTAACCATTTTGTGCAGTTCCACCAAAATTGAGGGATGTTGCCCACGTGACATTTTTGAACTGCACAAGACACTCATTCCAAAAAAAAGTGTTTTGTGCAGTTCACCAAAAGGTCACAATAGCAACAAGGTGAAATGGATATCCCTATCTGCACAAAACGATAGAAAGTAAACAGTTGCTGGTCAATAAGAATATACGAAACATATACAAAATGAAAAGAAGCATATTAATTATGTTCATGGCAATCACGCAAGGATAGTAGAAATTTTAAAACGTCAGCAATGCTTCATGTTACCAGAAGCATTACTATCAACAATGAGATTCCTCAGATATGGGATTACTTTAATGGTGGCATTGCTTATTTACCACACACAGTAAATCAACAGCAGCTAAAGAGTTGGTTTAAGGGCATGGGACCGTGGGGACACCAGGACACTCAGCAGCGTAAAGGAGCAACTTACTTATCATACTGGGAAAACAGCAGGAGTGCCATTTGTAACATAGTTTAATTGCATCTTATCACTGGAGGCATTAGATTAACAATAACACTGGTTAGACATGTCCCTAAGGTAACAGTGTGATCGCTTCATTTTACATGCGCCCTTACAACAAAAGGTTGGTTTACCCGCAAAAAAATAGCAAAAGGTTGGTATAAGGACATGCGACAGTGGATGCATCAGCACAATGTACCTACAAGGAGGCATAAAGTGGTGATGATGAGCTTGTTCACACTATGTGAGGGCAGCAAACCTAATCCTGGAGACCTTTTACTCTGTGAGGGCAGCAAATCTAATCCTGGAGGCCTTTTACTATGTGAGGGCAGCAAATCTAATCCTGAGACCTTTTACTATGTGAGGGAAGCAAATCTAATCCTGAGACCTTTTACTATGTGATGGCAGCAAATCTAATCCTGAGACCTTTTAGTATGTGAGGGAAGCAAATCTAATCCTGGAGACCTTTTACTATGTGATGGCAGCAAATCTAATCCTGGACATACTCTGTTGACTTGTCCACTAGCCGCCACTTTCTATCCTTTTTTCAACCAATAATAGATATGTTCCTTATCCAGTTTGTACTGCGTTTTCCCATTATTTCCCTTTTCAACCAAGAGACCGGTTGGGTATCCGGTCTCTACTACTTTCACCATATTATTTCCTCATTGAATCAAGTCCTAGATTCATGCTACAACTTTCCCCCCTTTCTTCGTTGTTTGAACAAAGCCCTAGATTCGAATGCATGAAGTAGCTTTACCTCTAATAATACTAAAAATTTAGGTGGCTTTGGAAGAGCTGATGGGAGTAGAAAAAGATGCACATGCAGACACGTGGGGAGCTGGGGCAGTAGAGCAAGGGCGCTTTCGAAGAACTTATACCTGAGGGTCACCGGGATGTCGGCGACGGCAGGTCAGATCTGCGAACAATACGGCAGGGAGGAAGAAGGGTCGGAGGACCTCCCGAGCCGGCGCTGTGTCGGAGAGAACGGCACGGGCAGAGGATCGGGCCCCTCCGGCAGCTGTGGGTTTCCTCCCTCGGCGGTGATGACCGCGTGAATGATGCACCTTTTAGTCCTCTACACACACCGACCGAAGGGATCCGGCCGGATCTGTGACCAGCGATGAGCAGAGAGAAAATGTCGCTACTGCTGTCTTGTTTATATCTGGAGAGGAAGAGAGAATGAAGAGAGCAACCCTAGTAAAGCAAGCACTCAGGCCCCTGCGTCCATATATAGTGGAGTGATTATCTTTTTTCTCTCCACAACAAGCGTTTCAATTTGTGTACGTGGCATTAAAGAAAAGAAATTCTCTATTTAAGGTGACTACTCTACGACTCCTACTTACTACTACTACAGTACTACCTTCGTCCTGGTTTATAGGTCCCTTTTATTGTTTGTGCCAAATTTTGACTAAATATTTAACTAACAAAATGTTAATGCATGTCGAGAAAAATTATCTCATTGGATTCGTATTTGAACATAGTTTTGAAAAATATAATGTTTGGTGACATGCGTGAACATTTTCTTAGTTTAATCTATGGTCAAAATTTGGCACGAAATACAATGGGGACCAATAAACCTGGACAGAGGTAGTATTGTTCACTTGTGCTCCCCGCCCCTCCATTCATTGAACAACCCCACGGGTGAATAAACATACAGTAAGTATTGTATTTATATAGAACGAACAAGCTCGAACTATTTTCGCGTAGTTAAAGGTTGAGGGCGGGGCTTTTCCCGGGCAGTACGCGCGGAAGTTTTCGGGTTGGCGGTTTGACAGAGAGGAGAGGAGGGTGAGCGAGTGGGGCTGTGCGATTTGACGGTGCGTTACTGCTGGAAAGACTTGTGATATGACCACTCACTATTGTCATGAATTACTGGCGCTCCGACCGTGGTGATGCCCCCTTCCGTTCCGCGCTCTAATCTGGTGCATGACACGTCGACCCGGATGCTGGCTCTCCCACATGTCGGAGTAGTAAGAAGGAGCAAAGAATGATGCGGTATATCCTAGTACTATACTACTCCCTCCGTTCCTAAATATAAGTCTTTGGAGAGATTTCACTATGGACCACATACGGAGAAAAATGAGTGAATCTACACATAAAATGCATCTATATACATTCGTATGTGGTCCATAGTGAAATATCTACGAAGACTTATATTTAGGAACGGAGGGAGTACTACTCAGGTCGGAGGAGTGCGAACCACGGCAGCCCAGTGAACCAGCCATGCGAACCACGGTAGCCAAGTGAACCAGCAGTAGAAAACAATAATGTGGTGATATAGCCATAAAAAAAACAATGTGCTACGGTCCATACTGTAGCATGTACAGTAACACTCCTCTTTGTTTGGATCCCTGAGTTAGAGCTAGTTTGGGTTGAAATAGCCTCAAATTATCGAAACAAGAGGGGTTAGTTTGAGCTAGTTTGCTCTAACCCAGCTAAGAAAACTAGCCGGATGGAGAGGTTCTAATTTGGTTAGTTATCCTGGGCCCACTAAAAGAGAACTAAAAATCTCACCAGCCCGCACCAGATCGCTCCCCTAAAAATATCTCTCCTACCCGCACCAGATCGCTCCCCCCCTCTTGCACGACTCCTCTCTGTTCCCCATAGGGCCGCCCGCCCAAGCGCCGCTCGCCCTCTCTCTCCATCGGCCGCCCTCTCCTTCCAGCCTCCGCCGCCCTACTCCGGCCGCCCTCTCCCTCCGACCTTCGAAGGTCGCCCCGCTCCCCCTTCACCAGTCGTTTTTCTCCCTCTGTCGTGCGCGGCGGCGGTGCATCTACCAGGGAGGTCGCGAGAGGGGTGAGTTTGTTCGTTCCTTCTCTGTCTCACGGCCATATCATTGATCTTGCTTGCTCTAGCGCTAATTTTGATTTGGAAAAGTAGATCCTGATCAAACTTGCGATAGATTTGTGGTGCACGCATGGAATTGTTTGATGCTGCTTGAGGAGGTAATAAATCTTTCTAGAGGCCCAAAGATTCAGGTCACCTTTCTAGGTATTTCAATTTCAGGCTTGCATTATTTGTAGAGGCCCAAAGATTCAGTTCACCTTTCTTGGTATTTCAATTTTAGGCTTGCATTGTTTCTAGAGGCCCAAAGATTCAGTTCACCTTTCTAGGTATTTGAGTTTCAGGCTTGCATTGTTTCTAGAGGCCCAAAGATTCAGTTCACCTTTCTAGGTATTTCATTTTCAGGCTTGCATTATTTCTAGAGGCCCAAAGATTCAGTTCACCTTTCTTGGTATTTCAATTTTAGGCTTGCATTGTTTCTAGAGGCCCAAAGATTCAGTTCACCTTTCTTGGTATTTCAATTTTAGGCTTGCATTGTTTCTAGAGGCCCAAAGATTCAGTTCACCTTTCTTGGTATTTCAATTTTAGGCTTGCATTGTTTCTAGAGGCCCAAAGATTCAGTTCACCTTTCTTGGTATTTCAATTTTAGGCTTGCATTGTTTCTAGAGGCCCAAAGATTCAGTTCACCTTTCTTGGTATTTCAATTTTAGGCTTGCATTGTTTCTAGAGGCCCAAAGATTCAGTTCACCTTTCTTGGTATTTCAATTTTAGGCTTGCATTGTTTCTAGAGGCCCAAAGATTCAGTTCACCTTTCTTGGTATTTCAATTTTAGGCTTGCATTGTTTCTAGAGGCCCAAAGATTCAGTTCACCTTTCTAGGTATTTGAGTTTCAGGCTTGCATTGTTTCTAGAGGCCCAAAGATTCAGTTCACCTTTCTAGGTATTTCATTTTCAGGCTTGCATTATTTCTAGAGGCCCAAAGATTCAGTTCACCTTTCTAGGTATTTAAGTTTTAGGCTTGCATTATTTCTAGAGGCCCAAAGATTCAGTTCACCTTTCTAGGTATTTTCGTTTCAGGCTTGCATTATTTCTAGAGGCCCAAAGATTCAGTTCACCTTTCTAGGTATTTTAGTTATTCTAGAGGCCCAAAGATTAAGTTCCCAGTCGGTGGCAAGCGGCCCTGCTACCCATGCCGGTGTCGACCTCAACTCGCAAGGGCCGGCGTCAGAGGTGTTCCCGGGGCTTGGGCTCTACAGAGCCTTCCTCCAGAGCGACGATGGCGAGCTCCTCCCTCGGTGCGTGAGGGGCTCCGGGCTCCCTCCCTATCGTGAACAACTTCCGTGATGAGTTAGCTCATTCTTTGTTTCATGAAGTGTTTTTTTATTTTGCGAAGCTTGATTGACGACTTGTATGTTTAAGTGGGATATCTCATTTGTATGGAAAAAGTAAAAATTATCATGGTTTGCATGCTTGATTGTATAGATGGTTTGTTTATGTCAATTGTGAGCGGGAGGAGGCCACAGAAGAGCCGGCCACACCAAGAGGGTGCTTGGATCCAAGGGACTTATTTTAATCTGACTAAAAATAGGGTCCAAAGTAGTCAAATGATTGAGATAGAGCATTTATTGTCAAACTAGCCCTGCCATCCATACACCTCTTTGGTTTAGAGTTAGTTCAGGGTTAGAATCTAACTCTAACCTCTAACTGAGTTAGAGTTCTCCTCGTCTCAGTTCATATCCATCATACTTTCCCCATTCCTGTGTTTTCAGTATCCTGCGAATCAAAGAGGCCCTTTTTTCGGGAAAAATCAAAGAGGCCCTTAGACTGGTTTAGGTCCGGTCATTTTTTATAAACGTGTTATGTCCAAAATTCAATGAACGTGCTCCGGTTTCCATGAAAATAATCCGGTTGCATGTAGTAATTCATTGATTTATTTATTCTTCTGCGGGGGGTTTACATGTAATTTGTGAGGTCTGAAATGTAAAGTACCCCAGCATATGCTCCGAGTCGTGCATGCACTACGACCCAGATGCTCTCCCACATGTCGGCGAATGGGAGCACGTGGAAATAGCCTAGGAGTACATATAGGAGGATAAATGCGTGAAAAATATGTACTGTGAAGCGTAGCCGCGGTTCAAAAAGTAAACCTAAAGTGATGACAGCTATAGGTCGCACGCACCCAACTAGTGGTACTAGACATACGACTAATTTTTCCCTCAAAAAAAAAGAGGCACGAGTGCTCAGTACTCCTATTCTATAAACACGAGTCCCATCTGACAACAGCGTCCGTGCTACAGCTAGCCCTCCTCCCTCGTTTCTCTCTTCTAACTCTAAACTCGGTCGACGCCCGGTGGGTGGGGTGGGTTTGCTCAACTGCAGCCCCACCTCACAGTGAAAACGTTACGACTGGGATAAAAAATGCCATATACTCCCTCCGTTCATAAATATAAGCCTTTTTAGATACTACTTCAAATGGAATACAGCATACAGATGTATGAAGACATAGTTTAGAGTGTAGATTCACTCATTTTGCTCCGTATGTAGTAATCACTTGCTGGAATCTTTAGAAAGACTTATATTTGGGAACGGAGGGAGTACTATACTAATAAAACATTAAGGCCACGAGGCGATGCAGTGCTGGTTACAGGAGGCAAGAAGAAGAGATGCATCCATCGACGACGTCCACCTCCTCGACTCAGGGCGCCGGCCCACCGAACGGCGCCTAAGTAGCAGTGGCTTTCGTGGCCAGGTCGACGTGCTTATGAACAATGGCATCCAAAGATTCCAGCCGCTGGAAGAAGGCCAACGTCTTTCTATCCTCGCTTGCCTTGTAGTGGCCTATGTAGACGATTTCCTCGTAGACGTGGATGTGCAGGTCGGTGATTTCTTGCATGGCGAGGCGCTGCGCGGCGAGCGCGGCCTCGAGGTGCACATTCTTCGTCGCGACCTCCGGCACCTGTAGGGCCACCAGGGCTTGAAAGAGTTTGTCACCATGTAGGCCGATGAGGGTGGCAGGTAATGAGGAGCCTGGGCGCGTGGGCTGAAGCAGTACGGCAAGGTCGTCCGCGCGCTTCTTGACGGCGGTGAACTTGCGGATGGAGTTGACCATCATGTCGTCCATGCGAGAGGCGAAGCCGGCGTCGGCGAGGGCTACGATGCCTGCGGTCGCCAGCACCGTCTGGAAACGCTGCACGGTGCGGGGCCGCACGCCGGCGCCTTGGATGATTTGGCACAGCCGACTGCCGCTCGCGTCCATCGCCTCCATAGGTGCTTGTGGCTTCTGATCACTTGGTCTTGGATTGGAGTGAGCAGTGTTGCGCAGAGACTTGGGAGTAGATGGATTGGAGTGGTGGGGCACCTTTATTATATGAGAGTCCAAACTCTGTTGCATTCACATCATGCTGGCTCTAGTCTGCTTCTCCAATTAATTCCCTCTGCATGTAATTGAGGATGCATCATTGACCGTTCAACGTCTTGGGAACCGCTACCCTCTTCCTCCTTGGCATTCAAGCACCTATGGACCCGTCGACGACGAGGTGCCTATGGTGACTTCGTAAATTTCAAGATGATAGTGTCGTGCGTGTGTGCGTTCATAGGGGTGAGTGTATGCGCGTGTATATGAGCGCTTGCGTCTATACTGTGTCAAAAAAACGTAAATGCGTGTCAAAAAGAGACTAGTCAGTATACTCAATATTGTGCACCTCGGAGAGGAAAACGATAGAAATAGTACGTATTTATTTATGGTGCAGATTCACTCATTTTGCTCCATATGTACTCCGTCTCGGTGTAGTCTAGTCACTTGTTAAAATCTCTAGAAGGGCAAATACTCCTTTCTGGTTTACAGGGCTATACTAGCAAGTAGTTGTACGTACTAGTACAATAGTGGGCTCATATAGCAATTTTGTCTCATGCAAGAGCCTGGCTATATGCGTGCTCCAATGTTCGCAACTGCAACGTTCGGTTTGCGCTTGGCTCTTCGCCTCTTCGAGAAGACGAACAATGATGTTACTACTGCTTCTACAGTGTCGAATCGAATGATGCATGTCCGTCCACCGCAAGCGGGACGGATAGCTTGTTGCGGAAGTACTACTACTAAGCAAAAGCATGTCATCGTTTGCGAGCAACCGCGCGCATGGGCGAGGGAGAAGGCGTGTAGTAAAATCAAGCTTCTCCTCGTTCTACGAGTTGACGCGACACATCATAGCACTGGCCCCACATGCTTGCCTCTAAACTTGGCTGAAAGACCCGCAGTGTACAATATATTTGCTGCAACCTCTAACATTTACCCACCACAAATTAAAATATATGTGGTCGTATGCATCTTCTGATGCAGAGGCCGGGGAGTCCCCCTTTTCGAAAAAAAACAAATTAAAATATATATTCCTATCTTGACCAGATGAGCGTGCAAACTACAATCACCAGGGTGACAGGTAGGGCCAGAAGACTATTTTAATTAAACAAAACTTTGAGACGGCCACATAGCGTGGAGCTGACCCCAACGATTTTAAGCTTACAGGCACGGTACACGCTATCTAGACTACTCTACACATGAAACTGCCACACGAGCGTCCGGGCTGCGCTTGGCTCTTTGCCTCTTCTGGAAGTCGAACAATGATGGTGTACTACTACACTGGAGGAGTCCTACAGTACGCTTCTGGCCATCTGGCACCGATTGAACTGCTGCATGTCCACCGCGTGCGGGAGGGAGAGCGTGTAGCGAAAGCTTCTCCTAGTCTTGCCAGCCACCACGGTCATGGGCGAGGGAGGGACACTCCTGTCTTTGCGTGTCTGACAGGTGGGCCCGACAGGTGTGTGGCCAACCTGTCATACAGCCAAAGGCAGGTGCAGTTAAGTCCGCGAGGGAGAGGATAATCAAACTTCTCGTTGATGTACGAGTTGACGCGACACATCAAAGCACTGCACTCGATATATTTCAATAATTTGCATTTACCGATGCATTAATTACAACGCATGCATGCATGACGTGACTCTTCTTTTGATAGTACTTGCATGTGTTGATTTAATGCACCTTGAAGGATGGTTGTGCATGAGGAGGGCGAGATCATGCAGACCGAACAGGAACATGACCTGACGATGGAGCTCTCTAAGGTCTCGATGTACCTCACCGTACTCCACTGCCCCTTGTGCCTCCGCCCTTGACGCCTCCAGTGTATGAGGTTCGAATACACCTCGTCCGTTCGGCTGATTGAGCAAGGTGCAGGTTTCTTGATTGATGTGTTGTTGGATTGATTTCCGCAGTGCAAGGGAGGGCACCTGTCCTGCGCGGACTGCCGCGTCGAGCGCCCCGGGAACCAGCGGCAGTGCCAGAAGTGCGAGCGCAGCGGTGGCTTCAACGTGCGGAACACGGCGGTGGACTTCGTTCTTTCGTCGGTGAGGGTGGAGTGACCGCACGAAGGCTGTGGGCTCTACATCACTTACCACAAGCTCGCCGATCACCAGAGCGTATGTCCGCTCGCGCCCTGCAAATGCCCTGTGCCCGTCTGCGGCTACAAAGGCCCGCCGCCGGCTCTCTACCACCACATCAGCACCGCGCATCCCATGCCCATGCACAGGATCCAGTACGGCAAGGTGCTCCAACTGCAAGTGCCACTATCGGAGCCACGACTCTTGCTGTTCACGGAGGAGGACCGCCGCGCGTTTTTCTTGGTCGGCGGCGTGCTCGACATCGGCGCGCCTATCTCCATGTCGGTCGTCTGCATCAGAGCAGGGGCGTCCCCACTGCCGCACTACTTGGCCAAGCTATGGGCGAACAGCCCGCCGGGGGAGCCCAAAGGCACGACCGACGCCATCAAGGTGGAAATGGAGGTGAGAAGCAGCAAGGATCCCGGCGACGTCGACGTGCAGGAGCTGACCTTCTTGACAGTTCCGCCCAAGCTGCTGGCTGGGGCTAAGCTTGTGTCCCTCCACATTCAGATTGACAAGCTCACGTCCTAAATGTTTCGACGGTGCCTTATGTTTATCTTAGTAATATGCTAATATAGGGATTACCTAGGTCTACTTTAGCTTAAGAAATGGTGGGTTTTGGTGGCGCTGCAGCAATTACTTCAACATCAGATCAATAATTTCCAACAGTCAAACAGATATTTTGTGTCTGTTGGATATAAAGTTCCTTTGGGTAAGAGTACTACTTGTCATCAAAATGGATAAAATGAGATGTATGTAGACGTATTTTAGTTCTAGACACGTCCCTTTTTATCCATTTTGATGACAAGCACTCCCTCCGTTCCACAATACATGCCTTCCATTTGTCAAAATATAGATGTATCTAGACATGTTTTAGTATATAGGTACATCCATGATAGAGCCAATCGGATGGTTGAGAACACTACAATTCGCAGCTACAGATGCGTGTGTGACTCCCAGATGCCGAGGCCGGGGGTCAACATCCTCCTTTTCGAGAAAAAATAGACGCGTGTGTGAGAGGACGAGTGTGTGCGTGCACCTCTTGTCTTCCTGTATAACGTACTACTAAACTCAGAGTACAAGTTTTTGAGCTTGCGTCTCGTCACATTCCAAATTACTCCATGCTATATTGAATTGCAAACCTGTTCACACCGATCACAACCTAAACGGTTTCCCACTTAGGAGCGTATTAGTACCACGCTAGTATATTGAATTCCAAACCTGTTCACACCGATCACAACCTAAACGGTTTCCCACTTAGGAGCGTATTAGTACTCGGTTATAAATACTAGTATGCCAGGATGACTGCACATTCATCCTCAACTCCTCATCCACAAAAACAAACAAGTCATTCAGCATCCTTCCCTTGCGTCTGCCATGGCCAGCGTGAGTTCTGGGTCGAGAGATTGCTACCAGGGAGAGGCGAGCATGGAAGCGGAAGCGCGAGAGATGTCCCGCCTCACTACGAGAGCAGCTGACATGTCCCGCCGCGCGGAAGTAGCAGCACAGAGGTCCCGCCGCGCCGCTGAAGCAGCACGGAGGTCCCGCCGCGCCATCGATGCAGCAGACTGGTCCGGCCGCACCGCGGAAGCAGCAGAGATGTCCCGCCGCTCCACGAATGCAGCAGAGATGTCCCGCCGCACCGCGGCGGCCTGGGAAAATTTCTTGCGGGCAGGCGACGACTATTACAGGCGCATGCATGCGATCGTCCATAGCCAGATGGATCAGATCTCCGGCTTGGCGAGGTTGCAGGACGACGTGAAAGCCTTGTTTGAACAGGCTACCGGCGTCATCCGGCAACTAAGGGAGGGCAATGAGAGGCTCCGGGCCAAGCGCGACCTGCTGAGGGAGAAGATCGTCCGAAGTGCAGACTAGCAGGAGGAGACCAGTGCCTTGTTGAAGAGGATCGGCGGCATCGTCAAGAAACTTATGGACGAGAATGACATGCTCCGCAATGAGCGCCAAAGGCTGGTGGAGGATTCCGTGGATGTTCTCAAGCAGCGTCTTGAGGACACGAAAGCGCTCATCGCCGCTCGCCGCGGAGACTAGTTCCCGCGGCCTGCAGCAACGCATCAAGAAAGTAGAGATTAGCGAGCCAGATCCTTGTCTTCCTTCTTCTTTTGCCCTTGTGTATTTCGGGCGTAGCCGCATGTGGCTTTTTTAATTATCTTTCTAATTATGTAAGACAATTAATCATCCTTATCTTTCTGTGGAAGATCAATGTTGCAAGGCTGGAATGAAGAAAACTCTTGCTGTGGCGACCCTGGCGTTGCTGTTCTTCTAGTTGCTGCTAGGCTTCCGTCAGTTTCCTGGTTTCTTTTGATGTAATAATCGGTTTAGGATGTCAATTGTGTCGTCGGTTGTGAAATGTTGGGTTCTAGCGCGGATGTTTGGCCTTTGTTGGCCTCTTGGGATGTTGCGATTTCAATCTGGTACTTTTAGTCCTTCGTGTTAGGCTGGAGTTGTGCTGAACTTCTTGTGAATTGTGGTGGTTTTCAGTAATGAAAATCGGAAGGGGCAAGCCCTTCTTTGATAAAAAAAATTGTCCTTATATATTCATCAGTCTTGCTATAAGTCGCAGTAGATGCTATATAGGTCCGCCGGATCTTACATCAAGATCCCAGCTGTCAGATTTTCTTTTTTTCTCTCTCAAATCTCAGTCGAGTGAGACATAGCCGCGCCATTAAATAGAGGCTCAGGCGCCATTAATGGAGACCTTGGGAGAGAGGTGGACGGCAGATGGAGGTCAAGGGGCTCTCCTCCCGATAAGCACGCGCAGGGGTCTGATCGCACGCCTCTCGTACTCAAATAGCTACCCTGCACGGCGCCTCCTAGCTAATAAAAATGGGGACGCATGGCGGCACGTAAATGGTACTAGTAAGTAGAACGCCCACGGTTTCAATAATACTTGTGTTTCCGATTGTAACGTGACAGCACTTGTTCCAAAATGACTTTGTTGATTATTAATGTGTGCGTCTTCGCAAATCGGACTGCAAATTTACTATAGCATGTTGGTGCCATGTCATGGCACCAAGCCAAATTTCATTATTTTCATGCGTGTTTTGGATTTACAGGAATTAAAAAACTAAGTTTCTCAATGTTTCCAACCCAGCCACGACGCCCAGAATTTTGAATTTCATTCCCATTTCTTGCATGGAACCTAGAAATTTACCCGAGGACACACATGTGATTTTTCAACCAACTTTGGTGCACTGGAACATGTGCTTGTATTTCAAATTTGAATTATGCACACAAAGGTGACACGTTCCCTCCCAGAACCACGAGCCTTCTTGAGAGAAGCTCCGATATGCAAGAAGCTTATACCAAAATTTGTTCCTATTCGGCCAATTTTTTTACCACGGCATGGTACTACCATGACATGACACCATGCCAAGTTTCATGATTTTAAAACCAAGTTTCTCAATGTTCTTGACCGAGCCACGATGCCCAGATGTTTGAATCTTATTCTCATTTTTTGCATGGGAGTAGAAATTCACCAGAGGACACAAATGTGATTTTCAACCAACTTTGGTGCACGGGAGCACGTGCTTGTAGTTCAAATTTGAATTATGCACATTAAATGACCAAAAACTCAATTAATGTGTAAATAAGGCCAAACGAAGCCGGAATAATTCCAAAATTTAACAGGGCACTCATGTAGTTCTATGTTGCCTTTATAAATAAACTCAAGGGGACAACGTATATTGTTTCGCACTCAAAGGTGACATGTTCCCTCTCAGAACCACGAGCCTTCTTGAGAGAAGCTTCGGTTTGCAAGAAGCTTATACCAAAATCTGTTCCTATTCGGCCATTTTTTTTACCACAACATGGCAGTACCATGACATGACATCCATACCAAGTTTCATGATTTTCAGATGTGTTTTGGATTTACAAGAATTTTAAAACCAAGTTTCTCAATGTTCTCGGCCGAGCCACGATGCCCATATGTTTTAATTGTATTCTCATTTTTTGCATGGGACCTAGAAATTCACCCGAGGACACAAATGTGATTTTTCAACCAATTTTGGTTCACGAGAGCATGTGCTTGTAGTTCAAATGTGACTTATGCACATTAAATGACCAGAAACTCAATTAATGTATAAAAATGACAAACGAACCCGGAATAATTCCAAAATTTAACATGACACTAATGTAGTTCTATGTTGCCTTTGTTAAGAAACTCAAGGGCGGGGGGTGGCACGTTCCCTCTTAGAACCACGAGCTTCCAAATCGGCACAATTTTTTACCACAACATGTTAGTGCCATGACATGACACCATGCCAAGTTTCATTACATGAATTTAAAATCTAAGTTTGTCGATGTTCTCAGCAGAGTGATGACGCCCAGATGTTTGAATTTCATTCTCATTTCTTCCATGGGACCTAGAAATTCAACCAAGGACACACATGTGATTTTTCAACCCACTTTGGTGCACCAGAGCATGTGCATGCAATTCATATTTAGATTACGCACATTTAAAGTCCAGAAACTCAATTAATGTATAAAAAGGCCAAATTAACCCGAAATAATTCCAAAATTTAACAGGGCACTCATATAGTTCTATGTTGCCTCTGTAAATAAAATCAGCGGGGAGGCAGCATATATAGTTTCGCACACAAAGGTGACACGTTCCCTCTCGGAACCACGAGGCTTGTTGAGAGAATCTCCGGTTTTGCAAGAGGCTTATACCAAAACTTGCCCCAACTCAGCCAAAAATTATACGCATGAAAACAGGGTTTTGATTATCCCGAACATCTCGCTACCTAGACCAATAATGTACTATGATTTGAATTCAACATAAAATGGATACAGATATTTGAATTGGAGAGCGTATGGTACATGTAGTTCATAGTGAAATATGATTACTGCTATATGCATGTCTTTTTGTTATCAAGATAATATTTAAATTATTGTATAACTTGACAACAACCGTATTCAAATAAGGAAAATTGATTCAAATTTAGTCCATATGTTAGATGACAATATAAATGTTCACATGGTGGAGTAAAATGTTCATATATGATGGAAGATCAAAATGTATGACTACATCAATTATAAACCGCAAGGTCACCTAATGATATATTCGAATTCAACATAACGTGGATTCAAAAATTGAAATTCGAGATCATGGCATCTGTAATCATATAAAAAGGGACATTACTCTTTCTTTGGTGGGAATTGATTTGTTTTTTGTTGTTGTTTAGGGAAGTGCTAATCGATTTGGTACTGTGCAGGGTAATCATGTTCTCCTGATTTTTTTTACATTTTTCTTGTAGTTTTTTCAATGGCATCTATAGCAATATAGTAAAAGGGGACATGACTCTCTTGTGTCTTGTATGATTTTTATTACATGTTAAGTTTGTTCTGCCGAACAAGGAATCCGCACCTTGTTATCCCGAAATTTTCAAGCTCGAGTATCTTTTGTCTCACCTACTTTGAAACTCCCGCTTCTTCAACCCGCGCCGCGCCTTGTTATCCCAAAATTTGGACGCGCGCGAGAACTCCCTCCTCATCCGAAATCACTCCCGCAACCCAGACACGCGAAATCCCCCTTCTACCCCTCAGCCGGAAATGAAGCTCCACGTCGCGGTGTCAAAACCGGTGGGGGTACGCTGGTAACTTACCCTACATTTCGGACAAGCGCGTCCCTAAGCTTGGCTCCCCCTCCCCCTTCGCCCCCCATTCATACACCCAGGCCGCCAAAACCCGCGAAACCCCACGCTCCTCCGTCGGCCTCCCGACCGCCACCCAGCTGGAGACTCTTCCCCGTCTACGTCGTCCACCGCAACAGCTCGCCGTCCCTCATCCACCGCACCGGATGAGGATCCATTGTCGATCTCGTCGTCCCGCCGGATTAGCTGCCCCATCCTCCACCTCCAAGGAGCTGCCCCGACGTTCGCCTCGTCTATCGCGCCACCTCAATCCCCACAGCGCCGTCTTCACCTGCCCCACTGGAACCGCAGCACCCTCACCAATTCCTCCGATGAAGCCGAGGCCAACTCAGCGCCACCAAGGAGGTTTTGCACTCACCGCTACATTTTATCTTTTATTCGATCTCACGGGGCTGCCGGTGCTCGATACCGATGTCTCCATCGACGGCGCCGTCGCCGACCACATCATCCACGGCGTCTCTCCCCCATGGCGTTGCTTCCTTGGCAGCGACTTCCACAGCGGCACTAGCTGCAGCTGCTCCGGCTCTCGCTCGCGCTGTGACTCTGTTCTTGCTGTCGGTCGCGCTGCTGCACTGCTCCTACTTTCATTCGTGCTGCTGCTCTGCTCTTGCTCTTGCTTGCGCTACTGCTCTGTTCTTGTGTTTTACATCTAGCACTTTTTGGTGATGTATTTTACATCATCTATTGCAGATGATATTAGGGTCTCACTTCAGATTAAAGTTGTCTGTCTTGTCATGCTTCAGCCTTGTTGCCGTACACCTTAGTGGAGCTGCTCCAACGATGGAACCGTCCATCACAGTGGAGCAGTACCCTCGGCGCCGTTTCCAGAGGCCTCAGATCTTCTTCCCCGCCTCCGACAGTCACACCAGCATCATCACCATCCTCTACGTCCAACCCAATGATGCTGAGGTCCACAAGGCTATGCCAAAGAGCTTGTATACTCGTTGCATCACTTTGTTTCTCCATTCCTCTGTTCTTCCAATTCATGTGAGCCAAACACCCAGGTTGACTGAAATCCTATGTTTCCAAATGCTCTGTTTTGCACGTGCATTCCTATCCTATTCCTGTGTTTTTCCTGTCCCTGCGTTTATAGAATCCTCCAATTCTAAGGAGCCCTTACAGATTTACTTCATTTTCAGATTGGCATCAAAGAAAACTCTGTGTGTTATGTCCTGCTCCTTCCGTGTCGTCATCCACCCCAGCTGTAGTGCACCATCGACAGAAGTGTTCACTACAGCAGAGATCCCCCCTGTAGACTTTCTTTCGCCACCTCAGATCATCTTCCCCGTTGCCGGCAGCCACGCCAACTGCATTACCATCATCGACTGAGCAGATGAACCTGAGGACTAGACAGTTCCGGAAGAGAGGTCGCAGTCTTTGTGTTTGCTTATGTTATACATCGGTTATTATTACCTGCTACTTTATCGTTCAATCTTGAGTTTTGAATTGCCCATGGGTCTCATATCGAGCCAGCAACGAATAGTATCTGTCTACTATCTGGTTCATCTGGGGTCTTCTATGTGGTTCATGTTGGGTGGGCAACAAACAATATATGATCCATTGTCTATCTTTCTAAACTGAAGCTATAATCTACCTGCTATCATTATTTTTGGATCCATGCACTCGTTTGCTACCATCAGTCTTGATTTTTGCATGCACCCCTTAGGCCTTACAAAATCTAACTATTTTTTTATTATGCATGTCAGATATTGTACACAATCGTACTGAACATGTAGATAAAAAGAGAAGACTGTTGCGTGCGAATATAATGTCATGCAGACGCTGCTCCATGGTGGGCGAAGTGCCTCCCCCCCCCCCCTCTCCTGCATTTCCAGATTGTATTCCAGAGGAAGATAACTGTTCAGATGGAGATTCAGAAGGAGCCGACCATGCTTGTTTACCACTTGAGGTATTTGCTCTAACCTGGCATGCTAATGTTGGTCATATCATGCATATGGCGCCTTGCATTGCTTACATTATACATCTTATATGTCATCAGCTTAGTTTAGATTTGCTTTGTGTGAATGCCACCTGTTTGGTTTCTATATCATACTCCCACCATTCCTAAATATTTGTCTTTTTAGAGATTTCAACAAGTGACTACATACGGAACAAAATGAGTGAATCTCTAAAATATGTCTATATACATCCGTATGTGGTAGTCCATTTGAAATCTCTAAAAAGACAAATATTTAGGAACGGAGGGAGTATATGGGAATTATGCAATGCCATCTTCTTTAGCCAGGCATCATATACGTGAATCATGCAATGCCATCCTGTTTAGCCAGTCATCGTGTATGTGAATTGTATCGTGCCATATTTTTTTCCATAATGTGTTCCATTTGTCAGCAATGTTTATACATTCATATACTCTTCCTGTGCATCAGCCATTTGAGTCGGTCATGGGAAAATCTGGAGTGAAAACAAGGTCTTCTGAGCAGTCAGTGCTACCTGTCGATGCAGATTTCTTGCTGGTTACAGATAGCTCCTCAGAGGAGGATTCAGAGAGAGATGACCAGTCATATGCCCCCCCCCCCCGAGGTGCATGCTCTAACTTGGCTGGGTTATATTGCTCATATCATGCATATGGTGTCTTGCATTTCCATGCCATCTGCTTAGATTAGACATGCTTTGTGTGAATGCCTCCTGTTTGCTTTCTATATCAGATATGTGAATTATGTGTATCAGCCATTTGAGCCGGTTATGGAAAAATCTGGAGTGAAAACAAGGTCTTCAGAGCAGGAAATGGTACATGTTGAAGCATATATCTCGATGGTTACAGGGAGCTCCTCAGAGGAGGATTCAGAGACAGATGACCAATCCTATATCCCACCTGAGGTGTATGCTCTAAGTTGCAATGTTTATATTTCTCATATGATGCATATGGTGTCTTGCATTGCTTAGTTTAGACATCATATGCACAATATTGAATTCTATCTTCTTAGTTTAGAGATCATACATGCGAGTGCCAGCTGCTTAGTATATGAATCAATTATGTTAATTATATCATGCCATCCTGTATACTTAGACAACATGTATGTGAATCATTTCATCCCAACCTATTTTAGAAAGACATCATATAGTTTTGTCATGTCATCCTGTTTAGGTACTCATCATATGTTGAATTATGCCATTATATCCTGTTAAGTTATCCATCATATATCTGAAACTTTGTCATGCTATCATGTTTAGTTAGGCATCATATATGTGAAATTGTGTCATGTTGTCTTGTTTGGTTAGACAACATATATGTGAATTACCACATTTGTCTATCATACAATGTCGGTACGTTCAATTTCTTTTCTTGTTTATCAGCCATTTGAATTGGAGGGGGTGATGGCAGTATCTAAGGGAGCAAAAACCCGTTCTTCACAAAAGACAGTGCTACCCATCAATGCAGATAGAACCATGGTTGTACTGGCCCACAAACTAGCCCCACCACACATAATCGAGACTCTTCCAGATTGCACACTTACACCGTTGGGAAGAGAACCAGCTACAACCCATCTAACCGCAACCCCAGCGGATAGTAACCCACTTATAGTTGACAAAGCACCATGTCCACCACAGAGTACCCCCACACGAGCAGTTTGTAAAGCTACTGCAGTGCCCAAAGCA
>LR880972.1:917825849-917850964 GCA_904067115.1 Aegilops sharonensis
GTTAATGGTGTTGGCTGTGAGACATTCGATGATATATATTCTATATATATGCGGTTCTACGTATGAGAAGATCTATTTATATATGCATAACGTGTACAATTTGTAGTATCGTGAAATACCAGCAAACAAAAAAGAATGAAATGGAAAATAAAGCCAAATTGAAAACACAAAACTAAAGCAAAAATTAAAAAAAACACCCAAACATTTAGTACCGGTTGGTGTTACCAACCGGTACTAAAGCCCTACGCGCACGCGGGCCTGGCTCGTGCCACGTGTTTGCACATTAGCGTCGGTTCGTGACGAACCGGTACTAAAGGGGGGGGGCCTTTAGTCCCCACTCTTTAGTGCCGGTTGGCGAACCGGCACTAAAGGCCGTCATGAACCGGCACTAAAGGCCGGTTTTGCACTAGTTTGACGATATCAGCAGCGCTTTTTCCGAACGTGCTACTATTACTTAGCTGTAGCGATTTCGCAGTCCCTCGCTACTGCTATATCTTTCATCATTTTCCCCCCGTACCCCTTTCCCTTTCAGTTTCCCTTTCAGATACTAGATACTAGGTGCTGCTACTAGATATCAAATTCATAAACCATTACTGGGTAGTACTCCCTTCGTTCCAAATTACTCGTCGTGGTTTTTGCTCAAACCACGACGAGTAATTTGGAACGAAGGGAGTACTAGATAACCATCATATGTAGATAACCATCATATGTAGTTCCAAATTGCACATATGTAGTTCTAGATGATATCGAAGACAATCATCATCATACTAGATAACCATCATACTAGATAACCATCATATGTAGTTCCAAATTACACATATGTAGTTCTAGATGATATCGAAGACAATCATCATCCTCAAGCCTGGGCGGTTGGTGTTCCTGATAGTAATTAGGATGGCCTGTCCAACACGAAGATTCTTGCCATCGAGGAATTTCTTCCACCCAACGGAGTTTAAGTGTGTGTGACCGTCCATGTCCACGCGGTAAGTACAGGTTGTGACGGAGCCCCTTGCAGTAAGGCGTAGTCCAGCTGAGCCTTCTTCATCAGGCTCGATACCATAACTCACAGATATGCTCTTTGCCAATTTCTGAATAAGAAAAACATATAAATTAACAAATAGCCTCGCAAATAAGTACATATGGATTATCTACACTATTAATAGTTTCTTTAGATTCTACACTAATAAGCATGTGATCGAACTCTACACTAAAACATATCATCGACTAGATTCCACACAACATACCATATCATTGGACTGTACACTAAGTATTTCATCGGATAATTTACATTTGTAAGTATAACATACCATATCATGTCGATCAACCATGGTATTTGTCAAGCGGGTCACGAATGGCACCCCGACAAAGTCAGCACGTGGCGGAATTATGTCCCACTGGTTGGACACCTCCTCCTCGCTCAGCCTTGTTCTTTGAGCTACGATGGCTTCATGAAGTGGGTCCTCATCATCTTCATCGAGTGGGTCCTCATTATCTTCATCATCTTCATCATCTTCATCATCTTCGTCATCTTCATCATCTTCCACTAGGTTGAGATAAATGACAGCCAGCTTGGGTCTTTCTGTTCTGAAGGAGAAGCTGATCAACTCACCACCAGTAAGACGCATGCGAGCGACGAAACAGGCCAATCCATCTCCTCCAATCTGCGACATATTGCGTCCTTTCTCGACCTCCATAGTGTACGACCCCCCAGGAGCCTCAAATGTCACAGTGTCTCCTGTCAGCTTGTTGAATTTCAACCTCACATTGCATGGGACGTTCTGTGTAAAATAGGCAAAATGACACAATGCAGTAATGCCAACACTAAAAATAAAATAGTTATTACATTTCATCTAATTTCTTACCGCCGCATGACGAAAACTCGGCTGGAAGTAGATGCCGAACAGCTTGCCAGTTGCAAGGCTGCTGGCGCACCTTGACTTGCATAGTCGACATAGTGGTGGTGGTGGTGGCGCCATTTTTCCTAAAGCAATATGAGCAAAGGATTAACGATCCACTTCACAGGAAAGGAAAACAGTAGCATGTGATATTTTTGGTTCTTCCGCGAGAAGCAATTTGATGGACAATTATAATCCTAAGATCTAGTAACATATTAGATGACAAGGTACCACCTACATTTTGCCAAAAAGTAACTTATTAGAAAAACAAAAGCAACTACGTACCTATCCATGTACATAAAAAATAACAATAAAATGGTGCATACTAATCAACTAAATGAACTAGCCTACTAAATCAACTAAATAAAAATGTTCTAAATCAACTAAATCAACTAGCCTACTAAATCAACTAAATCATATCAACTAAATCAAAATGTTGCATATGAACTAGCCTACTAAATCAAAATGTAGCAGGCAGGAGGGAGAAGGAGGGGCGACTCGAGGAGGGAGAAGAGAGTAGGACGGAGGAGGAAGGCGGAGCGAGGAGGGGCCGGCCGGCGGCCAGTGGAGGGAGGACAGAGGAGGAAGGCGGAGCGAGGAGGGGATGGCCAGCGGCGAGTGGAGGGAGGACGGAGGAGGAGGCCGGTACCGAGTCCAGCAAGGAGGAGGAGGTGACGGCGGCGCAGAGGGAGGAGGGGCAACGGGGGAGGACCGGCGCGGGGGATTGAGAGGGGATCCAGTGAGTGTGTGACTGTGAGTGGATCGGGTAGAGGAGAGTGGGTGGGAGATGGAATGGCTTAGCAGTAGCGCGTTATAGAGAAAGACGCTACTGCTAAACTACCTAGCAGCAGCGCCTTTCACAAAGAAGCGCTACTGCTATGTGTCAGCATGTAAAAATAGACTTAGTTCAATGTATCAAAAATACATTGATTATCAACGATCTTTTTGTGTACAATCTGATTTGTCAATATGAGTCCTCACCGGTTTAGGAACCGGTGAAGACTCATATTGCAACCACAAATTCTACACATAGAGTTCAATGAAGACCAAGTGCTTGTCAAAGCTTGAGAAGTAACATATTTAAGGTGGTAGAAACTCTCTTCACGGAGCGAGGTGGGACTAAATTTTTGTAGTAAACTTAGCAGTAGCGCTTATTGGCGAAATGCGCTGCTACTATGCTACGTAGCAGTAGCGCTCGTCGTTATAACGTGTTGCTGCTATAACTAGCCTCGCGGCGGCCTCGTGGGAATTATAGCAGTAGCGCGTCTTTGGGCGGGCGCGCTACTTCTATACTTATTTCAGTAGCGAGTTAAGCTTGAGCTCGCTACTGCTAATTAGCAGCAGCGCCTTATTTTAAAGCGCGCTGCTGATAAGATTCTGTGTATAGGCTTTTCCCTAGTAGTGATAAGTGAAGCAAGAAAGTTTAATTATTTCTACAAAAGATATGTCCACGCTCTAACAAATATAAGTGAAGCTAAAGAGCATTCTACAAATGGCGGTTTTCTATGTGAAGAGAAACAGGCAATCCAAACTTCAAATGATATAAGTGAAGCACATGAAGCATTCTATAAAGCCATACTCAAAAGATTTAAGTGAAGTGCAATGAGAATTCTATAAATCAACCAAGGACTATCTCATACCAGCATGGTGCATAAAATAGAAGTGAAAACTAAATGCAAAAGACGCTCCAAGACTTGCACATATCGCACGAACAAATTAATATGAAAACATATTGATACTTGTTGAAGAAAGAGGGGATGCCTCCCGGGGCATCCCCAAGCTTAGACGCTTGAGTCTCCATGAATATTTACTTGGGGTGCCTCGGGCATCCCCAAGCTTGAGCTCTTGCCTCTCTTCCTTTTCCTCGTATCGAGACCTCCTCGTTTAGACACTTCATCCACACAAAACTTCAACAGAAAACTCGGTAAGATCCGTTAGTATAATAAAGCAAATCACCACTCTAAGTACTGTTGCAAACCAATTCATATTTTGTTTTTGCATTGTGTCTACTGTAATATAACTTTTACATGGCTTAATCCACTAATATAAATTGATAGATTCATCAAAACAAGCAAACTATGCATCAAAAACAGAATCTGTCAAAAACAGAACAGTCTGTAGCAATCTGAACATCCACCATACTTCTGGTACCCCAAAAATTCTACCAAAATTAGGAAACACAAAAAAGTTGTATAGAAAGACAGTGCAAAAGGAATCAGAACCAATTGACGTTCCAGTTAAGAATGTAAAATCGCGCACTACAGCCAAAGTTTTTGTCCTGCACCGTACAAACCAACAAGCATTGCAAACATCCTAAAGGCAAACCTTAGCAAATTGTTTTTATAATACAATGGAATTATACAAGGGGATAATTATTTTTGATGAAAATTTTCTGTAATCAAGATTCACAAAGTTTCCGTGAGCATGAACAAAGTTCAAGGAGCTCTCCCACTTCAACAAAGCTTGTCTCTCTCACTTTCACTTTCCTTTTTGAAAAGTTTTAGGTTCCCCTCTTTATTTTTTTGTTTTTAAACTATATGAAAGCACTCAACAGAAATAAATGACTCTCTAAAACTTCCGGGTTGTCTCCCTGGCAGCGCTTTCTTTAAAGCCATTAAGCTAGGCATATAGTGTTCAAGTAATGGATCCACCCGGATCCCAAGGTATATCAAAGCCAATTTTAATTAACAATGATTTGTGATTTAGTAGTGAGCACAAAGTAACATATATCATGCAACAACGAAGTCTAACTCTCTTCCTATGCATCGGCATGTCATAAAAGAACAATTCATGCACACCAAGTAAAGGCCAATGCATAGTATAAGCAGTTTCTTGCAATTATATCATATTGGAAACATAAAGAGGCGGAGATGTAGTTCCTCTCTCATAATAATTGCAAGTAGGAGCAGCAAGCACATGCATATTACATTCATCAAAATCATCATGTGCAATGGTAAAAGGAAACCCATCAATATAATCCTTAATAAGCACAAACTTCTCCGATATAGTGTAGTTTGGAGAATTCAAAAAGATAATAGGACTATCATGCGTGGGTGCAATAGCAATAATTTCATGTTTAACATAAGGAACTATAGCAAGTTAATCTCCATAAGCACAATTCATATTGGCATCTTGGCCACAAGCATAGCAAGCATCATCAAAAAGGGATATTTCAAGAGAATCAACGGGATCATAGAAATCATCATAGTAATCATCCTTCGGTAAGCACGAAGGGGAATTGAACAATGTATGAGTTGAAGAGTTACTCTCATTAGAAGGTGGGTACGGGTAACCAATCCGCTCTTCCTCCTTTTGTTCTTCGCTCTCCTCATCATCTTTTTCATCCAATGAGCTCACAGTTTCATCAATTTCTTCTTCCCTGGCTTCCTGCAAAATATTAGTCTCTTCTTGGACAGCGGAGACTTTCTCAATAAATGCATTAATATAGTAATTGTATTCATAATTTCCATAGCAATATCTAAGTATAGCAAGATTTTCAGGCCTATAAACATCATCATCTAAAGCCTCATACTTTCCAAAAAAAGATTCAATTTCATAGGCAGCCTTAAAAGCAACAAATTCTTCTATTTGTTCCACATCATAGTAATCATATATACCATTAGCATAAGAAGCTAAGGTTTCATTATCATTAAATTTCCATGAAAAGGGAAGGTGTGGAGCCTTCATCCTAGAGCAACAAGTAACATCATATCTCAAGCATAGATCCCGGGCATACCAACGCTACATAATAAATTGGTCCCATAATAGTTTCCCTTTTTGTGTCGAGCGGTAATCCCTAAAGTATTCACGTTGATCCAACGTGTCTCCCATTATAAAGTTGAATGGGGTTTTCTCAGGATTATCAAAGTAGTACATAATATCTTTCACATAATGAGAATCGAGGGTTTTAGGAGTTACCCCATCTCCATGAGTAGCAAGTACACCTAATTTTTTTTGTATTTTGCATTCCATATCCATAACTAAAGATAGAGAACAACTTAGAACAGCAAATAAAAATTACTTAGTGATAAAGCAAACAAGCACACACAAGAATATTCACACCACGCTATGACTCCCCGGCAACAGCGCCAGAAAAAGGTCTTGATAACCCACAAGTGTAGGGGATCGCAACAGTTTTCGATAAGTAAGAGTGTCGAACCCAATGAGGAGCTAAAGGTAGAATAAATATTCCCTCAAGTTCTATCGACCACCGATACAACTCTGCGCACGCTTGACGTTCGCTTTACCTAGAACAAGTATGAAACTAGAAGTACTTTGTAGGTGTGATAGGATAGGTTTGCAAGATAATAAAGAGCACGTAAACATAAACTAGGGGCTGTTTAGATAAAGATGCAATAAAGTAAATATAGCGAGTGTGGAAAAGTGGTGGTAGGAGTTGTGAAATTGTCCCTAAGCAATTGACTACGTTACTAGACCGGTAATCACTATTGCAATTCTATTTGAGGGAGAGGCATAAGCAAACATACTTTCTCTACTTGGATCATATGCACTTATGATTGGAACTCTAGCAAGCATCCGCAAATACTAAAGATTCATTAAGGTAAAACCCAACCATAGCATTAAAGTATCAAGTCCCCTTTATCCCATACGCAAACAACCTACTTACTCGGGTCTGTGCTTCTGTCACTCACGCACCCCACCATAAGCAAATCATAAACATATTGCAAACCCTACAGAGGGAATCCCTCACGCTTGCGCGACACGGAGGGCACAATAGGACAGCACCAATAATAAAACATGCAACTCAAACCAAACATAGCAATTCATCAATCACCGGTAGGACAACGAAAATCTACTCAGACATCATAGGATGGCAACACATCATTGGAAAATAATATGAAGCATAAAGCACCATGTTCAAGTAGAGTGTACAACGGGTTGCGGGAGAGTGGACCGCTGGATATAGATGGGGGAAGGTGATGGAGATGTTGGTGAAGATGACGGCGGTGTTGGTGAAGATCGCGGTGATGATGATGGCCCCCGGCGGCGTTCCGGCGCCACCGGAAGCAAGGGGGAGAGAGCCCCCCTTCTTCTTCTTCTTCCTTGACCTCCTCCCTATATGGGAGAAGGGTTTCCCCTCTGGTCCTTGGCTCCCATGGCTTGGGAGGGGCGAGAGCCCCTCTCAAGATTGGATCTATCTCTTTGTTTCTGCATTCCCAGATTCTGCCCCTTCACCATTTCTTTTATATCCGAAGATCCGTAACTCCGATTGGGGTGAATCTTTCGCCCAGATCTTTCTCATAAAATTAGCTTTCTTGCGGAAAAAGAAGAGCGTAAACCGCCTTACGGGGGGCCCAGGAGAGTCTAGGGCGCGCCTGCCTCCCTGGGGCGCGCCCCCTATCTCCTGGCCCCCTCGGGCACCGTCTCGCATTGATTTTACTTCCCAAAAATCATAAATGTTCCAAAATAATTCTCCGTCCATTTTTATCCCGTTTGGACTCCGTTAGATATGGGTTTTCTGTGAAACATAAAACATGCAACAAACTGGAACTGGCACTAGGCACTAGATCAATATGTTAGTCCCAAAAATAGTATAAAAAGTTGCCAAAAGTATATGAAAGTTGAATAATATTGGCATGGAACAATAAAAAATTATAGATATGACGGAGACATATCAGGAGGCCGGCGGCCGCGGCGGTGGTTGGGTTGGATCGAGACAGGGGAGGAGGAAGATGATGCGGGGCTGGGGTTGGGGGAGTGGAGATCGGCGGCGGAGTCGGGTTTGGAGTTGCAGGAGAGGAGAGGATAAGGCGCGGCTCGGGAAGGAGGGTGCCGCCTCCAGCGACGGGAAGCTAGGGTTAGAGAGTGGTGAGAGAGAGGCCATGGCTATGGCTCGCCGGGCGTGACGCCATCGTCGATGAGCGGCAACGCGTCTGTCGCTGACGAGGCCGAGGCGGGCGACGCGCACGTCTACTGTGGAAGAGGCGCCGGGGCCGTGGGAGAAGGGGCCGGCGTCGGACAGGACAGGCAGGTGGGAGATCTGAATCATTGGAGAGGGAGAGAGAATGAGGAAGGGCGTGGGCGATGAGGTTGGTCGAGGACGAGGGAGACGAGGGGAGAGTGAGGGCGGCGGCGGAGGTGGGTGGTGGCGAGGTTCAGAGGGGTGGGTGGTGGCGACAAGGGGGACGAGGGGGATCTTCATCCGGGGAGAGGGGAGAGGATCTGAGGGGGGAGGGAGAGAAAGAAAGAAAGAATGGAGGCGGGGGTGGGTGGAAAATGTCCATGAGGACAGACCTAGGGTTTCAGCTCGGGTGGGTTTGGGCTGTTGGATCCGGAAGCATCCGACGGTGGTTGATGCGTGATCCGCGTGATATTCTCATGGTCCAATAAGAACGCGGCAAACAATTTGATGACCTTATGACCATATAAATTGGTCGTGATCGATTCAAGATAAAAAATTTCATTCCATTTTTCAGTGCTCAAAATGAGTTTTTTTGTGAAAGTCCTATAAAATATTGTTCAAATGATATCATATTTTGCACAAGTTTACATCTTGGATTTGCAAACAATATTGACAAAGGGAGTCTTTATTTCCTTTGCACGAAAAACCAATTTTCCATTTTTCGAGTGCCCACAATAAGTTTTTTTGTGAAGGACCTATAATATATTTGTTATAAAATTGTACCAATCAATTTTCTAAAATACTAGGACATATTTAATGCACAATTGACCAAATGGTTTGGTGTAAAAAGTTTTGATCCACCACTCGTGAAAAAGACAAATTTCCGCCGGTTCAGTTGAAAGCGGGTCAAATTTGAACTGCATCTGCCTTATAGTTTTCTCTTTATTTTTTCCAAAAATCATTTCTAGTTACATAAGTATATATTTAATCAGAGAAACACAAAAAAATCCAAGATTCAACCACTAGCTAGGAACGGTTATTCCCGCCATTTTGACAGCATTTTGAAACGGGCATAGAAATTCAAAAAAATCAAAAAATTGGAGAACCTTCGCATTGTGTCATTATATGTGGCCAAGTTACCAGCAAAAATTATAAACTTGTAATACGACAATTATTTTAAAAAAGTGTTCGCAGAAACGAGCTATCAAGTGTGAATATTCATGGTTTTCAAGCCAAATGATCAATCTTATGGCCACATTCATGACATAGTTAGTTAAAATGATCTCATATTATGCACAAGTTTACATCTTGGAATGGCAGACAATGTTGCCTAAGGAAGTTTTCATTTTCTTTGGATGAAAAATTCATTTTCCATTTTTTGAGTGCCCAAAATGAGTTCTTTCTTGAAGGACCTATAATATATTTGTTGCAAAATTATATAAAATCAATTTTTTAAAATACTAGGACATATTTAATGCATAATTGACCAAATGGTTAGGTGTCAAAAGTTTTTATCCACCTCTGGTGAAAAAGACAAATTTCCACCGATTCAGCTGGAAACGGGTCAAATTTGAACTGCAGCTGCCTTATAGTTTTCTCTTTATTTTTTCTAAAAATCATTCCTAGGTACATAAGTATCTATTTAATTAGAGAAATACCAAAAAAAGTCCAAGATTCAACAACTAGCTAGGAACGGTCATTCCCGCCGTTTTGACCGCATTTTGAGACGCGCATAAAAAATTCAAAAACAATCAAAAAAATGGAAAACCTTCACATTGTGTCATTATATGTGACCAAGTTACCAGGAAAAATAATAAACTTGTAATACGGCAATTCTTTTAAAAAAGTGTTCTCAGAAACGAGCAATCATGTGTGGAGATCAATGGCTTTCAAGCCAGATGATCAATCTTATGGCCACATTCATGGCATAGTTTGTTCAACTGATCTCATATTGTGCACAAGGGTGCATATTGGAATGGCAAACAATGTTGCCTAAGGAAATTTTCATTTTCTTTGGACGAAAAAATCGTTTTCCATTTTTCGAGTGCCCCAAATGAGGTTTTTTTGTGAAGAACCTACCAAATAATTGTTGCAAAATTGGACCAAATAATTTTTCTAAAATACTACGCCATATTTAATTCACAATTTACCAAATGGTTGGGTGTCAAAAGCCTTGATCCACCTCTGGTGAAAAAGGCAAATTCCCGCTGATTCGGGAGGAAGCGGGTCGGCTTTGAACTATAGTTGCCTCATAGTTTGCTCTTTATTTTTTCCAAAAAATCATTTCTAAGTACATAACTATCTATTTAATCAGAGAAACATCAAAATGTTTCCAAGATTCAACAACTAGCTAGGAACGGTCAAGCCCGCGTTTTGTCCGCATTTTGAAACGGGCATAAAAAATTCAAAAAAAAATCAAAAAATTGGAAAACCTTCGCATTGTGTCATCATATGTGACCAAGTTTCCAGGAAAAATAATAAACTTGTAATACGGCAATTATTTTAAAGAAGTGTTCTCAGAAATGAGCTACCATGCGTGAAGATTCATGGCTTTCAAGCCAAATGATCAATCTTATGGCCACATTCATGGCATAGTTTGTTCAAATGATCTCATATTCACAATGGTGCATCTTGGAATTCCAAACAATGTTGCCTAAGGGAGTTTTCATTTTCTTTGCACGGAAAATTCATTTTCCATTTTTCGAGTGCCTGAAATGAGGTTTTTTTGTTAAGGAACTACCAAATAATTATTGCAAAAAAATATACCAAATCAATTTTATAAAATACTAGGCCATGTTTAATGCACAATTGACAAAATGGTTGGGTGTAAAAAGTTTTGATCCACCTCTGGTGAAAAAGACAAATTCCCGCCAATTCAGTAGGAAGCGGGTCAAATTTGAACTGCAGCTGCCTCATAGTTTGCTCTTTATTTTTTCCAAAAATCATTTATAGGTACATAAGTATCTATTTTATCATAGAAACACCATAAGTTTTCCAAGATTCAACCACTAGCTAGGAACGGTTAAGCCCGCCGTTTTGACCGCATTTTGAAACGGGCATAAAAAATTCAAAAAAATCAAAAAAATGGAAAACCTTCGCATTGTGTCATTATATGTGACCAAGTTTCCAGGAAAAATAATAAACTTGTAATACGAAAATTATTTTTAAAAAGTGTTCTAAAAAATGAGCTATCATGTGTGAAGATTCATGGCTTTCAAGCCAAATGATCAATCTTATGGCCACATTCATGGCATAGTTTGTTCAAATGATCTCATATTGTGCACAAGGGTGCATCTTGGAATTCCAAACAATGTTGCCTAAGGGAGTTTTCATTTTCTTTGCACGGAAAATTCATTTTCCATTTTTTGAGTGCCCGAAATGAGGTTTTTTTGTGAAGGAACTACCAAATAATTGTTGCAAAAATGGACCAAATCAATTTTATAAAATACTAGGCCATGTTTAATGCACAATTGACAAAATGGTTAGGTGCAAAAAGTTTTGATCCACCTCTGGTGAAAAAGACAAATTCCCGCCGATTCAGTAGGAAGCGGGTCAAATTTGAACTGCAACTGCCTCATAGTTTGCTATTTATTTTTTTCCAAAAATCATTTCTAGTTACAGAAGTACCTACTTAATCATAAATACATGGTTTGGTGGCGGTACGTCGAGGTTTGGATGGTGGCCAAGGGCCCCAACTCTAGAGTGCATAAACTCGCATGCCCGCCGCGAGGTCACCGCGTGACCGTGGCGTTGCCATGTGTTCTGGGCGGCCTAGGCATGTCTAGTGGGTTGGGCACTCCCCAGGAAGGTGCTAGGAAGAAAATCACAACATAAGATTCTCACGAGGAGACCGATCGATGCTCAAACATGAATAAGCAGCCAAGTGTTTGATTAGCGGTACGAGAAATGCACATGGCTAATGGGCGTGAGTTTTGGATGAGGATGATCAGTTACTAAGAAGACCATCTTCACAAATTTTCAGCTCAAAAGGAGGAGCCTAGATGGTACTTGCTTGCAAAGTACCACACTGGACATAAATACGAATGTTGAAGCTGGGCTCAAAATAATGAATGGATTGAGCTGGCATTTGGTGGAGGATGGTTATTTGGGCATAGGAAAGCACTGTAGAAAATGGATACCATTTGGACATGCCAAAGTGGTACTTCCTTCACAAAGTGTTTTTATGAACAGAATAGGAAAATGAATATTTTTGAATTATTTTTTAACTAGGCAAGGAAGGTTTTTTACATATTTAACGAAGATATGACCCAAAGAATTTATGAGATTTTTTTGGGAATTTTGGGAATGACAGAAATATAGGTTGCTTCACAACCTAGGGCAAAACCTGCCACATGGACATGACACATAGGCAAAACTGATGAGGTGGCGCCTAGTCATAGCAACCCACCACAATTTACAAGGTTATGACCATCTATATTGGTCATGATCAGCTAGAAATAAGGTAGCGGACCAGTGCTATCTGCTTTATGACCATTTCATGTAAGGAAATTACGACCTTTCTGACCAAAATGGTCGTTATAGTTTAAGGTTTGGAGCCTCCCGAACAGCTTTTGACCAATTGGTCTGAAATGGTCATAGATCTATGACCAATTCTTCCAGGGTCACTGATAGAAGGTCACTAGTTGACATATTTCTTGTAGTGGAGGTGCCCACGAGGTAGGGGGGCGCGCCCTCCACCCTCGTGGATGCCTCGTGTCCTTCCCGGACTACTTCTTATTTTCCTATTTTCTTAAATATTACAAAACGGAGAAAAATTGCTATTAGAACTGTTTTGGAGTCGGTTTACTTACTGTACCACATACCTATTCCTTTTCGGAGTCTGAAACATTCTGGAAAGTGTCTCTTATGTATTCCTCCAGGGTTACGGATTCAATAATATTAGTTTCAATATTTATAGGATTACCTGAGATATAATGTTTGATTCTTTGACTGTTCACCACCTTCGAATTGTGCCTTCAAAGTTGTTGATTTTTATGGCACCGGAACGATAGACCTCCTCGATAACGTAAGGGCCTTCCCATTTAGAGAGAAGTTTTCCTGCAAAAAAACTTAAAAGAGAGTTGAATAGCAACACATAATCACCTATGTTAAACTCACGCTTTTGTATCCTTTTGTCATGCCATCTTTTAACTTTTTCTTTAAACATTTTGGCATTCTCGTAGGCCTGGGTTCTCCATTCATCAAGTGAGCTAATATCAAATAACCTCTTCTCACCGGCAAGTTTGAAATCATAATTGAGCTCTTTAATAGCGCAGTATGCCTTATGCTCAAGTTCGAGAGGTAAGTGACATGCTTTTCCATAAACCATTTTATACGGAGACATACCCATAGGATTTTTATATGCAGTTCTATAGGCCCATAATGCATCATCAAGTTTCTTGGACCAATTCATTCTAGATCTATTAACATTCTTTTGCAAAATTAATTTGAGCTCTCTATTACTCAATTCTACTTGACCACTAGACTGTGGGTGATAAGGAGATGCAATTCTATGATTAACATCATATGTAGCAAGCATTTTACGAAAAGCACCATGAATAAAATGTGAACCACCATCAGCCATGAGATATCTAGGGACTCCAAACCTCGGAAAAATAACTTCTTTAAGCATCTTAATAGAGGTGTTATATGATCAGCACTACTAGTTGGAATAGCTTCTACCCACTTAATAACGTAATCAACAGCAACTAAAATATGTGTATATCCATTAGAGGCAGGAAAAGGTCCCATATAATCAAAGCCCCAAACATCAAATGGTTCAATAACAAGAGAATAATTCATTGGCATTTCTTGACGTCTACTAATATTACCAATTCTTTGACATTCATCATAAGACAAGACAAACTTACAGGCATCTTTGAAGAGAGTATGCCAATAAAAACCGGATTGCAATACCTTATGTGCGGTTCTATCTCCAGCATGCTGTCCTCCATATGCCTCGGAGTGACACTTGCGTAGGATCTGTTCCTGTTCATTCTCAGGTACACAACGTCTAATAACACCATCTACTCCTTCTTTATAAAGGTGTGGGTCATCCCAGAAGTAATGTCTTAAATCATAAAAGAACTTTTTCTTTTGCTGGTATGTGAAACTAGGTGGTATAAATTTAGCAACAATGTAATTAGCATAATCAGCATACCATGGAGCGGTACGAGAAGCATTTATTACTGCTAATTGTTCATTAGGAAAGCTATCATCAATAGGTAGTGGGTCATCAAGAACATTATCTACCCTAGGCAAGTTGTCTGCAACGGGGTTCTCAGCTCCCTTTCTATCAATAATATGCAAATCAAATTCTTGTAGCAAGAGAACCCATCTAATAAGTCTAGGTTTAGCATCTTTCTTTTCCATAATATATTTAATAGCAGCATGATCAGTGTGAATAGTTACTTTAGAATCAACAATATAAGGTCTCAACTTATCACAAGCAAACACAACTGCTAAGAATTCTTTTTCAGTGGTAGCATAATTTCTCTGGATAGTGTCTAGAGTTTTACTAGCATATTGAATAACATTTAATTGCTTATCAACTCTTTGCCCTAGAACAACACCTACAGCATAATCGCTAGCATCACACATAATTTCAAAGGGTAAATTCCAATCAGGTGGCTGAACAATAGGTGAAGTGATCAAAGCTTTCTTAAGTATTTCAAATGCTTCTACACAATCATCATCGAAGACAAAAGGAATATCTTTTTGCAATAGATTAGTCAGAGGCCTAGGATTTTAGAAAAGTCCTTAATGAACCTCCTATAAAAACCGGCATGACCAAGGAAACTTCGTATACCTTTAATGTCCTTGGGATACGTCATCTTTTCAATAGCATCAACTTTACCTTTATCAACTTCAATACCTCTTTCAGAAATTTTATGCCCCAATACAATGCCTTCATTAACCATAAAGTGGCACTTCTCCAAATTCAAAACAAGACCAGTGTCTTCACATCTCTGCAAAACTCGATCAAGGTTGCTCAAGCAATCATCAAAAGAGGATCCATAAACAGATAAATCATCCATGAATACCTCACAAATCTTTTCACAAAAGTCTGAGAATATAGCCATCATGCATCTTTGAAAGGTAGCAGGTGCATTACATAAACCAAAAGGCATACATCTATAAGCAAAAGTACCAAAAGGGCAAGTAAAAGTAGTCTTTGCTTGATCATCCGCTGACACAGGTATTTGAGAGAAACCAGAATAACCATCTAGAAAGCAGAAATGTGTATGTTTGGATAGTCTTTCTAGCATTTGATCAATAAAAGGTAAACGGTAATGATCTTTCTTAGTAGCCTTATTTAATTTTACGGAAATCAATTACCATCCTATAACCTGTAATAATTCTTTGCGGGATCAATTCATCTTTATCATTAGGAACGACAGTAATACCTCCCTTCTTAGGGACACAATGGGCAGGGCTTACCCACTGACTATCAGCAACGGGATAAATTATAACTGCTTCGAGGAGCTTTAGTATTTCCTCTCTTACCACTTCTTTCATCTTAGGATTTAACCGTCGTTGATGATCTCTAACTAGTTTGGCGTCTTCTTCCAATTTTATTTTGTGTTGGCATAGAGTGGGACTAATGCCCTTAAGATCATCAAGAGTATATCCAATAGCGGCACGGTGCTTCTTCAGAGTTTTCAATAATCATTCCTCTTCCTGCTCTGAAAGGTTAGCACTAATAATAACAGGATATATCTTCTTTTCATCAAGATAATCATATTTAAGAGTATCAGGTAAAGGTTTAAGCTCAAACACGAGATCACCCTTGGGTGGAGGAAGGTCCCCTAGGATTTCAACAGTCAAGTTGTTTTTCAAAATAGGACCCTGTTTAAAGAATACTTCATCTATCTCCCTTCTTTCATTCATAAACATATCATTTTCATGGTCTAGCAAATATTGTTCTAAAGGATCTATAGGAGGCACGGCAATAGAAGCAAGACCAATAATTTCATCCTTACTAGGCAGTTCTTTATCATGGGGTTGTCTACGAAATTTAGCAAAATTAAACTCATGAGACATATCTCCCAAGCCAATTGTAACAATATCCTTTTTCACAATCAATCCTAGCATTGACAGTATTCAAGAAGGGTCTACCAAATATAGCGGGACAAAAGCTATCTTCTGGGGAACCAAGAACAAGAAAATCAGCAAGATATTTAACTTTCCCACACAAGATTTCGACACCTCTAACAATCCCCATTGGTGAAATAGTATCTCTATTTGCAAGCTTAATTGTAACATCAATATCTTCTATTTCAGCGGGTGCGATATCATGCATAATTTCTTCATATAAGGAAAAAGTTATTGCACTAGCACTAGCACCCATATCACATAAGCCATGATAACAAGGATCTCCTATTTTAACAGAAATAACAGGCATGCCTACAAAAGGTCTATGTATCTTAGAATCGGGTCTAGCAATGTTAGCAGCCTGTTCAGAAATAAATAACATGCCCATCAATATTATCAGCCAAGAGATCTTTAACCATAGCAATACTAGGTTCAACTTTAATTTGCTCAGGAGGTGTATATATTCTAGTATTACTCTTACGAACCATAGTTGAAGCTTTAGCATGATCCTTTATCCTAACAGGGAAAGGTGGTTTCTCAACATATGTAGTAGGAACAATAGGATCATTATAAGTGATAGTCTTTTCTTCAACTGTAACAGGTGCAACTACCTTTACTTCAGTGGGAGGATTATATTTAAACCACTTCTCCTTAAGGAGATCAACATGGGTAGCAAATGATTCACAGAAAGAAGCTACTATCTCAGAGTCAAGTCCATATTTAGTGCTAAATCCACGAAAAGCAACGGTATCCATAAAAGATTTAACACAATCAAACTTAGGTGTCATACCCGACTCCTTACCATCGTCGGAATCCCAATCTTCAGAGTTGCATTTAATTCTTTCCAATAAATCCGACTTGAATTCAATAGTCTTCATCATATAAGTAGCCAGCACAAGAAGTATCGAGCTCATGATTGGGGCATGAATACAACATTGACTTAAGCCTCCCCAAGCTTGAGCGATGCTTTCTCCTTCGCGAGGCCAAAAATTATATATATAATTACGATCATGATGAACAAGATGCATAGGATAAAACTTCTGGTGAAATTCCAATTTCAATAGTTTATAGTCCCAAGATCCCATATCACCACATAGCCTATACCATGTCAATGCATATCCCTTCAAAGATAAAGGGAAGACCTTCTTCTTAACAACATCATTAGGCATACCTGCAAGCTTAAATAATCCACAAACTTCATCCACATAGATAAGGTGTAAATCGGGATGTAATGTTCCATCTCCTGCAAAGGGAATAGCTAGCAGTTTCTCTATCATACCCGAAGGAATTTCAAAGTAAACATTTTCAGTAGGTTCATTAGGTTGAGGAGCAACTCTTTGCTCTACTGGTCGGGGTGAAGATACCCCGAACAAGCCCCTCAAAGGATTAGTTTCCATAGTAACAAGTGACGGTAAATTTCAGCACACTATATAAATATTTCCTTACCAAGTTCCACTCACCAAAGGTGCTTCACTCCCCGGCAAAGGCGCCAGAAAAGAGTCTTGATGACCCACAAGTGTAGGGGATCTATCGTAGTCCTTTTGATAAGTAAGAGTGTCGAACCCAACGAGGAGTAGAAGGAAATGACAAGCGGTTTTTAGTAAGATATTCTCTGCAAGCACTGAAATTGTAGGTAACAGATAGTTTTGTGATAAGATAATTTGTAAGGGTAACAAGCAATGAAAGTAAATAAAGTGCAGCAAGGTGGCCCAATCCTTTTTGTAGCAAAGGACAATCCTGGACAAGTTCTTATAATGATAAAAGCGCTCCCGAGGACACATGGAAATTATCATCAAGCTAGTTTTCATCACGCTCATATGATTCGCGTTCGTTACTTTGATAATTTGATATGTGGGTGGACCGGTGCTTGGGTACTGCCCTTTCTTGGAGAAGCATCCCACTTATGATTAACCGCTATTGCAAGCATCCGCAACTACAAAAGAAGTATTAAGGTAAATCTAACCATAGCATGAAACAAGTGGATCCAAATCAGCCCCTTACAAAGCAACGCATAAACTAGGGTTTAAGCTTCTGTCACTCTAGCAACCCATCATCTACTTATTACTTCCCAATGCCTTCCTCTAGGCCCAAGTAATGGTGAAGTGTCATGTAGTCGACGTTCACATAACACCACTAGAGGAGAGACAACATACATCTCATCAAAATATCGAACGAATACCAAATTCACATGACTACTAATAGCAAGACTTCACCCATGTCCTCATGAACAAACGTAACTAATCACAAAGCATATTCATGTTCATAATCAGAGGGGTATTAATATGCATTACGGATCTGAAAATTTGATCTTCCACCAAATAAACCAACTAGCATTAACTACAAGGAGTAATCAACACTACTAGCAACTCACATGTACCAAACTGAGGTTTTGGTACTAAGATTTGATACAAGAGATGAACTAGGGTTTGAGAGGAGATGGTGCTGGTGAAGATGTTGATGGAGATTGACCCCCTCCAAATGAGAGGATTGTTGGTGATGATTTCCCTCTCCCGGAAGGAAGTTTCCCCGGCAGAACAGCTCCACCGGAGCCCTAGATTGGTTCCGCCTCGTGGCGGCGGAGTTTCGTCTCGTAAGCTTGCTTCTGATATTTTCCCGGGTAAAAGACTTCATATAGCAGAAGATGGCCACCGGAGGACTGCCAGGGGGCCCACGAGGCAGGGGGGCTCGCCCTGTAAGGGTGGGCGCGCTCCCACCCTCGTGGACGGTGGGTGGCCCCCCTCAGGTATTTCTTCCGCTGAATAATTCTTATTAATTCCAAAAGTGACTTTCATGGAGTTTCAGGACTTTTGGAGCTGTGCAGAATAGGTCTCTAATATTTGCTCCTTTTCCAGCCCAGAATCCCAGCTGCCGGCATTCTCCCTCTTCATGTTAAACCTTGTAAAATAAGAGAGAATAGCCATAAGTATTGTGACATAACGTGTAATAACGGCCCATAATGCGATAAATATCGATATAAAAGCATGATGCAAAATGGACGTATCACGCACCTTACAATACAGGCAAGAACTCCTTCTTTGACTGATCCATTTTGAACTCCTTCAAAATCTTGTCAAGGTATGTAATCATTGAAAGTCTTATCAAGCGTCTTGATCTATCTCTATAGATCTTAATGCCCAATATGTAAGCAGCTTTACCGAGGTCTCTGAGGGAGTCCTGGACTATGGGGTCCTCGGGGAGCCGGCCTATGTGATGTGGGCCGGACTGATGGGCCGTGAAGATACAAGGTAGAAGGACTTCCCCTGTGTCCGGATGGGACTCTCCTTTGCGTGGATGGCAAGCTTGGCATTCGATCATGTACCTTCCTTTCTCTATAAATCGACTCTGTACAACTCTAGATCCCTCTGGTGCCTATATAAACAGGAGGGCTTAGTCCATAGGCAAGATCACAATCATATAGCTAGACATCTAGGGTTTAGCCATTACGATCTTGAGGTAGATCAACTCTTGTAACCCCTATACTCATCAAAATCAATCAAGCAGGAAGTAGGGTATTACCTCCATTAAGAGGGCCCGAACCTGGGTAAACATCGTGTCCCCTGCCTCCTTGTTACCTTCGATCCTGAGACGCACAGTTCGGGACCCCCAACCTGAGATCTGCCGGTTTTGACACCTACATTGGTGCTTTTTTTTAGAGTTCCAACTACCCATACTACGCCCCCATTGATTGGAAACCCTCGGGGAAAATGATCCCATAAACAAAGGAATTATACAGTACGAAATAGCAAAAAAAAAAATAGACTAATTCGATTCCAAAAAATCGATAATAGGTATTTTATTCTGCTTAAATTGTCCCGACAAGGATTCATGATCTAATCCACTGACCTTCCTTTCATTCCAGTAGAGGTGTCCGTCCCCCTTGAGGGGGCCTACTGACCCAAGTAAGCCTCACTCGCGGGTATCTGAGCAATTCTTCCTGTGTCGTCACCAGAAGGCTTGATGGCTCCATCAACCATCCACAACAATTCGGCCCTGAGGGAGACTTTTCTCCCCGGGCAAATCTTCGTATTCGGCGGCTTCGCACTGCGTGCCAATTCGATTGGCCATTTGGAGCAGATAGACAACTACGCCCCTGGTCATCATATCAGTTTCGGAAACCTAAACTACACCGCTGATACCCGGGGAGACTTGGTCTTCCAAGGGTACGCGGCCTCAACCACAGCTCCGGTCTCAGATCCGGAACTCTTCACCGAGTCCGAAGGCAGGAATTTAGAGCCCGTCGGACTCGTCACAGCCATAGAGCTCAACACCGGGGATACGGAGGGGATCATTTCACCAGCCAGCCCGGAATCACTCCCGGCTCCCTCTATCCTCATCGAGCCAGACTCACCGCCGTGCACTAGCTCCGAACTCTCAAGGTCTGTGTTATACGAGCTCAGCTAGGGAACTCCTGTCCCGCCCCGCTCCACGGATTCTTGCTTCCCTGTCCAGACCCCACTCTTAAACGAGGATCTGGACTTAGTGCGATCTCTCACCATTACAAAAGGATTGCCGCCGAACTATGCCCAGCCTGCACTAGGGGCTGAGAGCGGGGAATTTTATGTCCCACCCACCACCCACTTCATAGCCACTGTCGAGGACCTAACCGACATGCTCGATTACGCTTCCGAGGAAATCGGCGGCATGGACGACGATATCGGAGAAGAGCAAAGCCAGAACCCTTCGCTTACAGGACGTTGGACGACTACTTCCACATATGACGTGTATATGGTGGACACACCCAAAGAGGATGACGGCGAAGGTGGGAAGGACCCAGTCGAGAATAATTCGCCTGTGGCACCACCAAAGCGTCGTTGTCAGTGGCGCCGCTCTAAACCGCGCCGAGAAAAAGACAGCAATACCGGCACCGGAGACAACAATACTCCGGATAACGCCGAAGACCAAGAAGCCCCTATCGAACCAACATCCGAACATGATGATTGGGAGGAGGGGCAAGTAAACCCCGACGACCTCCTTGAGGATGAGGGTTCGAAGGATAGTAACTACGTACCAATCTCCGAAGAAGATGAGAGCCTCGGCGATGAAGAATTCATCTTGCCAGAGGAACCCTTCGAACAAGAGCGCTTTAAGCGCGGCTAATAGTCACAGCAAGAAGCCTGAAAAAGAAGCAGCAGCAGCTTCAAGCTGATCAGGATCTGCTCAATGACAGATGGATTGATGTCCTGGCAGCCGAGGAATACGGCCTCGAACGCCCAACCAAGAGTTACCCGAAGCGCAAACTGCTGGCCCAATTCGACGACGAGGCCCCAGAGCCTGTACCGCCCAGGCGTAACGCTACTGACGGACCTGACCGACCACCACGTGGCCAGGACAGAGTGACAACTCAAGCCGAACACCCGCCTGCACCACCCCGCCGTAAAGGTAGAGAGACAGCGGCTGCAGGGCACACTTACGACCTACGACAGGACATGGATAATAGAGCCGGTCAGACCAGGTCAATATACGGATCAAGGGGGCGAGCCCCAGCACGAGAAGACGACCATCAAGCCTGGCGCGACAAGCATAACTTCACCCGGGCCGAAAACCGCATACAGACACCATCCGATCTGCGTCATGACGTGGCCCGATATAGAGGCGCCGCACACCCCCTATGCTTCACCATGAGGTAATGGAGCATGAGTTCCCAGAAGGGTTTAAACCCGTGAACATCGAGTCATACGATGGAACAACAGATCCCGCAAATATGGATTAAAGATTTCCTTCTCCACTTCACATGGCCTGCAGTGATGATCTACATGCCATCAAATACCTCCCCTTAAACTTAAGGTGCCAGCTCGGCACTGGTTAAACAGCCTCCCAGAAAACTCTTGGAAGCTGGGAAGACCTGGAGGATGCCTTTAGAGACAACTTCCAGGGCACTGATATCCGACCTCCGGACGCCGATGAACTCAGTCACATAGTCCAGCAGCCAGGAGAGTCAGCTATAAAATTCAGGACCTGGTTCCTAGTCAAAAAGAACCAGATTGTCGACTGTCCGTACGCTGAGGCTCTAGCAGCCTTCAAACACAGCATCTGCGACGAATGGCTTGCTCGACACCTTGGCCAAGAAAAGCCGAAGTCCATGGAAGCCCTCACATCACTCATGACCCGCTTTTGCGCAGGCGAAGATAGCTGGCTGGCCCATAGCAGCAACAATACCAGCAATCCTGGCACTTCCGAAGCAAAGAACATAAACGGCAGGCCCCGACGCAATAAAAACAAGCGTGAGAGGAACACTAAAAATGCCGAAGACATGGCGGTCAACGCTGGATTCAGTGGCTCCAAGCCCGGTCAACGGAAGAGGCCATTCAAAAGAAACAAGGACGGCTCATCTAGCCTGGACCGAATATACTCGATCGACCTTGCCAGATTCACGGCACCCCTGACAAGCCTGGTAACCATACCAACAGAAGTTATTGGGTCTTCAAACAGGCCGGCAAATTAAACACCGAGCACACGGGGAAAGGGTTGCCCAGCGAGGATGACGATGAGGAGCCTCGCCCACCGAACACAGGGGGACAGAAGAAATTTCCCCCCGGGGTCAAGGCGGTGAACATGATATACACTACTCACATCCACAAAAGGGAGTGCAAGCGCGCGTTAAGGGACGTCTATGCGATAGAGCCAGTCGCCCCAATTCAACCCATTGTCAGCATGCCTAATCACCTTTGATCGCAAGGACCATCCGACCAGTATCTGTCATGGAGGTTCAGCCGCATTGGTCCTCGACCCAATTATCAATGGATTCCACCTCACGAGAATCCTCATGGACGGCGGCAACAGTCTTAATCTGCTCTATCAGGACACAGTCCGGAAAATGGGTATTGACTCGTCAAGAATCAAACCCACCAAAACTACCTTTAAAGGAGTAATACCTGGTGTGGAGGCCCGCTGCATGGGGTCAATCACATTAGAGGTCGTATTCGGTTCGCTGGACAACTTTCGAAGTGAAGATTTGATCTTCGACATCGTCCCTTTTCGCAGTGGCTATCACGCACTGCTCGGATGAACTGCGTTTGCCCGCTTCAACGCGGTCCCGCATTATGCTTATCTAAAACTCAAAATGCCAGGACCACGTTGTGTTGTAACAGTCCATGGAAACATGGACCGCTCCCTCCGTACCGAGGAACACACCGCGGCCCTCGCATCAGAAGTGCAGGTCGGCCTTATCAAGCCGAACTCCACATCGACAGTCAAGCCACCTGACCCTGTCAAACGAGTCCGGACTACCCCGCAGAATGATAGTCCAGCTCATCAGGAGCTCGATTAGCAATCCGGCCTCTGTCTTCGCCCTAACCAAGGAGCGGCGTATGTGTCGCACGCTCATAACTACGCACTAAAAATACCATGGGCGACGATGGAGGCATATCAAGGATAAGGTCCACAATACGGCTCGACCGTATCCGGACCCCCATCTATCTTTTTCCGAACTTCATTTTTTCTTTTCAGGTTCTTTACAACCTGCATCACCCTTTTTATGGTGTCAAGGGCCCTTTTACAAGCCCCTTATGAAAACTTATCCATTAATCCTCTCAAAGGATCACACACCAAGGCGAAAAGCGGTTGTATTTCTGGTTGGCTGGATGGTGATAGGAGCAATATTACTTGGGAGAGTTACCTTTTTACCTGTACTTCTCCTTTTCCTTTTTTTCTTCACCACCTCACGTATGGGTTTAATCAATTATTTTCGAGATTTTTGTGGAAGAGATTGATTGGATAGGAAGCTCCTCCTCATTACCTGATTCATCATAATAAACACTAAGAGGGTATTGGGAAATATTTTCCCTTTCATTAGTACTCTCTTCATATTTTATTTGTTTTCTTGTCTTTAGATAGTTGGCAATATAAAGATTCTCAATGCAGTTTACCGCACAAAACATATAAATTTACTCTAGATCAAAATCAAGAAATCTCTTGAGATTAAATTTTGGAATACTGTCAGTTATACGTCTGATTTCTTCGTACCCCAAAAGAAGACTAAGCTCTTTTTGATGCTCAAGGGTAATCAAGTTATCACAATTTTTTGACACGATTTGATCATGAAACAATTTGCATTGGAGATTTAAATGACCACGTTCATTGCAAAATTCACAAGGATGGCGAGAAAAATTAAATCTTTCAGCACAATCATCTAGCCTCTCTTGCAACTTTTCTGTTTCTAAATATTTATGCTTCTTACAAAATCTATCTTCCCTTTTTGGTGTGCATTTGCACTCCCAATTCACTCCGCAAAAATTGACATTCTTATAGGAGACATCATTATCATGACCAATGCAATCATTATTAACAACATGGATATTCAAATAATTCATACTAGCAATATTGCAATCATGCCCATCATCCAACATTAGACATCCGAAATCTAGTCGAAGTTAAGACGTTGTTGTACTAGACTTAATTTGCATGCTATGTGCCGATGATTTATGCTATTTTCTATCTGCACTTTGCTTAATATTGCCCAGTTTGCATGAATTTCGTCCAGTTGATTAAAATGTGGTTTGAAATGTATGCGGCTAATGTTAGAGCATATCCAGCCGTCCGGCCCCCAAGGACACCGAAAAAGCGTCGTCTGGGGCTGAACTGGTGTTTGCTTTTGGCGTGGGGTCGATTGCGTTCTCGGTCGTCGCCCCCAGGCCGCCCCCAAAATCGCTCAAACTCGGCGATCTGATACGAATATGGCACAAACTCAGCGATCTTATACGATTATGGCACAAACTCGGCGAGTTTTCATTCAAATTTGTAAAAAAACAGAGAAACAAACAAATTATGCCTAGAACTACACCTAGCTCTGCTACGCCGCGGACGCCGCCCGCCTTCTACATGCCGAGGAGCCTGTAGAAGCAGGTGTAGTCGCCACCGCCATCGTCGTCGCCCTGCGCCCCGCGGGAGCCGTCGTCGTCCCTACTGCATCCCTGACCAGGGTCGCCCATGCACGGGGGTTGGACAGCCCGGTGAGGGAGTCCCGGATTAGGGGGTGTCCGGATAGCCGGACTACCATCATCAGCCGATCTATCATCAGCCGGACTATCATCATCGACCGGACACCAAGACTATGAAGATACAAGATTGAAGACTTCGCCCCGTGTCCGGATGGGACTTTCCTTGGCGTGGAAGGCAAGCTTGGCGATACGGATATGTAGATCTCCTACCATTGTAACCGACTCTATGTAACCCTAGCCCTCTCCGGTGTCTATATAAACCGGATGGCTCTAGTCCGTAGGACAGAACAACAACCCTTACAATCATACCATAGGCTAGCTTCTAGG
>LR880972.1:917858286-917874742 GCA_904067115.1 Aegilops sharonensis
CGAATAGGCCGAGGGAGTAGTTCTTGATGATCCACACTTACGAGAGCATCTTTTAAGTGTGGATCTTTTAAGTTTAAATGATCCACACTTAAAAGATGCTCTCGTAGACATTTTGAAGGAAATATGTACTCCAGAGCTAACTTTAGCCTAAGGATGACAGTTCTGAGCATGCACATTTATTTCTCTACCTTTTTAATGTTTGTAAAAATCCAATATGTTAATGAAGCGAAACGAAAGCTATGATGGCAAGGCGAGAAAACCACATGCAACGCCCGAGGAAGGACCACCTGCCGGCGAGGTAATCATGTGACACTGTCAGCCAGATCGAGAGAAAGGCCCACATGGCAGTGAGAACAGACTGCATCAGCCATTAGCAGGACAACAGTCAATGTCAGCTCGGACTGCAAATGGCCTGAGAACGCCCGGTATCCACCAGGTTTGAGGCTTTTTCTTGACTTCGGAAGTCCGTCCAGAACAATTGTCTATGATTAGTTTTTTGGAAACATTGGTGCCTTTGCTGGTCTATGAGTTCATATCTAATGGAACACTCTATGTCCTTCACACACTTAAGCGATTGTTAAGTGCTTGATTTCATGGGATGATCGCATTAGGATTGCAGTAGAAACTGCGACTGCTCTTGCTTATCTCCACTTAGCTGCCACAATGCCAATTTTCCATAGGGATGTCAAATCGGCCAATATATTGTCACATGACAATTTTCTAAAAAGGTATCTGACTTGGGTGATTTAAGGTCTGTATTACTTGAACATACTCCTGTGGCGACAATTGTACATGCACGGTAGGATTGGCTACTTAGACAAGGAGTATGAACTGACTGGGGGAGTGATGTTTATACCCATCTCATTGTTTCGTGGAAGCATTTCATCATTTCATCAGGGAACTCTCGTGGGAATTAGGGATTCTCGAGTTTTGCGAGAAGCAGCTGTTGAAGAATTGATGACATTGCATCAATAGCAGAATCATGCTTGAGCCGAAGCAGACAGGCCAGCCAGCCATGAAAAAGATGTAACACTGTTCGCACTTGTAGCGAACAATTTCTACCTCTTTCATGGTCAGCCTCTCATGGTTGGGTTTTCAAGTATGATTATGCTATTGACGCAATACCATCAGTTTCCTCAGCAGTTGCTTCTTGCACGACTTGAGAATCCCACCGTGTATATTGACGTATATATGGAAGATCACACGAAAGAATTCTCGAATTCCACTGACCTCTGGCCGGAAGCGCCGCCTTCCGCCGATCCGGGCGCCCCGGAGCTGGATCGGGCGACCCAGGGCCCATCCGTCGCCGCCCCGGCGTCGATCGACGGCGCGCGCCCGAACTCCGCCACGAGGTGTCACGGTGGCTGGGAGGAGGAGGCTTGGCTCCGGGGATGGAAAACGCCGGGGGAAGGAAGCGGAGGGGCTCCGGGGGAAGAGGAGCTCGAGAGGGAGAGGAATGGGGCGGCGGGGCGCCATGGGAGGAGAAAAGAGGGGAGCTCGTGGGGGGGCAAAAAGGAGTGGAGAACGTGCGGAGGAGAGTGATCGAAGGAGCGTTTCTCCCACGGGTCGTCGCCATCGTCAGTCATCGAGCACCACCTACCGGCCATGACGTTATCCCCTCGCACACTCCGCCCGCCCCTCCCCCTCCCGCTCCCGCCAACTTCAAACCGCCGCCCGCCGCCACCTGCCTCCCGCCCTCGCCTCCCGGCGCTCGCGCGCCGCCGCCGCAGCAGCGTCCTCCTCGCCCGGCCGCCGCGCGCGGGCGCGGGCGCCGGGGACGGCGGCATGGCGTCGCACGGAGACTCGCACCCCACGCTGCTCGAGCACATGGGCCGGGCCGGCGCGCCCGCCGACCTCGCCGTCCTCGTCGCCCACATCCAGGCCGCCTGCAAGCGCATCGCCGCGCTCGTCGCGTCCCCAGGCAACGCCGACCTCTCGCGGGCCAAGCCGGCCGCTGCCGGTGCCGCGCCCGCGGCCGGCCGCGACGCGCCCAAGCCGCTCGACGAATTGTCGGTGTGTGCCGCTTGCGCTGGTTGTTGATTTGGTGTCGTATAGACTATAGAGGTTGATTTCTGAATGAGTGAACTGCTTTAGTTACTACTAGATTCTTGGATTCTGAATTGGCGAGCTGAATTCTGTAGAGTTTGGATTGTGGACATATGCACTGTGAAATGCTTTAGCTACTAGATTTATCTACACTCACAAATTTCTGCTACTAGATTAGTTTGCTTCATTTCAAAAACTGTACCTCGTCTCAAGAATGACCGTCAGTTTCCACAATAATTTCACTGTTTTTGCTCTTACTGTATCTACAATGGAACATATGCATCTTGGCATGAATAACAGCGGTAGCTTCAAGTAACCTGACTACTAACTTCAATTCCAATCCAGAACGAGATCATCCTGTCGTCGCTCCAAAGTTCCGGAAAAGTTGCGGTGGTGGCATCGGAAGAAAACGATCTCCCCGTATGGATGTGCGACGACGGTCCCTACGTTGTTGTCACAGACCCGCTTGATGGTTCTCGCAACATCGAGGTGTCGATCCCCACTGGAACGATATTCGGGATATACGATAGGCTGGTGGAACTCGACCATCTCCCCGTGGAGGAGAGAGCTCAGCTGAATTCGCTGCAGAGCGGTTCTCGCTTGGTCGCTGCTGGATACGTCCTGTATTCATCTGCCACCATCTTCTGCATCAGTTTCGGCGCAGGAACCCATGGCTTCACGTTGGATAGATCGACAGGAGAATTTGTTCTGACGCATCCTTCCATGCAAATACCCCCTAGAGGTAACTAAGATGTAGCATGTCAGTATTTCTCGCAATAGAAACAGAGATGTATATAAGTTCTTATTAGCTTCTGACCACCTTAGTTTTTATTAATTCTAGGTTGATGTTCTGTACCTAGTTCCAGTTGCACTAGCTGTACAAGCTTTCTCAAATCTGACTTCTCAATTTATAGGGCTCGACAGGATATTGTAGAATAATTTCTTATCCTAAAACTCAAATTGTTCCTTCTCTGCCTTTAGGTATCCAGTTTCCCCTGTAATATATGGTGCTTTAACAGGCACTTTTATTTTTCTCTCAAAATCTGCAATTGCATACAATGTCAGGACAGATATATTCAGTGAATGACGCGCGGTATTTCGACTGGCCAGAGGGCCTGAAGAAGTACATTGACACGATCAGGCAAGGCAAGGGGCAGCATCCCAAGAAGTACTCGGCTCGGTACGTGTGCTCGCTGGTCGCTGATTTTCATCGGACGATCATATACGGCGGAGTCGCAATGAACCCAAGGGATCACCTTCGGTTGGTATACGAGGCAAATCCTCTCAGTTTCCTTGCCGAACAGGCAGGGGGGCGAGGGTCAGACGGCAAGGACAGAATCCTGTCCATTCAGCCTGTGAAGCTGCACCAGAGGCTGCCATTGTTCCTGGGGAGCATGGAGGACATGCTCGAGCTAGAAAGCTATGGAGATGTCCAGCAGAAGGTCAATCCTGGATATGATGTTTAACGTTATGCGTGAGGTGAAATCTTCAGGTATTGTAATGAGGTAATGGATGTATATGGCAAAATCTACATTTGCAAGCACAATATCGTCTCTGTGTATTTTATTTTTTGCCTTCTTGCCTAGGCAACTGCAGAGTACTGCACAGTGGAGGTCAGAAGAATTTGATGTAGTTCACTGTGAAAACAAAATATGCAATATGGCTTCTTCATTTTTTGTAACTTCTATACATTTTACTCTCGAGAATATATAACTTACGGTTGACCAATGTTAAATATTTGAGGCAATTTTTCTGGCAACCCTTGCATTAGCAGATCTATGTAAGCTGTACTAGTAATCAATTTTTATGCAGTAACTGAACTTATTCATCAAACACTAGTGCTGAAAGCCTAAAACTGCGAAAATGGAAGGTGATAACAAGGACACATGAATAAACCCTGCAGATGACCAAAATACATTCCACTCTTCTATCTCTAAGCATGTTCCCACATGAGGAATTGTGACATACAGGCATACAGCCAACATCATTGGCCCTGGCCATACAGATCACAGTATCACAACATACAGTGACCATTGGAAGCCAAGAAATGACACCTTAGATCAGCAACAGGGAGGCAAACGACAGATTGATCCCTCACATCTATCCATACAATCTATAAACATCTCTGGAAAGCGGGAGGATCACAATGAAGATAGTCACGATGTACAAAAAGAAGCCAATTCTGTCCAAGCTCGGCTAAAAAATTCACTGCTCCAACGCAAGCTGCTTGTGCTTGTCCAGATCATTGAGGTAACTCGTGCGAGTGTAGTCCTCTGAATCACACGAGTCGAACATTGGGGGCTTTGTGAGTTTAGGCTTTCCCATCAGTTCGAGTGATTCCCTGTCTCCCTTCAAGAAACGGACCACCTGCGACCAAACGCGTCACTTCATCAGTTTAAAGTGTTCATTATGCGATTGAGGCAACAGGTGCACCCAAATCACTCACCGATTTCATGCTAGGCCGCAAGTTTGCGCTGTGGTGGATGCACATGGATGCCACTGCCAGGGTGAGTGCCATCTCTTCTGGGTCATATCCAGCATCAAGAGAAGGATCCACTAGCCCCTTCATGTTGTTCGACTCGAGCAGCGGTTTCGCCTTTGAGATGATCAAGAAAATTTTATTAATTCAAAGGATTCCAGAAGCACGTAACTATCTTTCTTTATGTTTTACATACATATTTTTAACTTACAGTTGAGTCAGTTTGCTATATTTATATGTTCAAACAATAATATTCAGAGAGCTAATTGAATCTACTTGTGATGAAGTATATCAGAGCAATCTGCTATACTCACCCATATCACCAGGCTTTGTCTAGAAGAGTCCACTGCTTTCCGCCCTGTCACTAGCTCAAGAAGCAATACTCCGTATGCAAACACGTCCGTCTTCTCATTTATGATCCCATGCATGAAGTACTCTGGGGCCATATAACTGTAGAAGGGGGTAAAATCAAAGTTGAAATAACATGAAACATTGTTCTGGTCCACTTGGAAGATTTTTTTCCTTCTTTCTATTTTTAAGAAGAGGAAAGCTCTGGGCTCTGCATCGATTGATGCAAACAGCCAGTCTACTGGGAATTATGAAGTCATCATGAACATATCAAACTCACCCAAATGTGCCTTCTATAGGGAACACAACCTGATGGGTGCATTTGTCAGGAAGCCACTTAGCAAGGCCAAAATCTGAAATCTGTGCAATGAGGGAGCAAAAAACGCATCAGTTTACATCATCAGGAATAGTAGAATGGGGTAAGGCCAGTGTAACAGACCAACAGTAGATACGTACCTGAGGTTGATAATCTTCAGTGAGAAGAATATTTGAAGCCTTGATGTCTCTGTGAATTATGTGCCGATGGCAGCCTTCGTGTAGATAAAATAGCCCTTCAGCGATTCCAAGTGCGATATTGAACCGGGCCTTCCACCTGAGGCCTCCCTTTGCACCTGATCAGGTAAGCTCCATTTATCACTAGACTGTCAACACCTCAAGTACACTCTTATTTAAATGGTCATTTTCATTCATCATTAGAAAAGGGTGATTCTTATGGACATGCATATGTTTTCAACTGAACAAGTACTACATGATGTGATGATGCAATAAGTATACATAAATGCAAATTATGAGCTTAATATGCACTCAACGGACATCAGCATTTAAGAAACTTTTTAAATGTTTACGTTGTGTTTGCGTACATGTCAAGATATTTGCTCTATTTCTCCCTTTTTTGGAAGCCACCGCGACAAGTCAACTGTATCATTCATTGCCTAACTAACAAATTGTTCAGAGGACTGTACCATGGAGAAGAGAAGCCAAGCTTCCATGTGGTGAGAATTGAAGAACCAGGTGCAAGCCCCCTTCCACACTGAACCCCAAGAGCTGTGCCGCATTTGGGTGGTTAACGTGCGCTATTATTCCAAGCTCGGATAGGAAATCGCTGATCCTGTCCTCCTTGTTGCCGCCTTTTGTTAACCTCTTCACCGCCACAAACTGTCCATCAGCAAGCTGTCCTTTGTACACCTCAGCGTGCCCTCCCTTTCCGATCAAATTATCTAGTAATATCGTACATTCAGATGTCAGGCAAAAATGTTTAGAGATAATTAAGTTACAGAAAAGCAATTAATTCTGGCCAATAATGGTACTTTTAGTCTACTTGGAAGGAAGAAATAGAACTACTATTAGGTTTCCACATCATATGGTCACAATTGTTGGAGGTACCACAATCTTGAAAACTGGACAAGCTAAAGAAACTAGTAGTACAGGGTGATAACTGGTGACAATAATGTGGTCTGGTACTAGAATTTTCCAACTAGCAACCAGTAACAACCATCATTAACCTAAGGAACAGTTCATGATTAGGACCTCAAACCCCCTTTACTCAGTGAAATCATAGCAGTACAATTATAAACCCATTTCTTTACGGCAAAGCCACATCCCACAAGCTTTGCAATGATAGTAACAGAGTCCCAATTATCAAGGGCACTGAATTACAGCAACATAGGAGTTAGTGTTGCATGTTACCTGAACTGAATCTGTCAGTTGCAGCACAGAGCTCGTCGTAGTCGAAGCTCCTCCATGATGGCCTCCACTTCTCGATCTCAGGGAAGATCTCCGGGGCGATGGCGCTGCAGTCCATCTGGTTCTTGCCGCTCCGCATCCTCCCCAGGTACCTTTTAAGCCCCGTGTTCTTGGATCGCTGAGGGAACGTCACCGCTCTGGCCATCAGTTTCTTCCTGCTGAGTATTATCCCGCTGATCAGGTTCCTCCACTGCAGCGGCTGCACGCTGCGGCTGGGCACCGCCGGCTGCTCAACGGAGGAGCTCTCGTCGGAGTCCACGCTACCAGTGACTGATATGTCCAGCACGGCACGGGGAGAGCTCTGGTCGGTGCACTCGCTGTTCTCGTCGCTGCCGCCACTCTTGGAGTACACTTCAGGCACCTCTTTTCTGCCTCCATCAGAAACAGCACACTGGCTGCTGCTGCTGCTGCTGTCACTGCTGTGCCCCTCACCGGGGTCTTCACTCGGTACAGCGGCATCAGTTACCGAACCACTGCTGCCGCAATCCACATCGGCAAGTTCGCCTGAGCTTCTCCTGCTCTCTTCCTGGGCCACTCCTTGCACTAACCAGACAGACAAAAAAACAAGATTTACACAAATCAGCAGGAGCAGCCACAATAAGTCTGCATGGCAACAAAACTGGAAGTCTTATTCATGGACAAAACCAACCACAAGCCATGGAAAACAAGACAAAACCCGCTGCCCGTCGCCGCAAGGTACAAATCATTGTCACACACAAGGCCCTATTCTATTTTTCCATTCGATTCCATGATGATTCATGATAGGGGGACGTTTGTGCTCCTCTGGTTCGGCGATGAAAAGCACATGCTGCCATGTTGATTTGCCAACCCCATGCAGGGATCCCCGCCCCCTAACAAATTGACATCTGCACCACCACCCCCTCCAAAGCTGATGCTTTCCTTGCGCCTACCCCGTCCAAGGCTGGAATGGAATTCACCCATGCAGGGGCATATAGGATCAAGTGGGTGCAGATTAATAAAGAAATGTACATGTCAACTTCAGGGATTTTGGTAGGGGAGGGGAAATTTGGGTGGAATTTGACATGCTAGCAGTCTTTTATTTGGAGAGATACAGGAGACAGCTCAACCTAAAATTTAAAACAGTTGCAAACAGGGCCAGGATCCGAAAACTGACATTAATAATATCTTGATTCTCTTCAAAAAAGACTAAGCTCTTGGTCAGTCCTTGGATTACGTGTGGTGGCACAAATTCAATTCTTGGGATTGAAATGAGGTAAATTAAATTTGGGTGAATTTGACATGCTAGCAGTCTTTTATTTGGAGATATACAAGAGACAGCTCAAGCAAATATATAAAACTGTTAGAAACAGAGCCAGGATCCTGAAACTGACATCAATAATCTCTCCAAAAAAGACTAAACTCGCCATCAGTCTTGGGAACACGTGTGTTGAACACAAATTGAACTCTTGACGATCGAAATGAGACAAAAAAACAGCTTAAATTTGATTACTAAAAAAGAGATTCTGCATCTGCTTACTGAACCATGAGAATCATCAACTGCCTCTGTTCAAATCGAAAAGACTAAACTCTTGGTCAGTCCTTGGACTGGAACAACGTCCGGTAACACGAAGTTAAATCCTTGAGGATTGGTTGAAATGGGACAACACCAAAAATAAATACTAGTAGCTCGAATTTAGTGGTTCCCAAAAAAAGGAGGGATTCTGCAATCCGCCTGACGAGGCAAGAGAATCAGAGGAGGAAGCAGAGGATCCGGCTAATTACTCACGCCGGGGCAGCAACGGTACAAATGAGGAAAGTAATCAATCAGTAGCCACGGCGCTCACCTTCCTCGCCGGCGCCAGGGAGAGGATCCTCCGCCCTCTCTGCTGCTCCTCCTCCTCCGCCGCCTGCAGGTTCAAGCAAGAAGAACTCCCAGAGTTTCGTCATGGCCCCGCCGGCATCGCCGGACGGACGGAAGCAGGAAAGCAGAGCAGAGGGGGGAAAAGAGAAGCAGAAAAATATTGCGCCCTCGGCACCAAGGTTGAAGAAGGAGAAGGATACCTTCCGTGGAGGCCATTATATCCCTCCTCTGCTCCGCTTCCTGCCCGCCAAGGATTTCGCTTTCGAGGAGAGGGACCGAGCTTGACGAAACTTCAGCAAGGACGACCACTGCTCCTCCCACCGCCGATGCCTTCTCCTCGCATTGAAGAGAAGAGGCTACAGACTACTCCTCCAACCGGAATCGCCGGACAGCAAACGCTCCTACTAGCAGCAGCGGCTGGTAGGCAGGAGTACTGGGGTGGATTGAGCTCTGCACGGCGACCAAGAAAATGGAGGACGGGTGGACGGACGGACGGATGGGGGCAAACGATATTAATATGGGAGAGAGGATTTCTGGCCGGCGCAGAGGGAGAGGGGGGTGGCGGTTCTTTTTGAAACTGGGGCGGCGCTTCTTCCCCCTCCGCCGCAGATATTCCTCGCTTCTCTGAAAAGCAGCGAACAATGCGGAGAGAGGTCTAGAGAGTGGGGGAGAGAGAGGGGGGGACAGCCAAGGCGATGAGCAATGAGGAAGGGAGTCTCTCTGGTGCAGTGCAACTTTATGTAGTGACCTGCTGGGAGCCCACACAGCACAGGCCAAGACAAGGCTAGGGAATAAAATAGGTTTTGTAATACTTTTTTAGGCTAGATTTTATAATACTTGGCACAAGGAGAAGAAAAAAAACTGTGGTGGTAATGGAATGGTTCTCATGGTCTCATGGGGTGATGCAGGGGGAGAGGGGCATACCAGAGTTGGTGGTGGGGAGAGACAATATAATTAGTGGCTCTTGATGGTATGCTTGTCTTCTTCCTTTCCGGCCCTGTGCCCAGCTCCAGCAAGTAAATCTGTGGTGCGTGGATTAGATGTTGCTGTTGATGCTAGGGGCCGGGCGATTAAGCTTGATGGTGCGGTTTGATCCTCTGCGCAATTAGGGATAAAGAACGGTACTTTGTGCATGTTGGATGCGGTGGTAGGGTTTGGGTGTTGGGGAGTGAGCCATGTCTTTCCTGTGGAGTCCTATCCTACAACCATCGCCCTTTTTTCTCGGTCCATTCTGCTGCTCGTAGCGGCTCTTTTCTCAAAAGACTATCTTAGTCATGGGATGGGAGATCAGGTGCTGGGCACTGACCTAGTACTCCCTCCGTACGGAAATACTTGTCTTAGAAATGGTTGAAAATGGATGTATCTATAACTAAAATAAGTCTAGATTCAACTATTCCTAAGACAAGTATTTTCGGACGGAGGGAGCAATAGAACACTCCATTTTGCATGGACTTGTCTTCGCTTGGGCTATGGCGCTTAGCATTGGGTGGGGGGCACAACACATGCATTGGAATGAAGAATGTGGAAATGCATGCCCTGATTTGGTGTGAAAGCGGCACGGCCGGTTGGCAAAATTTATGGATCGTGCCTCGTTGCCTGTTTGCTCCACGTCGGGGTGGCAATCAAGGCCCGGCGCAAAAGGTCGCACAAAGCATCCCTTGGCCCAGGGGATAATTGCATCGCGGCTTGTGGTTAAGGGATCGGAACCAGTGTTTCTCGTTCTCAATGTAACGGGGAGTTTTACAGTTTTCACACCGAAACACTGTCGTGTTCAGACCGTATTAGTACTACTCGTACTACCTGATTCCAGTTTTTAACAGGTTTTTACAGGAGTATAAGTCATTTTCACACCGAAACAAGCATTACCTGATTTCGGTTTAGAAAACATTTTGTTTTGGATTTTTAAGAGGGTGTTTGGATCACTATAGACTAGAGACTAGTAGTAGTCACCTTTAGTCAGTAAACCTTCAAACACCCCTGACTTTTACTGACTAAAGTCCCCCTCTCTCTCCTCTAATTGGTGTTGCACAAGGGACGTTTAATACTGAGACATTTAATGCTGACTAGTAGTAGTCACCTTCCAAACAAGGCATGACTAAAAACTTCTAGTCTGACTACTACTAGTCACATGACTAGAGAGTATCCAAACACCCTCTAAACATTTGGGTTTGATAATGACTACCGATTGGAGATAAGAAAATTGGTTCCGGAACCAGTAATATCGTGCCAAACATTAACATTTATGCTAATTGTATAGGAGTACTAATATAAAAAACTGAGGGGCGTGTTCAGTTAATTTTAGCAATTAAATCATGTCAACCGAACGATTTAGATTGCTCCAATGGCGAGCACAAGTTTAGTGTGTAACTAATTATATACCAATATAAAAAAAATCCAATGGAGCATATTTAATTAATGTTGACCACCAAGCCATGTCAATCCAACGACCTAAATTGCTTCAATAGTGAGTGCATCAACATGTTTCGTGTGTAATTAATATCGTTACAAATATTAACATTGATGTTAATTGTATACCAATATAAAAGGACCCAAGGGGCATATACAATTAATCTTGGTCACTAAACCATGTCAATCTACGGTAGATTGCTCCAATGGAGAGACCATCAACATATTTAGCATGCAATTAATATCGTATCAAATATCAACATTTATAGTGATCACATAATTAACACGTAATTGTTATTCTACATAATATCAACATGTATTTAGTTTTCTGTTGAATATCAACATGCATATTTACCATTATAACATAGTGGTACACCGGTACTCCTTATTGAGGGGTGACTAGTTCCCTTGAATGCAAAGAGCAGGGAAGATGGGTTGGATCTCCCCTCAAACTGATGTGGATTAACATAGTGTTGCAACTAGGGCATCTCCAAGGCGGACCCGCAAACTGCCCGCATCCATCCAGACCGTGGAAGCCATCCAACGCGGGTCTGTATGGGTCCGCGAGGCGGTCCGGATGTGATTTCTCTCGCAAATCGAAGACAAAAATGGGAGAGCTTTGCGGGAGTCCAGACACCCCTGGCCCACTCAAAACCTCCCCGGACCCCGTGACTCCATCCTCCCCATTTTCTTTGCTTCCTTCTTTCTCTCTCTCCTTCGTCGCCGCTCCATTACCCCGGCCACCACGTCATACCCCTGCCTGAACTCTAGTCTTCGTCACCTCCAGCGCTCCAGCAGGGCTCCACCCCGCTTCTCCTCCATTTTCGTTCAACCTCTGTCCTCCGACCACCCCGCCAGGTACCATCCGCTACTGTTATTCTCACCATGCCCGGCAAGTGTTCAATGAATCGCCGGAGCTAAAAACAGTTTCCCCTTCTTCTTTCTAGCAATGGATTTCAATTTGAAGTATATATACGAGCAATATGTTGAGTCGTCCGACGGCTCATCAGACGAGGAGGAGTACTCCGATGAGACGGCGATGATGCAGGTGGTCCTGGAAGACACGAAATATCATACATTTTATGTAAATTATGTCTTAACTATGCTGAATTCCGTCGTATTTGATAAAGTTTGTCCAGTTTATTCAACTGTGTTTTGAAATGTACAATGACACGATTGGATGACTAAGTCCCGCATCACTGTCCGCGGACTGGTCCAGACCAGTGGCCCTGTTTGGATACTCTAACACAGTTAGAGTTAGAGTTATTTTCTAACCCACTCTAACCTAAATAAGCACCTCTCCACCGGGATAGTTAGGTTAGATGGAACTAACCCACTCTAACCTTTCCTGTTTGGATACTTTTGGTTATTTGAGCCCCCAACTAACCCAAGCTAGCTCTAACCCCATCATCCAAACAGGGCCACTGTGTGAAAGGATGTGGTGCCTGATTTGTTGGTTAGCATTGGAGATGACTTGAGAAAAGGTTTATCGAAAGAAGAAATATGAAGAAAGAAGTACATTGAAATTTGTACTACTGTGGAAATGCATTCTTGTTTCGCATTGGTCTACATCGGTGGTTGAGTAATAATCTACTCCTACATTGACTGCTCTCCGGGAAGCTCAAATTGCAAACACGAAGCTGCTACTCCATCGATCTGAGCATTCGGTTGCCCCACACGGCCACACGACATTAACTCCGCCGAGCCGCGTGTTCAGCCGGCGCGGAGTGCAACCAGCCCAGAGAGAGACACATTAACACCGCGATTAAATCGCTTGCATGGTGGAGTAGTAGTAGTATCTACCTTTGGACGCGGGAAGATCGCATTGTCCTTGCACCGTACCAACCGCAGTTTGTAGTACCAGTACAGCACAGGGCGCCGTTCATTACAACAGGAAGGTACCAGTAGCTCCCCATCGACAAATTTGACAAATTTGACCTATAGACGAAATCAAATCACAGAATGAACTGTCCGTGAAACTATTTCACGCGGCTGACCCGTGGCGCCTAGCTCCCAGACGCTGCACTAGTGCGACGTCTAGGAGCTAGGCGCTACACTGTATAGTGTGGCGCCTAGCTCTCAGGCGCTGCACACTGACTTAGTAATTTTCTGAACAGACGGGTGCGACGCTGGCCGTGTAGCGCCTATCTCTAAGGCGTTGCACAGTGTAGTGTGGCGCCTTCGTGTCGGGTGTCGTGGTTCTAAGTCTGACAGTAGAATGGGGGGTAGGTATGGAGAGGCAAGATCCTAGCTATGGAGTCGTTGTATACGCAAGGGATTTACGAGTTCAGGCCCTTCTCGGAGGAAGTAATAGCCCTACGTCTCGGAGCCCGGAGGCGGTCGACTGGATTATATGCGTATGTGTTACAGGGGTGCCAACCCCTCTACCTGTGGAGGTGGGTGGCTTATATAGAGTGCGCCAGGACCCCAGCCAGCCCACGTAGTAGAGGGTTTAAGGTGCGTTAAAGCTAGGCGTTACTGGTAACGCCTTACATAAAGTGTCATTAAGGTCATAAAGACTATTTAACTACAGACCGTTTGGGTACCGAGTGGCTCTTGGACTTCTGGTGGTCGAGTGGGTCTTCATGGTCGAATGTCTTTGAATCTGTCGAGTGGAAACCTACCAGGTTGACTGGAAGGCTGCTTCTCTTGTGAGTGTCGTTGTGGAGGGTACCTTTGGGCAGGTCTATGACCCTACCCCAGATACATGACTTCATCATTAGCCCTCGAATGGATCGAGGTTTGAGTAAGGAAGGAGTTGATAATCTTTCCGACCTGTTCTTCGTGTTGTGAGTGCGTCTTACTCTGGATCAACGACCTTTTAGTGATGGCATCAACTTCTCTTTCAGTCGCCTTGATCCATTCTTCACGTTTGTCGAGTGAACTTTGTGAACCTGAGGATTTCCGAGCGACTGATCGGAGGAAATCTGTTATCTGACGAGTTGCTCTGCGGTTAGCGGATTTCGCGGGATCCGAATTTTGGGAAGCGCGCGAAACGGAGAAAACCGCGGCACTCGGATGGGATAAGACGATGACGCCTCGATCTTCGCGCCACCTTTTTCGCCACGTATCGTGCGCGCGCCTGTTGCGGGATTGCGACGGGATCGCCTGGGCCTACCGGTTAGCCACTCGGAGGCGGCCCCATATAAAGCGTTGGACCGGGCATTTTGAACAGTGCGACCTCAGACTTCTCCTCTCTCCGCCTCCAAACCTTCTCGCCGCGCTCTTCGTCTGTCCAGCGCCGAAGCTCGGTACTTGCCTCGCCGGCGACCATGGTGAAGGAGAAGACCGCAGCCCTGGAACGGGTGAAGAAGGCGGCGGCGAAGGCCAAGGGGAGAGCGCCCAGTCGGGGCGGCTCCTCTTCGCGGTCCAAGCTGCCGCAGGGCTGGGTCCAAGGAGACTGGATCCGCTCGACCATCACCGAGAAGGATCTCACCGATCTGGCCAATGAAGGACTGATCCTCCATGGGTCGGCGAGGCTTCCGGGCACGGAGTGGCAACCGCAGCCTGAAGAGGGTAAGTGCGTCCTCCTGGCCACCCACGTAGATCGGAGGTTTTCTCTGCCGCCAAATCCTTTTTTCCGGGGGTTTTTGAACTTTTTTGGAGCGCAACTCCATCATTTCACTCCAAACTCCATTGTCTATCTTGCTGCTTTCGTTTCGCTATGCGAGAATTTCTTGGGTTGTCGACCACACTGGGGTCTCTTCAAGCACATATTCACCTGTCGCTCTCAGACGGTGAAGAAAACGAGCCCGAATGACGAGAGGACCCAAGTAATCCAGATGTGTGGGGGACTCGGGGTCCAGATGAGGGGGAAGAGCGCCTTTCCAGCTATGACTCTCCCCGACTCGGTTAGAGGGTGGCAGTCGACCTGGTTTTACTGTCAAGACCAGCCGACGCCGGGGCAGTCGACTGGGCTCCCTCCTTTCTCCATGAGTCGAGTGAACAAGCCATCTTCCCTGAAGGTGCTACCAGGGGAGAAGGCTCAAGTAAAGCTGCTGATGGAGCGTGTAGTCTAGCTTATTCGCGATGGGGTGACCGGCATGGATCTCCTGGAGGTCTTTCTCCGACGGCGTATTCAGCCACTCCAATACCGAGGTCATCCGATGTGGATGTGCTCTGGTATGGATGATACCACTCGGGTCCATCCCGAGGAGGTCGATGGCGCCACGCAGGAGAAGTGGATGACTGCCATCACAGGAAACAAGGACAACCCTCGCGGAGCTAGGAGGATTCCACCACTCGACCAGAGTTACCAACCAGACAAGGTATAATCACTTATCTCCGACTGTGATTCTGCTGCATTCATTCTGTTTTGATGCCAATTCGTCGACTGACTTTCACCTTGTTTTGTTGTCTTCTAGGTCACCACTGAGATGTACTCGATGCCCAACGGGGCGCAGGAAACAGTCGAAGAAGAAGAAGGAAGTGGAGGCGAAAGCCCGGAGGAATGGGAGTCCAACGGCGAGGAGGATGAGGAGGATGATGGCTCTGATGATGAGGAGGAGGAGGAGGAAGAGGAGGAAGACGTCGATCTTCCTCGCTCGGAGGGAAGGTCCAAGTTGACGCATGACCCGACGGCTGGGCGCGGTAAAGCTGTTGTGCCCGCCGGGCAGTCGACGAAGCGACCTAGGACAACTTCTCCCGCGCCAACTGAGAAACCGCCGAAGCAACCTCGAGCGACGTCGTCAAAGCCGGCGAAGGCCCTGCCCAAGATGCAAATGGTCATTCCCACCATCTCCGGGTAACCAACAGAACCTTGTATTTCCTTATTCAACATGAGTGAACTTTTAGTCGACTTGATGACTGATCAGTCGGTTCTTGAAATCTACAGCGCCTCTACCACCGAGACTTCAGCCAAGCACGAAGATCAGGAAATGGAGGATGCGGCCACCTCCAACCTTGGTAAGATCTTAGAGGTTTCGCTTTTGGTCGACTGGAGCTTCTAGTCGATTGGACTTCCATGTTTACTTCTGAATCTTTCTTGTAGTTCCGCCTCACGTCATTGATCTCCCCGATGATGACGAGGAAGCGCCATTGAGGAAGAGGAAGAACAAGAAAGTGCTTGCTGGCAAGGCTACTCAAGTCGCGGCGATTCCTGAGACGTTGATTTCCGAGGGAGGCAACCCCACTCGGACTTCTGTATCTTTCGCTGTACCGCTGACAAGTGCCCGACCCACTTCGTCGACTGCTGATCCACCATCTTTCTTTGCTACACACCACGTCCCGGAAGACCAAGTAAGTGCTGCTAAGGAGGCCATACGCCAGGCAGGGATCATGATGGAGCAGGTGAAAGCGGCCAGAGAGGCTAGTCAGGCGGCTTATGATGCTAGTTCAGCCCTCCACAGCAATGTCCAAGTAAGTCAGTCGTTGTTTGCTTTGTTAGGATATGCTACCTGAAACTGCTTCCTTCTGGAGATTTCCATATCTGTACACCCACTGGGTGTGTGTGTCGATTGAACTTTTGTGGGGGCACGCTGAGTGCACCCACTGGGTGTAGTCCCCGAGACTATGGTCGACTGCGTGCAGTCGGCTATAGTCTTTATGCTGTGATCTTTTTCACTCGACCTGGACGGACCAAGTCGAATGGAACCGTAAAACCGGTGGGGGCA
>LR880972.1:917878139-917897651 GCA_904067115.1 Aegilops sharonensis
CACGTTGTACTTGTGGCGAAGCTCCAAAGGAGGAGGTAGCAGTCGACCTGCACCTCGTCGTCCTTGCGGATTGGGATGAACCGCACGTTGTACTTGTGGCGAAGCTCCGAAGGAGGAGGTAGCAGTCGACCTGCACCTCGTCGTCCTTGCGGATTGGGATGAATTCCTTACTTAGGAGAGCACCGGGCTGCAACTAAGCCCCCGAGTGGGAGGTTTTCTCTCCACTCGGTAGGATTTTTATTACTTAGGCAAACACTAGGTTGCAGCTAAGCCTCCGAGTGGGAGGTTTGCTCTCCATTCGGTAGGATTTCTATTACTTAGGCGAGCACTGGGCTGCAGCTAAGCCCCCGAGTGGGAGGTTAGCTCTCCACTCGATAGGATTTCTATTACTTAGGCAAGCACTGGGCTGCAGCTAAGCCCCCGAGTGGGAGGTTTGCTCTTCACTCGGTAGAATTTTTATTACTTAGGCGAGCACTGGGATGCAGCTAAGCCCCCGAGTGGGAGGTTTGCTCTCCACTCGGTAGGATTTTTATTACTTAGGCGAGCACTGGGCTGCAGCTAAGCCCCCGAGTGGGAGGTTTGCTCTCCACTCGATTGGATTTTTATTACTTTGGATGTTTAAGGCGAATCCTTGGGCTGTTATAAGCCCCCGAGTGGGAGGCTGGCTCACCACTCGGTAGGATTTGAATACTTAGGCGAGTACTTGGACTGCAGCTAAGCCTCCGAGTGGGAGGCTGGCTCGCCACTCGGTAGGATTTTGAATACTTAGGCGAGTACTTGGACTGCAGCTAAGCCTCCGAGTGGGAGGCTGGCTCGCCGCTCGGTAGGATTTTGAATACTTATGCGAGTACTTGGACTGCAGCGAAGCCTCCGAGTGGAAGGCTGGCTCGCCACTCGGTAGGATTTTGAATACTTAGGCGAGTACTTGGACTGCAGCTAAGCCTCCGAGTGGGAGGCTGGCTCGCCACTCGGTAGGATTTTGAATACTTAGGCGAAGCGGATTCGCAGCTAAGCCCCCGAGTGAGAGACTGGCTCGCACTCGGAAAGGGGAAATTTCAACAAAAAGCAATAACAATCACTGGGAAAATTATAACATTCTTGTCTTAGATAAACTACAAAAGTACTTTTATTACATCTCAACCGAGTGAGTATTAAGTGTAAAAGGGGCGGAGCAGCTCCGCGTTCCAAGCTCGAGGCTCGTCGATCTGGCGATCAACGTTGTAGAGATGATACGCTCCGTTGTGGAGGACTCTTGTGACGATGAAGGGACCTTCCCAAGTGGGAGCAAGCTTGTGTGGTTTCTGTTGATCCACTCGGAGGACCAAATCTCCCTCTTGGAAGGCTCGACTCTTCACATTTCTGGCATGGAATCGACGCAAGTCTTGCTGATAGATAGTCGAGCAGATCAGGGCCATCTCTCTCTCCTCTTCCAAGAGGTCGACTGCATCTTGCCGGGCTTGTTCCGCTTCTTCTTCAGAGTATAGCTCGACTCGAGGCGCATTGTGAAGCAGGTCACTCGGCCGAACTGCTTCAGCTCCATAGACCAGGAAGAATGGAGTTCTCCCAGTCGACCGATTAGGAGTGGTCCTCAATCCCCAGAGAACTGATGGAAGTTCGTCGACCCAAGCTCCTGCTGCGTGTTTGAGATCACGCATCAGCCGTGGTTTCAGCCCTTTGAGAATGAGGCCATTTGCTCGTTCTGCTTGTCCATTCGACTGAGGATGAGCCACTGAAGCATAGTCGACCCGCGTGCCTTGAGAGGCGCAGAAGGCTTTGAACTTGTCATTATCGAAGTTTGACCCATTGTCGGTGATGATGCTATGCGGAACTCCATATCTGAATATCAACTCTCTGATGAAACTGATAGCAGTGCATGCATTGAGGTTCTTGATGGGCTTGGCTTCGATCCACTTGGTGAACTTGTCGACTGCTACTAGCAAATGAGTGAAGCCGCTTCTCCCAGTTCTCAACGGTCCAATCATGTCCAATACCCAAACAGCGAAGGGCCAAACGAGTGGAATGGTCTTCAAGGCTGAGGCTGGCTTGTGCGACATCTTGGAATAGAACTGACATCCTTCACACTTGTCGACTATTTCTTTTGCCATTTCATTTGCTTTCGGCCAGTAAAATCCCGCTCGGTATGCTTTAGCCACAATGGTCCGAGAGGACGCATGATGGCCACAGGTCCCCGAGTGGATATTCCCAAGAATTATCTGACCTTCTTCTGGCGTGATACACTTCTGGCCGACTCCAGTCGCGCTTTCTCTGTACAATTGTCCCTTGATCACCGTAAAGGCCTTGGATCGACGGACGATCTGTCGAGCCTCTTCTTCATTCTCTGGGAGCTCTTTCCTTAGGATATATGCGACGTACGGCACTGTCCAGTCGGGAGTGATGACCACAACTTCCATAATCAGGTCGACCACGGCTGGGACCTCAACTTCAGTCGGATCATTGGCACTCTTTGCTGCGGGGCTTCTTCTGTGAAAGGATCCTCCTGTACTGATGGAGCATGAATGTGTTCCAAAAATACATCACTAGGAATGGCTTCCCTCTTGGACCCTATCTTCACCAAATCATCCGCAGCTTGATTTTTCAGTCGGGGTATATGATGAAGCTCTAACCCCTCGAATTTCTTCTCCAGCTTTCTCACTGCATTACAATAACCTGTCATAGCTAGGCTTCTGACATCCCACTCCTTCATCACTTGATTAACAACCAGATCCGAGTCGCCATAGACCATAAGGCGACGGACGCCGAGTGAAATGGCCATGCGCAACCCATACAGGAGTGCTTCATATTCTGCTTCGTTGTTGGAAGAATCAAAGTGAATCTGGAGAACGTACTTGAGCCTATCTCCTCAGGGGGAAACCAATACAACCCCTGCACCAGAACCGTTCAGCATCTTGGAACCATCGAAAAACATAGTCCAGTGTTTCGAGTGAACTTGGGTCGGAAGCTGTTGTTCAGTCCACTCGGCGAGGAAATCTGCTATTGCTTGGGACTTGATGGCTTTCTTTGCCTCGAATTTGATATCAAGGGGAAGGAGTTCAATCGCCCATTTTGCCACTCGACCAATCGCATCTCTGTTATGAAGAATTTCCGACAAAGGGGCGCCGCTGACGACTGTAATGGAATGATCAGAGAAATAATGAGCAACCTTCTTCGTGGTCATATAGATCCCATAAACAAGCTTCTGATAGTGAGGGTATCTTTGCTTTGACGGGGTCAGCACTTCAGAAAGATAATAAACTGGGCGTTGAACTTTGAAGGCTTTTCCTTCTTCTTCCCGCTCGACCGTAAGTACGGTACTGACGACTTGTCCAGTGGCTGCAATGTAAAGCAGCAAAGGCTCTTTGCTGATTGAAGCATCAAGCACCGGCTGGGTGGAGAGCAGAGCTTTGAGCTCTGCAAACGCTGCATCAGCTTCTAGAGTCCACTCGAACTTGTCTGATTTCTTCATCAGTCGGTAAAGAGGCAATGCCTTTTCACCGAGGCGAGAGATGAATCGACTTAAAGAGGCCAAGCATCCAGTAAGTTTCTGGACATCGTGCACACGCACAGGCGCTTCATTCGGAGTATGGTGCCAACCTTTTCTGGGTTAGCATCGATTCCTCGCTCAGAAACGAGAAAACCGAGTAACTTCCCACCAGGAACTCCAAATGTACACTTTGAAGGGTTAAGCTTGATATCATACCTCCTGAGATTGGCAAATGTTTCAGCAAGGTCAGTCAATAGGTCGGAACCCTTTCGTGACTTGACCACTATATCATCCATGTACGCTTCCACATTCTGATTGATTTGAGTGAGCAAACACTTTTGAATCATCCTCATGAATGTGGCTCCGACATTCTTGAGACCGAATGGCATGGTGACATAACAGAAGCACCCGAATGGAGTGATGAACGTTGTTTTAATCTCATCGGGTCCATACAGACGGATCTGATGGTACCCGGAATAGGCGTCTAAAAAAGACAACCTCTTGCATCCCGCAGTTGATTCGACTATTTGGTCGATGCGAGGAAGAGGGAAATGATCTTTCGGGCAGGCCCGATTGATATGCTTAAAATCGATGCACATGCGCAACGACTTGTCCTTCTTGGGGACCATGACAACGTTGGCGAGCCACTCGGAGTGGTAGATCTCTCGGATGAACTCTGCTGCTAAGAGCCGAGCCACCTCCTCGCCAATGGCCTTTCTCTTCTGGACGGTGGACCGCCGAAGATACTCTTTAACCGGTTTGAATTTTGGGTCGACTCGTAGGCGATGCTCAGCCAGCCCCCTGGGAACACCCGGCATGTCAGCAGGCTTCCATGCAAAGATGTCCCAGTTCTCACGGAGGAACTGGATGAGCGCTTCTTCCTATTTTGAGTCGAGTGTTGTTGAGATGTTGGTCGGAGCAGCATTGGGATCAGTCGGGTGAATGTGAACCTGTTTCGTCTCGCCAGTCGACTGAAATGCTGACTCCATAGCGGGCTTCTTAGCTCGCAACAAATCACTCGGATCTGCAGTTTTCTGATACTCTTGTAGCTCTACCACTGCCAACTGAGCATCGGCGATCTTAGAGCCTTTCTGGAAGCACTCTTCTGCCTTTTTCCGATTGCCCGTGACAGTGATCACGCCCTTGGGACCAGGCATCTTCAGTTTAAGATACACGTAACTTGGTCGGGCCATGAAACATGCATAAGCTGGTCTCCCCAAAATAGCGTGATAAGCGCTATGGAAATCCACGACCTCAAAGGTCAACTTTTCTTTTCGAAAATGCTTTGAATCTCCAAAAACTACATCAAGAGCAATTTGGCCGAGTGACTCAGCCTTCTTTCCAGGGATGACTCCGTGGAAGCTCATGTTACTGGTACTGAGTCTGGACATCGGAATGCCCATCCCTTTCAACGTCTCCGCGTATAATATATTCAAACCACTACCACCATCCATCAGGACTTTGGTCAGTCGAGTGCCTTCAACGACTGGGTCGACCATCAATACTTGCCTCCCAGGGGTGGCAATGTGCGTCGGGTGATCAGACTGGTCGAATGTGATGGCGGTCTGGGACCATTTCAGATAATTGGGAGTCGCCGGAGCAACCAAGTTCACTTCCCGATTGATAACCTTCAATCGACTTTTGCTTTCGACGTCAGCAAAAATCATCAGGGTGGAATTGACCTGAGGATATCCACTATCACTATCATCTCTGTCCTTAACTTTGCCTGTCTCCTTATCCTTATCCTTGAGTTGTTTCCCTTGGAACTGCTGAATCAAGAACCGACACTGTCGAGTGGTATGTTTCGGGTAAATGAGTTTACCCTCTTCATCTTTCTTTGTATGAATATGACATGGCAAATTCAACACGTCGTTTCCATCCTGGTCTTTCACCTTCTTGGGGTTCCAAGGACCCTTGGGTTTCCCCTTGAACTTTCCTGGGGTCACGGCCAAGGCCTCTTCGGGAGCCGCTGGCTCGGCTTTGCGCTTCTGCTTCCGACTGGAATTTCCTCCGCCGGCCTCATTGGCGGCCGATTTATATTTACCACTCCGGAGCCGATCCTCTTCTTCACCATTTGCATACTTGGTTGCAATCTCCATCATCCGACTCAGGGTCATATCTCCGGTTCGACCAAATTTCAAACTCAATTCTCTGTTCTTGACACCTTCCTTGAAGGCACAGACTGCCTGGTGATCAGATACATTCTCGAATGTATGGTGCAAAGTGATCCACCTCTGGATATAATCTCTCAAAGTTTCACTCGACTTTTGCACACACGACTGCAACTCCGTCAGACCTGCTGGTCGTTTGCAAGTTCCTTCAAATGTCCTGACAAACATTCGGGCAAGATCTTCCCAAGTGTAAATACTGCTGGGTGCTAACTGATTCAACCACGCCCTGGCTGAACCTTCCAACATAAGAGGCAAATGCTTCATGGCTACCTCATCGTTGCCACCGCCGATCTGAACCGCCACTCGGTAATCTTCAAGCCAAGTGTCAGGCTTGGATTCTCCAGTGAACTTACTGACTCCAGTCGCCAACCTGAAGTTGGGAGGAATCACTGCGGCTCTGATGGCTCTGCTGAAACACTCTAGTGCCGAGACATGAACTCTGCTGCTGGAAGGAACATCTCTATCATGGCCGTCTCGGTGAGCTCTGTTCCTGTCGACCAAACCTTGAACGATAATAGATCTCACATCAAAGCCTGGTTCCCTGGGGTCGACTGGAACTCTTCGCCCAGCACTGTGTTGGCGTCTGTCGTCCTGCTGCCGAGGAGCGTATGATCCACCCCTTGGGGGAGGAGTGGGCACTCGACGTCGATCGTTGCGATCGAATCGGTGCTCATACTGCTCGCGGCCCTTGTATTGATCATCACGCCGGCCTCCATGTTCCTCACGCCTCGGGGGCGATCTCGGACTATGGGCCGACTGGACTGAATTCGCAGCGACGGATCGGCTGTGAACCCTGTTCCTTGACTGGGATACAACTGAGTTTTGATCTCCTGCCGCCCGGAGCAAATCCCTGATTTGCTGCAAACCTCTACCCGCCTCCGACTGGGAAGGCTGAATTGACTCTGCTATACGGGCGGCAGCTGCTAAATTCTGAATCGGAGTTCGATATACCTGAGTTGGCAGTTGAAAGAGCTGGCGTCGACTGGATTCTGGAACCCTTGGTCGCGTACGCTCGTCGAGTACTCGCTGAAGATTCTCCAGTCGAGTGCGCTCAGCCAGGTTGGCCAAGCGCGCATCCTCCAAGGTGCGAGCCTCGGGGGTTTCTCCAACGATAGGAGTGTGAAGTGCATCCATGTTCCGACGGCGAAGCTCCTCCCTCTGCAGCGAAGTGAGGGGCTCGGGCAGGTACTCTTCGTGGGCTTGCGCCGGATCGCCTCCACCGTCACCTCCGTCGGTGCGGGGGAATCCGGGGGGACTGCGTGGTCCGTCGACCATCAGAACCTCTGCCGCCGGGTCACTGCTATCGCATTCGGACGCAGTCTCTACGGAGCCATTCGAACAGGCCGTAGAGAGATTCGTCGGGCTCGATCGCCGCGACTTGGGGGATGGCCGACTGGCGGGCCACCGCATGCCTCACCCACCGCTGAAGCCTCGACCGACCAGAACGCTTGCGCCAGTGGGAGACTGGGAGTGAAGACAGCGCAGGAGCTGACCCATACTGGGTCGACGGTTGCCGCAGGAGGACCCCGCGGACACACGCGTGTAAGTGCGTCGCCCCGCGGACGGGGAGCGCGTCCACGTCGAGTGGAGCCTCCTGAAGCCAAGCGGAGTCGTCGGCAACGAACGTAAGCGCACCGAGACGGATCTCGTGGCCGTCAACCAGAACTCCACCGGAAACCATGGTGTAGGAGATCGAAAGAATCCCAACTTCTCCAACAAATCGCTAGGACACCTGCCCCACGGTGGGCGCCAACCGTCGTGGTTCTAAGTCTGACAGTAGAATGGGGGGTAGGTATGGAGAGGCAAGATCCTAGCTATGGAGTCGTTGTATACGCAAGGGATTTACGAGTTCAGACCCTTCTCGGAGGAAGTAATAGCCCTACGTCTCGGAGCCCGGAGGCGGTCGACTGGATTATATGCGTATGTGTTACAGGGGTGCCAACCCCTCTACCTGTGGAGGGGGGTGGCTTATATAAAGTGCGCCAGGACCCCAGCCAGCCCACGTAGTAGAGGGTTTAAGATGCGTTAAAGCTAGGCTTTACTGGTAACGCCTTACATAAAGTGTCATTAAGGTCATAAAGACTATTTAACTACAGACCGTTTGGGTACCGAGTGGCTCTTGGACTCCTGGTGGTCGAGTGGGTCTTCATGGTCGAATGTCTTTGAATCTGTCGAGTGGAAACCTACCAGGTCGACTGGAAGGCTGATTCTCTTGTGAGTGTCCTTGTGGAGGGTACCTTTGGGCAGGTCTATGACCCTACCCCAGGTACATGACTTCATCATCGGGCGTCACACAAAAAGGTTAGCCGCGTGAAATAGTTTCACGGATTGTTTATTCTATGATTTGCTTTCGTCTATAGGTCAAATTTGTCAAATTTGCCCTCCCCATCGATCTCGATTTTCAAACGTTGCTATCATCGATGATTGTCCAGGTTGCACCCTCTGATCCTATATACAGTAACTAAGTAGCTGATCCCACTAATAGTATATTATCTCAACATGTAATTATGTGATGCATGAAAAAAAATCTTACCTCAACATGAACAATATGCATGCAAAAAGGCTCAACTGGTTTACTTATACTATGCTGCTTATATATTTTATAATTACATGTATATTCAGTTTTAGTTCTTATATTATTAATCAAAATATCCATGTTCATATATTTTTCGAGAAAACGCAAAGGACCTTTGCGTTTCTTTGCATTGAAAATATAGAGGTTCGGTTACAAGCTTCCGAGGACAAAGAAATTGAGATAAACATGTGATAGTTTTTTCATATTCTGCAAGCAATTTCCGTAGCAACACACATTTTGGTTATAGTTCCAAAAAACACACATTGAGATAAACAGCCGACCATCTTTAAATAGCAGAAATAGGCAGAAAGCTCAATACGGCCAACCGAAATAGGCCTCTCAAGCGACTCGTCGACGTGAATGTGGGCATGCGGCGGGTTCTAAAGCCGGCAGAGTGTTTTCGCAAAGATTGTGGGGTATGAGAGTCCGACGTGACGGATGTGTGGACTCCCACAAAGCTCTCCTAATCTGGGTCAGGGCTGTGCATCCGGATGTTAAGACCCATCCGACTCAATTTAGTGATTCGTGTTGATGGTTAGGGACGGGTACGGTCTAAACATTTTAGAGCGCTTCGATGAGCCCGTGTTGGAGATGCCTTAACAGGGTGTGGTTGAGGCTGCTCCTGCGAAAAACAATGCGTGAACCAGCCATGATACCTCACTTCATTTCATGGGACCATGACACACCCTTTGGAAGCTAGCTACCACGTCCAAGGTCGATGTGCATATGCAGATGTCTCTACTATAGATTACGTATGGGGCGCCCGTATTTTATTTGACCCGGCTTGATGAGCACTTGCTTTATCTACTCGTCGATAAAGTGAGCAGGAGGAGGGGTGTGAGCGTGCATGGGCTCGGGCAAAGAATGTAACACATCTGGAGAGTGGGTGAACCGAATCCTCGTCACCCGTTATTCCGGTTTCCTGCGTGCAAACCACTCGCCATGAGCCCGGACTCATCAATATCAGCATCACTTCTGCAATTCCACTAGGAGAAAAATATCCGCTCCACCAGCACGCATTTTCTTGCGCCGGAAATTCGCTACACTTACGTAAGCACGTTTGTTGTTGAGCTTCTCCAACAAGACTGTTTGGGTTACCATTGTAAACACAATGTTCTCTGTTCAAAAACCGAGCCAACATACTACGTACCACACGCATTTCTAACTGTCGGCGAGTCGCAGATAGCAACCCTAAAAGCATCTACAGCTGGCCTCTCCAAACCGGCCTCAAACGTCCGGGTGGCCCGCCCGATCACTGACCTGACACAAAAATATGACCCAGTCTGACGTCTCAAACAAGCATCAAATGTCTGGACAGACCGGCACCCCTCATATCCAGCTCAAGTATGGGGCGGCCCGGGTGCGCCCGCCACGTCAGCCCCAGCCCACCCCAACCCAACAAATATCTCCATCCAAAAACCATAGACACCGGTCAATCCGAACTCCACTTCACTCCCCTCTTCGTCCACTACATTTTTTATCTCCTCTCCTTCGATCCAATGGCCGGCGACGGAAGCAACGGCGGCTCCGAGGCAGAATCCGACAGCTCGAACATCGACATGGAGGAAGTGGCCTTCTGCATCGCCTTGAGGAGGTCGTTGCTCGAGCAAGGCGGCCCCTGCAATGGCGGATCTTCTTCCTCAACGCTCGTCGCCCGTCGACGTAGTGCAGGCGACGTCGCCGGCCCTTCCCACCCGGCGTGCAACTCCGGCAGCTCTGCTCCGCTCCACCAGATACGCCTCCCACCTCCACCACCCTCTGGTCGGGAAGTGGTACCCTGCCACCGCTAGGTCCTCGTGCCCGCGCCGGGGCCGGCGCGCACATGGAAACCAGAGTTTGAGGCACGTGCATCCCGACGCTAGTGGCAGTCGACGAGGGAGACGGGGAGGCGATGGCCGCCACCGGTCGATCCCGAGGCCACGCTCCTCACACGGTCCTCCACAGCTCTCTCACGACAGCGGGTACGGATGCATGACACCTCGGCCGCAAGAATGCCATGGTGCTCCGACTCGTCATCGAGTCATCGGAGCACGAGGCAAACAAGGAGGCGGAGGCAAAGGCGGCCCGCCGTGCGAAGGAACAGGACCGCCTGCTCCGCAGGCTGTCGGGCATGAGGTGCAGCTCTGACTCTAACCCGACGGATGGCTCCACCTCCAGCTCCAAAGACGGTGCACCTCCGCACGCTGACGCGGAGGAGGGCCATAGCTGCACCAACGATTGGAAGGGGAAGAGGCTAGCGAGGAAATGGTGATTCCCTCTGCCCTTTCGAGTTCTATTTCTATATTAACTATTCCCTCTGTCCCATAATATAAGAGCGTTTTTTTACACTACACTAGTACCCTAAACTCCCCCCGTCCCATAATATAAGAGACGGGGGAGTATGTTTTAAGTTGTTTGTAGTATGGATTTGTCGTTGAACTCTGATGAACTATGCTCCTTTTATCTGACGATGCAATGTTGATCTGATGAACTAGGATATGAATGTGATTTACGTAGCATTACATAGGTTTTATGATTTTGAGGGTTTAAATATGAGGAACGCGGGTGTGGAAACCAAGAAATGAGACATGCCTGATCAGTGCAGGCGTTTGGGGGCCTGTATTTGCTCTCCCCCCTTAGGCTGGTTGTAATGGGGAGTACCATATACTAGTATCATGCATATGATACTAGTGTATGATACTACCTTCCTAATGCATAGTATCATATATTAGTATTATGTAGTACTCTATTTATTGCCATGCATGACACAAAGTAGTATAACATTTAATATGATACAGTATCATGATATGATACTACACCCTCTCTTTCTTCCTTTAATGCTATGACACCTCATCAAAATTGCCTAGTTAGCATATATGATACTAGCTATGATACTACCATTACAACCAGCCTTAATGCTCTAAGCTGCTTCTGCACGACAGACAAACCGGCGAGTAAATCGCGTTTATAACTTCTAAAATCGCGTTTTCTCTTTGTGTGGACCTGGCGTCCGTACGGCCGAGAGGAGAAAAATCGGGTCACGGCTCGTCAAACGACACAAAGGACCATCACCCCACGGCAAGCGTAAAGCAACGATCCAGGTACCCTACCCACGAACGATCGGACTTGATGAAGTGGTTGTTAGCGTCGCACGGCCCGCCGGACGGCAGTGTGGTCAAACGCCAACAAAGCACTAACCGGAGCCATCAGCTTGAGAGTGCTACTAGCAAAAGCAAAGCTCACTTGATGGATCGAATGTGGATAGTGCAGCGAATGGAGTTGGAGGTGGCGGGCGAAAGCAGCAGCCGAGTCCCGAGGGGGAGAGGGAAGGAGCAGTTGAGGTACTCCTCGGTGCATGCATGCCTACTCTACACATATATGCTGACCATGCACCATCGATTTTGACTGGAATCTAAGAGCAACTCTAGCAGATCCTGTAAAAAGCCCCGACCTGTAAAATAACCGTCAAAATGCGGGTCGGCGCGGAAAATCACGCCCGAACAGACCTCGCAAACCGGTCGACCCGCAAAATATTTTGAGGGGCGCGACAAAAACTCGGTCCCAACCCGCGAATACGCGCCCCTCCCCCCTCCCTCGGCCCGTCGGTGCACTGCATATAGCGGGAGCTGTTGGTAGGGAGAACATTTCAGCCCGCGCTTTTCCCCACCAACCACCTCCCCTCTCCCCCTCGCCACGCCATCGGGCCGCCGCCCAAGATTCCGGCGAAAGTAGTCGGCAGGAGCACGCCTAAAGGAAGCCACACGCACGAGGTTGCCCTCCCCCCTCCTCCTGTGTTGGCGGGCCGGGAAGTTGCGGATCTGCGACCCTTCATCGCGAGCGGGCGGATTTGGCTTTCCCAGCCGCCGGCGGCCGCGCCAAGCAATGGAATGGTCGGGGAGCATCTCGCACAGCCCCGACAAAGTTGCATTGCCGGTTTGCGGGTCGCCGATGCCGCTCATAAAGTGCGACAACTACACGCGGACAGTGCTACGGCTAACTTCGGGCACGCCGAAGCATCCCGGATGGGTGTTCTTCAAATGCGAAAACGACGGGGTGCGTGTTGTTTCATTCGGCTCATTTCGATAGCTCATTCTCTGGTTCAATTGCATTAGCTCATTTCGAACATCATCATGCGTGTAGGAAGATGGATGCTCATTTTGGTTTTGGGAAGGCGAATACATTGATTTATTGATAGAAAGGAACTTAATAGACGTTCATGCACTCCTTAGTACAATCGAAAGCAATGAAGCGCCTGCATGTGCAACTAGAGGGGAAGCAACGTCTACTTCTTTAGAACCAAAGAAGAAGAATGAAGAATGCAAGATCAAGAATCCGCAGATCAACAATTAGTGCATGGAGAAGATATTGCTTCAACTAGTGGGAGCAGTTATGGAAGTTGAAAATCTTCTAAAATGCATAATTGCGGTTCTTGTTTTCTTTGGTCTTGCTATTCTAGCAAAGATTTGATGATGTCCCATGTATCAAATGTTGTTGAAAAAGTAAAGAAATGCATTATGTTGTGTTAAATTGAGGTGCAAATTTAGGTTTTGCGGGCCGAGGGGAGCGGCGCCAGACCAGACCCCGCAAAGCCGACCCATAAAAAAGGATATTCGCGAAAGATGCTCTTTTATGGGTCGGCTTTGCAGGGTCAGCCTCTGCGGCCGTTTACGCTGGCCTGCAAAACCGTTTTTCCGCGAACTGCAAACGCGTTTTGCGGGTCGGCGGGATGCGGGGTCTTCTAGAGATGCTCTAAGGCGGGGAGCTGCTGCACCGGCCACGTGGCCGGAGCGATGCCGCGGCTGCTACGGGCGGCAACGGCAAGGTGTGCAACGGGGAGAGTGAGAAAATAAATAAAAAGGTGGGTGAATGGATGGGAGAAGGGTCGGGCGAGACATGAAGCGGACAACGAAGGACGAAGAGGACACGGAAAATATCTAATTTGTGTCCGTCTCCAACCCAAATAATTTGAGACGAAAATGGATCCGAACAAACACAAACTAAGAGAAAATAACAATGAGTCTGTGAGTTGGGCAACTTTTTTGTTTGAGCGGACACAAGCGGACGCCTGTGGACAGTATTCGTCGGCGTGTTGGGGTTGCCCTAAAAGCATCTGCAGTCGGGTGCCCTAAAAATCGCCTCAAACGCCCGAGCGGCTTGTCCGGTCACGAAATTTTGACTCAGGCGGACGCCTCAAACGAGTTTCAAACACCCGGGCTGACCCAGCACCTTTTATATCCATCCCAAATATGAGGCAAATATGGGGCACCTGGGCGCATCTATCACATCGGACCCGACCCACGCTAGCCTACCCGACTGCACATATATTCCTTCTCATCCGCTCATCGGATCAAACTCTAGCCACTCCCCTCCACTCTCCTCTGACACCCAAGCTCCCGTCCGGCAGTCTCTGGCCATCTCCGGTATGGCGGGCAACTGACCCAAGTTCTTCACTTCTAGATCCGTCGACCTCGAGCTCATCCCACGCGGCCCCGAGGAGGAGATGGCTGTCCGACTTGCGCTACACCACTCCCGAGAGGAGGCCCGTGCCCGGCAGCGCTCGGACTCCTTTCGCCGGGAATCCATTGCATCTGCCCCAATGGTGCATGGATCCGGCGCTAGGTGTGCCATCGCTGCTTCGTCGGACGCTGTGCAGTCCGTCTGGCGTCCGAACGCGGTGGCGAACGTGCAACCCCTCTATTAGCGCGCTGAGCATCGGGATGCACCATGGGCCTCGTCCGATAAGAACATGACAAGACGTACCGCCGTGCGAGGCAGCGGGCGCCGGAGGCGGCAGCAGCCCTTACGGCAGTGGACGTCGAGTCGCATTCTCCGGTGCTCCAGTCCCGGGGCCACAACCGTGTCGTGGTGGACATCGCCGGCTCGTTCCAGGACGGATCCATCATCGATCTGACGTCCACCGGCACTGTTCGAGTTCCCGGCTCTGACAAGGAAGAGTAGGACATAGGAGACAGTGGCGCCTTGAGTCCCATGAGCCAGCTCGTGTCCCATGCCCTATTCTACCTTATCAGCGACCGGACCAACACTCTGTGGGGCGTAGCCGGCCGCCAGACATGGACACGGCAAAACCGGACGAACTCCGCTCAAAGATCACTGTGTTGCATGTAATAATATGTATTTGAGGTATCCGGATGTGAAATTCATTATTTAAGGTGTGACCGGTCACGTCAGCTGACATTTTTGAGGGATCAAATTTGTGCATCGACTGTAGATGCTATAAGCGTCGCATGGCCTAGCGCCCGGCCATGAGGTCAAAACACTACTCCCCCCGTTTCATATTATAAGAGCGTTTTTTACACTACACTAATGTCAAAAGTGTTCTTATTTTATGGGACGGAGGGAGTAACAAAGTATGCGGCGGGGCCATCAGCTCAAGAGTGCTAGCTAGTACACTTTTTGGACGGCGGATAAGGCAGGGTTCCATCTCATGCCTTTCAAAAAAAAAAATCTACGTATTTGTTTTATATAATCGAGGGATGCTATTTCGCGCGTGCGCCTTGCCTGGCTGATGATGCACCATGCAGTGCAGTAGTGCACCATCGGTTTTGACTGGGACCGAGCGCTGTTTTTCCGTCCGCGATCGCAGGAGAGGAGTGAGTGGCTGATGGGGTTCTCCCTCTTTTCCTGGTCAAACAACCAACATGCTCCCTGCCGTAGTTTCCCATCGTCGACTTTGGTGGTCAGGTCAGGCTCGTGGCAAAGACAGCACGCGGGCGCATGTGGCGAGGACGGCGGCAGAAAGAAGGGGGACGCACGACGCGAAACCGACGAGAACCTACCCGACCTTTTCTCCGGCCATGTGAGCCAGTCGTGGGTGGCGCCGTCGCGATAGTGCCGTCCGCCGTCTGTCTGCCCCGCGCGTGCACTTCTGACTGTAAGCCGCCGCCCCGCCCGACCGCGGCTAAAATTTGTGTTTTGATTCTTTTTCGTAAATTTATCGAGATTTGATCCTGCCATGCAAAAATTTCATTTCAGTATCTGACACTGTTCTTACATAAGGGTCTATGGTGATGGGGTATAACAACCTACCGTCAAGGTCCTTGGCGGTAGGGTTGCACGCCCTATTGGAATTTTTTTTCTGAGTATGAAACACTATGCATGCTCGCACCTATCGTCGGGCAACTTGACGGTAGGATTGTATACGCTACCGCCATCTTATTTGGCGATAGGGGTGTTTCCTACCGCCAAGGTCCCTGGCGGTAGGCTGTTACATCCTATTGCCATAGACCCTGACGGTAGTAGAAAGGATCAGATCCCGAAATTTTTACAAACTGGAGTCAGATTTTGATTAACTTTCAGAAAAGAATCAAAATACAAAATTTAGCCCCCCGCTGCCGCTGCGTGACAAGTCCATGTTAAATGGTATCTTTAACGGCAATCCGCAAATTTCACGCATCCACCTACTGATATTTGGGATAAGTCCGCGGGCACGGATGCGAGAGGCCGCCATACAACCTGGCCGCATACATTTCAAACACTTTTTTAACAAACCAAATAAAATTCATGCGAACACCATGGATTTAATATAGACCGAACGAGATTCATTATATTTTGGACATATTTGAAATAAAACAACTAAGCACGTTAGGCCACACGGATCTCCATTCCCATGACATGATATACTACACTAGTCTATGGTCGGCCGCGGCGGATCCTTTTTGTCTTCCCTATGTCTGACAGTCCGTTTGTCATATGTTACACTCTGGATTCTCATCTTCAAAGCCAAACNTTATCGAGATTTGATCCTGCCATGCAAAAATTTCATTTCAGTATCTGACACTGTTCTTACATAAGGGTCTATGGTGATGGGGTATAACAACCTACCGTCAAGGTCCTTGGCGGTAGGGTTGCACGCCCTATTGGAATTTTTTTTCTGAGTATGAAACACTATGCATGCTCGCACCTATCGTCGGGCAACTTGACGGTAGGATTGTATACGCTACCGCCATCTTATTTGGCGATAGGGGTGTTTCCTACCGCCAAGGTCCCTGGCGGTAGGCTGTTACATCCTATTGCCATAGACCCTGACGGTAGTAGAAAGGATCAGATCCCGAAATTTTTACAAACTGGAGTCAGATTTTGATTAACTTTCAGAAAAGAATCAAAATACAAAATTTAGCCCCCCGCTGCCGCTGCGTGACAAGTCCATGTTAAATGGTATCTTTAACGGCAATCCGCAAATTTCACGCATCCACCTACTGATATTTGGGATAAGTCCGCGGGCACGGATGCGAGAGGCCGCCATACAACCTGGCCGCATACATTTCAAACACTTTTTTAACAAACCAAATAAAATTCATGCGAACACCATGGATTTAATATAGACCGAACGAGATTCATTATATTTTGGACATATTTGAAATAAAACAACTAAGCACGTTAGGCCACACGGATCTCCATTCCCATGACATGATATACTACACTAGTCTATGGTCGGCCGCGGCGGATCCTTTTTGTCTTCCCTATGTCTGACAGTCCGTTTGTCATATGTTACACTCTGGATTCTCATCTTCAAAGCCAAACTTCAATCCTTCATCTTCAACAAGGACACGACGTAGGCGTGCGACGACATAGTCTGATCAAAGATCTTGTGTTTCCTCCAGAGTGCATAAACTCGTCGCTGAAGCCGTCTGTACCACCCCCCCCCCCCCTTATCCGTCTACCAACACCTCGATAGTTGGATACCTCTGGAGGAGACAACGGAAGACAAAGACGTCTCATACCGTCTGCCTCCCGCTACTCCACCTTCGTCCGACAACAACAGGCTAAACATAACACCTCCGCTAGAGCCACGCTGCATCACCTACCGGTAGCAGGCATGACTTGACGTCTTCATATAAGACGCCGTGCATAGCATCCGCCGGTAGCACATCTGCCCGTGGCTTCACCTGCCGGCGACAGGCACCGCCCGACAACTCCGAAAGAGGCACATGTTTCACCTGCTGAGCTGCATCGAACCCGATCTGTTGATGGAAGAGACGTCTCATACCGCCACGAGCCTTAGAAGGCCGTCATCACCTCGAGATCTAGACTCCGAATCGCCCACCGATCCTGGAGTATGCCACCGTTGATGAAGAGGGGCCGCCGCACAGATTCCGGGCGCTACATGGGGCACCCACCATCGCGCCAGCCGTTGTCGTCGCCCAACAATAGCAACCACCGCAGTGATCCCACATCAAGTGCCGTCGACGCCGGAGGAAGCTCCGGCCGCCACGCGCGTCCTGCGACGTCCCCGGGTGCGGGATCCCAAAATCCGCCGCCACCGCCGCCGCCACAAGGACCCACCATCTGGCCCGTCATCCCCGGCGGAAGGGTCGCCGCCACCGCCATGTTTGGATCCGGGCCAGAGTCATCGCCGCCTCCGCCACGGATGCCGCCGCCGCCACCACCGGCCACGCCCAGCCCCACCACCATCCTCTGGCCATCTCACCCCGCACCACCACAAACGCCCCCAGCAGGAGCCACCGGGCCACCATGGATCGAGGAAGAGGGAGCACCTCCGTGGATTTTCTAACGCTGCCATCATTAAAGGCTTGTCCATGATCCATCAGCTGATTTTACTACAGTACTTCTTGGCTTAACACGGAGTGGTTGAGGCTGCTCCTGCAGACGCCGCACGATTTTTTTACTTCTCCAGACCTGATCGAACACTTGCTAGTACTCGTCGTCGTCGATGACGTGATCAGGAGTGAGCATGGGCGCATGAGCAAAGAATGCCAGGAGGAGAGTGGGTGAACCGAATCCACGTCGTCATCGTTGCCCGTTAAATCGGTTTCCTGCGTGGGAACCACTGGCCATGAGCCCGGTCTCATCAATATCCACATCACTTCCATCGTTCTACGATTCCACTAGGGGAAGAATGTCCACTCCACCAGAGCACCATACTGTTAGTATTATCTTTCGCCAGAAATCCTCTTCGGACGTACGTATGAATGTTGTTGAGCTTCTCCACCAAGACTGGTTGGGTAGGAGTAGCAGAGCTGACTGCAATTCGTAAGCAGAGGGGCAACATACGTACCACACACATTTGTACAGAACAATACGTATATACTGTGTCACCACACTATATATTGTGTCACCACACTGGGTGGTTACTGTCAGTTATGAACCGCAAGTTAATTGCATTTAAATTTGAAGGGCAGCACACCGAACTCCTGCCCCTTCCTTGGAATAATTGCTCCGTACAAAGGCCTGATTTTCTTTGTCATGCTGGCGATAGACCGACTTGGCGTCCGTATGGTCGATGGAGACGAGAAACCGAGTCTCGCTCGTCAGCTCACGAACCCCACGACAAGGCGTAAAGCAACGGACTTGGACGTACACCAGTGCACGTGCCCTATCCACGATCAGACTTGATGAAGTGGTTGTTAGCATCCCACGCTCAAAACACTGAGGCGTTGTACAATGTTAAATGCTTAGAGAGGTGTATAGACACTAGTGGAAAACAGAGTTTTGGTCTAAACTCGATCTACACATTAGTCCCGGTTCGAGCGGCTAGGGCGCCGGGCAGGCATTAGTCCCGGTTCGAGCGGCTAGGGCGCCGGGCAGGCATTAGTCCCGGTTCAAATGGGACCTTTAGTGCCTTTTAGTCCCGGTTGGTGTCTCCAACAGACCTTTAGTCCCGGTTGGAGACACAAACCAGGACTAAAGAGGTTCTGAAATTTGTTTTTTGTTTTTTCATTTGTTTTTTGTTTTTAGTTTCTGTTTTAAATTGCTTATATCTTTTAGGATATTTGATGATTTTTAGTGATTCTTTTTTGCATTAGATTCAAAATTTTGTCTAGTTTCTGTTTGTGCCATTAGTCTTTAAATTTGAATTTATTCAAATTTGTTTCAAACCCTAGATTGTGAATAATTTGAGTTTAAAATTAATTTTTAATTTAATTATTTTTTCTCCTAGTCACATGTTAGATTGTTGACATAGTAAGATTTATTTGGTTATTTTTAGAATAATTTAAATTAGGATTTTAAGTAAAACAGTAATGTTTTGCTTATATAGTTGTTTTAGTCCTTTAATTGTTGTTTTCAATTATTTATAGTTAGTTCTTTCTGTGGATTGTAACATGTTGTAGTATGCTTCTATTAGACAACAGTAGATAAATTTTTATAATTAATTAATATTAATTTTTCTACTGTTTTGTATTAATATTTGTTTAGCCTTTAATAATAGTTGATAGAATTAGTTTTGCTATATTAAAAAGTAATTTTTTTTGCCACTTAATAGAACGTAACTCTGGCTTGGTTAACCTTAGTTGTGACTCTGGCTGGGACGGTGCTAGTAGATGTAG
>LR880972.1:917898308-917913568 GCA_904067115.1 Aegilops sharonensis
ATCGCCATTTCAGTTTTGAAAAAAAAGAAAGAAAATGATAAAAAAGTTCAAAAATTAAAATCCTTCGAGATGTAGTTATGTTACCACACCTACTAGTTAGGAAATTTAAAAAACATAAATTTCGACATGTTTCGCAAAAAAGAGTTATGAAAAAGTAAAACGGCTATAACTTTTGCATACGATGCTGTTTTGCAAATTTTTAGAATCCTCAAATTTTGAAAGGAAAAAAAGTTATCCTCAAATTTAAGTTTTTTTGAATTTTTGGTCAAACTCTGGTCAAACTACTTATTTAAGAAATATTAGTGTTACTAAATAATTATTGTTCTTTTAGAATAATAGTTTCAAACTCAAACGGTGAAACGTATGACTTCATGCTCAAGTTCAACTCCTAAAGGTTAATAGGATTGACAACTTACTAATGTTAGGAAAACAACAAGTGCAGACTTGAAAACTGGGGATAATAGAATTCGAAAGTTAAGCGTGCTTAGGCTGGAGTAGTGAGAGGATGGGTGACCGGTCGGGAAGTTAGACGAACCGGTCGGGAAGTTAGACGATTTAGAATGAGTGCTCCACGCTTGAGCAGTGGTGAGGAATGATTAGAGATTAAATTGTCAAATAATTCAGAAATTTGAAAATAAAAAAATAAAAAAAAAATCAAAGGCCCATTTTCTACTAGTGAGAAAAGCAAATCAGGTTTTTTAAGCATCAATGTTTATTTCTACAAGAAAGAAGCGAATTAAGCGTCTAACCATCATAAATAAGCACCGATGCTAAAAAAACACTGATTTATTCCTCTATGCACATTTCGGGCGGGGCCATCAGCTTAAGAGTGGTAGGTGCACTTTTTGGGCGGCGGATAAGGCAACGCTCGGTCAGGTTTAAGTCACTCACCATTATGAAAACACAGGTTTTGGCCTGACATGCTTGGCAAAGCTCACCTCACAAAGGTTGGACTAGTACTATCGGCATAGTGGCTGGGCAAAGAAGAGGCTTTGCGGTGGCGAGCGTGTGGGTGCAGTTTGCAGTGCAGTGCAGTGCGACCAGTGGCCTAAAGTAGTACCGAGGGAGAGAGATCGAGCAGGTGAACGACTCCAGGGTCCATGCATGTTTGCAAGTGCTGCCAAAAAGGGCATCATTGGCGGCATCACTAGTGCGGTGCACATTCTACCTCGCCAACAGTAGTGCCACTCGTGCAGGTTCTCTGACCTCCTGCCTTCAGAAAAACAAGTCTAAATACAGTAGCTTTTTAATTTTAACCACTAGTCTTTTCTATAGAAGATATGTTTAACCGGTAGAGACATTTTGTCCTGCTGACGGTTGACCGATGCACCATCAGTTGACTGGAATGTGTGTTGTTTTCTTTCCTGGGCAATGATCCGTTTGCTCCAGCGCGTTGGGCGGTTCGTTCTGTCCGTTTACTTTTAAACGGACGCGGCGGAAACATTTGAGTCGTCTGTTGGAGTTGACCTCTTAGCATCTACAGCCGAACCTAGCTGAATCTGCTATAATTGATTAGAGCGTTCGGTGACCCCGCACGATATTAACTAGTCGTGCACAACTCCCATGGTCTCGCGTTGGAGTTGGCCATCGCCGTGCATAGGCTCCCATGGTCTCCGCCGTGCAAAGGCTCTCTGGCCGAGCTCGCCGTGACCGTGCACGCGGGCCAGTTGAAGGGGAGCACAAGCACCGGCTATGGTGTGGGCGCCGGCCACGCGATAGGGAATGTGCGCATTGCCGTCGAAGTGGTCCAGCCCGAGGTCGAGGTGCGCGACGCCGCGTGCATGGAGGTGCGCCAGCCCGAGGTCGCCTTGTGCAGCCACCTCAGCCAGCGTGGGCTTTGGCGGGGATCTTGGAATCTTGCAGGGACGGGGCGGCGTCTGCAAGGCGGAGGGCACGGTGGGAGGCAGGAGGAGAAGGGAGGAGGAGGACGACGGTAGGAGGCGGGTGCGGGGAGCTCAGAGTGTTTCCTCGCGAGCAGGTAATGAAGGGAAGGCGTTGTGGAGTCGCTGATATGTGGGCAAGAGGTGGACTCGATTGGATGAGAGGGGCTGAGGAGAGCGTTTGTATTTGTCCGTCCAGACACATTTGTAGCCCAAATTTGCTTGGGATTTGGGTTTGAGCCGGACAAAAAAAACATCAGCCGACAACTTTGTTCATTTAGGTAGGCCCATTCGATCGAGTTTCGCCTCAAACGGAAGCAAGTGGAAGATTTAGGGTCTATGCCATGCCCCTAGATCAGGATGTGACAAATCGATACCGAATAGCAGCAAATCCATGGATACAAGCGTTCCTGGTGTATGAATTAAATCACCCAACCAAGGTTCACAAGGGGACTACAATCCAGAGAAGAGAATTAAGGATGGGAAGAGCATAGAATCAAGGTAGGAAGCAAGAGAGAATCAGGGAGAAGGGATACACTCGTCTGGTACGAGGGAAGGGAGGAGCTGGAGGAGGAAGAAGGCCGAGCCAATTCTGTTCTGTTCGATCCCTCTCTCGATGCCTCCTGTGAGCTTTAATACTTCCTGACCAAAGTTTGATCAACTGGGCCGGCCCACATACAGCAGCCCATAGTGCAAGTGCAGTCCAGCGATATGTGGGGTGTTACAGTACCGCCCCGGCAAAACATTGCTTGTCCCCAAGCAATGGCTCGGATTCCGATTCCATGAATGCCTCCAGGATCCCATGACATCCGTGTCGACACATTGCATAGCTGATGGATATTGAACCCGAACAAGGACTGTAGGTGTAAGTAAACAACTTGGGCCTTCTTGTTGATTCTTGTGAACCACTCTTTGCTTGTCCATGGCCATGATAACACTTTGCAACATTCTGTAGTAGTCATCTTTGAAAACAGCAGAACAACCCAAATGCTTTCATTTGACACAGTACCAATGATCATCAAGGGCAGTTGATCTCCGATGGAACTCAACAGACATTCCGGTCCGATTAACCAGGTAATTTGCCACTCGAAAAATGCAGAATTATATGGGGATGCACTATGGCAGCCGCAGTGCTTCACCAAAGCAAAAGAATTCCCAGTTGCCAAATAAAACTGCACATTGATGCCAACGGATTCATTCCGCAGAAAAACTTTGATTGGCCACGCTTGAGCACTACTAGTCGGCCATTGCATCATTTCAGATAATAAAATTGCTCCGATCAGGCAAGTGCAAACACAAGCCCCAAGACTGAAACTGCCTTGTCTCCAAGGTAATAGAATGTCAAGCAAATGGTGAGTACTTATGATCAGTTTTAGAGTAACAAGTGAATGCACAAGGGCGGCCTGCCAACCTCCTGGATCAACATATTGAAACAAGAGCATGAAATCACTTCTGAAAGTATGGCTGTAGCAAGAACCACGCCATCGCTGACCGGGACTAAAACCACTACAGTTCCATGGTGACCATTCGTCCATCATGAAATTCAAGCTCTGCATGATATTGCACTGATGACTGAATGCCTTTTGTCTCCATGAGTGTACTGCACCAAAGAAAATGAAAGCACCATCTAGTCCATATATGCCAAGGCTAACCCCATCACGTGTAGAAGACCCAACCCATGGTACAGCAAAAACAAAATTGTACGGCATCCAATAGCACGCAAGAAGTTGCAGATTTGCAAGGAATCCTACTTGAAAAATGCCAGGATCCCATAATCTAGCTGCTGAAATTGTCACCTTCTCCAATGCTGAAACAAGAATGTGCAGAGCTAAAGATATCCTCATTGACAATACACTCACCATTATGTGCACATGTTCAGTACTGCTTATGATCCAACTAGAAGAAGTATGTAGCCCATCAAGTATCTTCATGATTGAAACTGAAACTTCATTAAGCGCTAGCTGGCACACCCATATTTCTTGCCGTCTAATAGCAGTTGCAATATTGACAGGGATGAAAGTACTACAAAACCATGGCAATTTGTCATGCCACACTTCATTAGTACAAGGTACACTCCGGTCCCGACCAAACTCCAGGAAATGGAAGAGGCCACCAACATGAATGAGCACCTCATAAGGCACACACACATCCTCGGGGAACACTGCATCAAACACCTCATCAGCAGAACCCAAGTCCTCCTCCTGAAATAGCGACATTCCTCTGACATAGGTGAGCACAAGATCAGAGATAAAGTCATCCCATAAAACTGTATATCCCAGGCTGAAAGCACTTCGACGCCATGATTGTGTGACTGCCAGCATATAACTATGTCCATGCACCTGTCCATACTTCTGTTGCTCAAAACTGAGATGCATCGCATGTGCCATATGACTACCGATCATCATCGTTGTAGTTCGGAATCCCATAACTGAGAGTGGATCTGGAGGGCGAGGCGGATAAGGTGAACAAGGGTCCAAGTAATGGACCGGCTGATCAGGTGGATGCGGCGGTGTTGGAGGTGGTGGTGGCATGGTCGTAGCATTGCAGAACATGCTCCTCAAGGTCCATCTCACTTGGCGATGAAGGGTTGGCACCCTAGATACCCATTTTTTGAAGTCACTGGGCTTCATCCGGCTTCCTGACAACTCAAGACTTGTTTCGAAAACCTCGGCTGTGGGACCTTGTTGTACCTTCTCCTGACACCGAGGAGTGTGCATGGCAAGCACAGTGAGTGTCGACTGCCCCTCACTTTTTGCAGGAGTTGATGGCATATTAGGCTTGACAACTTTGGCATTTGAGCTTGGCATGGGTGACGATGCACCTTGCAATGCAGCCTGTACCGAGACAGGTGGTGCCCTCTCCAGACAATCAAAATCAATAACGACTGACTTGGAGTTGGCCAGCGTAATGACGCTAATGGACGGCGGGGCGTGCTGGATGTCCAAAAGGTAGCACCCATCATAGATGCACCGTCCATGCAGTGCACCCTTAGCTTCGCTTGCCTCCAGACATGATTGGAACTCCACAAATACCTCTATGTGTGTGGATTTATGCGAGATACACAGATCATGCACACCATAGGCACCAAAGAGTTGATCTAGTACATCCTCAGTTACCTCGTAGATCAAGTTGGTGATGGTGATATGCAGAATGCAGCTGCTGGTTACCTCTGGGTGTATTGACATTTTGTCGAACAAGTGGTGAGCATAGGAAGGGGACATGAAATTTGATGAAAATTTTCAGGGGTTTGTTGAGAAATCGGGGGAAAGGGGTGTGTGGATCGAACAACTCTGAATACCAACTGTCATGCCCCTAGATCAGGAGGTGACAAATCGATACCGAATAGCAGCAAATCCATGGATACAAGCGTTCCTGGTGTATGAATTAAATCACCCAACCAAGGTTCACAAGGGGACTACAATCCAGAGAAGAGAATTAAGGATGGGAAGAGCATAGAATCAAGGTAGGCAACAAGAGAGAATTAGGGAGAGGGGATACACTCGTCTAGTACGAGGGAAGGGAGGAGCTGGAGGAGGAAGAAGGCCGAGCCAATTCTGTTCTGTTCGATCCCTCTCTCGATGCCTCCTGTGAGCTTTAATACTTCCTGACCAAAGTTTGATCAACTGGGCCGGCCCACATACAGCAGCCCATAGTGCAAGTGCAGTCCAGCGATATGTGGGGTGTTACAGTCTAGCATTGGAGTTGGCCTGACGCAGGAGGATGGATGGGAGATACCAGAGTTGGTGGTGGGGAAGACAATATAATTAGTGGATCTTGATGATGCGTTTGTCTCCTCTCTGGCCCTGTACCCAACTCCAGTAAATCTTTGGTACGTGGATTAGACGTTGCTGTTAGTGTTAGGGGCGGGGCGATTAAGCTGATGGTGTGGTTTGCCTTTGTGCAATTAGGATAGAGAAGACTACTTTGTGCATGTCGGATGTGGTGGTAGGGGTTGGCTGTTGGGGAGTGAACCGTGTCTTTCATGTGGAGTCCTGCAACCATCGCCCATTTTTCTTGGTCCATTCTGCTAGTGCTGTCTCTTTTCTAAAAAGATTATTTAGGCATGGGAGATCAGGTGCTGGCACTGGCCTAGAACACTCCGTTTTGCATTGGCATGTCGTCGCTTGGGCTATGGCTCTTACTAGCATTGGGTGGGGGGCACATGCGTTGGAATGAACAATGTGAAAATGCATGCCCTGATTTGGTTGTGAAAGCGGCATATGGCCGGTTGGCAAAATTCATGGATCTTGTCTTGCTTGCTTCTCGTTGTGGTGCCAATAAAGGCTCGGTGCAAAAGGTCGCATGAAGCACCCGCTTTGCCCAGGGGATTATTGCAACATCTCTCAAAAAAAAGGAATTATTGCAACGCTGCCTCTGTTTAAGGGATCGGGACCAGCGTTTTCCGTTCTCAATCTACTAGGTTTTCTTTAATTAGGATTGCTAAATCTCAGTCATCCATGCTATATTTGTGAGATTTTAAATAGCGACCTATTAAAAATATTTTTTAATATGTTTAAGTCATTTGACTTAGACTTGGTTAAGTCTTAATCGACCAAGATCTTACCATACCTAGTAAAATCCGTTTTTGCACCAAAGTACTCCCGTGTTAAGGCCTGACATTAGTATTACTAGTACCTGATGATTTGATGATTTGAGTTTTTAATATTTTTGTTCGAAACAAACATTGCATAATTTCAGTTTTGCACATTTTTTTTGCGGTTGAGTCTTACACATTTTCGATACAATAACTACTAGCCATTGGGGATAAAAAAGGTTCAGTAGGTGGTCACATAACAGTAATTGGGTAAAATTTGTTTGTAGCATATAGTATTGATCCTTAGTCCTTATGGAGGATGACTAATTCCCTTGAATGCAAAGAGCCGGGGAGATGTGGGTTGAGTTTTGTTCTCTCTAAAAAGACTCGAGACTACTATAAAGGTTCACAAGACATCACAAATCATTCTAAACATAATAATGATTACATCAAGGACCCTGCACCATCTAACGACCACTGCCACCGTCGGAACGAGCCGCCGACGCGCCGTTGCCATCGTTCCCCTACGGAAGCCGACTTGACCTTATTGATGACAATCAGGAAGTCTTCATGCACGAACCCCTAAGTGCCCCAGAGTCATAGGTATCGTCACTAAACTCTTGAATCGATCTGAAGCACTTGACACCAAATCTCGTCGATGTTGCATGAGTGGCGAGAAACGCCAGCCTTGCTGCACCAAGAAGACAATCGGAATCTCTATGCCGGATCTCTGTCGACCCCATCCCAATGGATGAAATTGAGGAGGATCGGAACCCGTAAGACCAACTCAAAGATGAAGTGTCGCCATCCGTCAAAATGTCGCCTCTGCGAGAGAAATGAAAACCTAACTTAAGCCACTAGTCGGAGTCGAGGCACCAAGATCCTCCTCCCATCCGCCTGACGCCCGAGCGATACGCAAAGGTGAGGCGGATCCAGAGGCTCACTGGCAAAGCTTAGAGGGGACGAATGCCCTAGCCACCGCTCGACGGTAGACGAAAAGAGAAACTCTAACGGGATTCAGGTTAAGTTTTCTCCGCAAACCGAGGTGGGTTAACATATTTTCTTTTCTGGGTGATATGACTTAATATAGTGTTGTAACTACTGTCCGAGTGTTATACATTTTTTTTTAAAAAAAAAGGTTATCCTTGGTCTCTGCATCAGAACGATGCATACGGCTATCTTATTAATAAGCAAAAGGTTCAAGAAAGTCTTCGGGACTCAAACAGGAAAAAAATGCTCACAAAGAGCAAAAACACACAAGAACAGGATAGCCACAACCGACAAGGCAAAGACGAATATTGTACTACATGAAAAACTAAAATAAAACATGTGGCAAAAGGTTTATGGAAAACAGAAAAATTAAAGAAAATATACTGCAGAAATCCATTTTTGTTTCCCCTTCGTCGACATCGGTGGTTAAGTCTAATCTACTCCTACATTGACTACTCTCCGGGAAGTTCAAATTGCAAACACCGAAGCTGCTATGCTACTCCATCGATCAGAGCATTCGTTTTTAGATATTTTTTGATTCATTCAACCGTGAAGTACCATAGATGTCTAGGAAATAGTTACTTCCAAGTGAATCTTCCCTAGGTACCTAAAATCCATTTTATTATGATCCATTTCGCAAAAATATAGATTGTACCCCACACCACATTAACTACGCCTAGCCGCGTGTTGGGCTCAAGTGCAACCAGCACGGAGAGAGACACATTAACAGCGCGATTAAATCCGCAGCATCCACCTCTGGACACGAGAAGATCGCCTCGTCCTTGCATGGTACGTGTACTCCGACCACCAGCGGTCTGCACCAGTGTACAAAAGCCAAAAGGGCGCCGTGGCAACGTTCGCATCTGGATCCACCTATCGTCCATTCATTGCAACCAGAGAGAGAGAGAGAGCACATCTCCAACGCAGATAAACTAGATCCATCTACCGGTAGTTCACGATCGATCTCGTTTTTCAAACGTTGCCATCATCAATGCTTGTCCAGGTGCCATTCGTAGTAGTACTAATCCCTCCCACAGTCCCACGAGACATGTGGCGACAATGGTTCATTGGTTGGCTACTTGGCTCAAGCACATCTCCAACGCAGGTCACCAAACATACGCGAGAAAATTTCATATGCTACTGAAACTTAGGTGATACCGTGATATGGACTACCCAGCCGTTGGATCTCGGATCTGACGGTATCTAAAGAGTTATTGTATCCGTGCGTAATTTTGAGACTCTTGGATGGCTTTTTTGCAAAATATTCAAGAGCTTCACCTAAGCCTTGATATCACCATATATCTTCCCAAACATGCGACACCAATATTCGGCCAATTCATCAAACAAAGCCCGTATCATGGATATTTTTTTTCTACAGCCTAAAAGAGGGCATAATCAGGATTGCTAAATCTCAGTCGACCGAGACTTCTCAGTCGATGCTATATTCACGGGATCTTACCTGGAGATCTCTGTAAATTTTTTTCTTTTTTTTTTCATTTTCCTTTGTTACATGTTATGTTACATGACTTAGACTTGTTAAGTCTTAGTTGACTAGACCTAACCACACCCATAAATAATTCCATTTCTCCGCGTACGGCCCTCGCGCCGGAGCCATTGGCATTGATGTCGTTGGCAGATGGCGGGTAAACAGGCAGAATCGTTGATGTGTACCTCTTTGCCATTGTCGTCAAGCCGCTCCCGCACCTCGTCGTTTGAGGCCTCAAGCTCCTTGAAGAGCCATGCGCCGGTGCAACGTCGTTGATGCATAGTTGGTGGCCCTTGGCGGTGAAGTGAGTGGTCGCCCTACACAGACGCGAGCACCACTGGTTCTCGTTGGCGATGTCTATGTTAGCAGCGAGGAGCTCCACCGGGGAGGCTGCATTCATGCGCTCCGCCTCCAGTTAAGCAAGTGTCGCGTGGTTCTCCTCCAAGAGCGCCAGATTGTACTATAGATCCACCTGTAGCATGGGGAACCCAGACGCCATATCGTCGGTTGCGTCGGCAGCCATCATCTTCTCTCCCGCCATGGGCGCCGCCTCCTCCACGACCTCTACCATGGCCACGGATCACCCTCCTCCTCTGAGCCCGGCTCCGGAGAGTTTGAAGGTTGGCCTGACTAATTGTGGGCCAGACTCAGACCTCCGACATGATTTGTGTGCGGTGCGCGAACGTCAGCTTCTTGTACCACTTAGACAATGAGCGCACCATGGCGATGACAGATGACGGATGCGAACTATGGCTGGTCGTAATGGGAGTATCATAGGTAGTATCATGCATGCCAACTAAGCAAATTTGTTGAGGTGGCATAGAATTAAATAAAAAAAAATGTTGAGTATCATATCATGATATCATATTAAATGTTGTGCTATTTTATGTCATGCATAACAATAAATAAAGTATATGATATTAGTATGTGATACTTGCCATTACGACCAGCGTAAGACGGCGGGAGAATGGGCCTGGAGGTACGGTGTTTGGAGGGCGACCAGCCGACTTTTAAATAGCAGGGCGGACATACCTGCCAAGGTTGCATCCGGAATAAGCCTCCCAATGGCGTGCCGGCGTGAATGAGGGTCAAGTTGTGTGAATGCGTGCATGCGGATGATTCTAGAGCCGATCGGAGAGTGCTTTTTTTGATCGGTTCGAAGTGTTGTAGTCATGACAGACGCCTAGACTCCCCAGAGCTCCCCTGATTTAGGACCCGGCTCTAGGCTTTCATGTCGGTCCGACTTGAGTCGCTCCATGTTGGATGGCTAAAAGGGACATTTACGGGCATGTTGATGATCCATCTTGGAGTTGTTCAGGCAGCAATTTGTGGACGCTGCGTCAACATACATCATGCCTCACTTCATGAGACCATGAAACGTCCTTTGGGACTTGGGAGCTGCCACGTCCAAGCTCGATGCACATATGCAAGTATGCAACTGTGGCTAGTAGTATAGATTACGTAATGCGGCGTGCGTATTTTATTTGACCCGGCCTGATGGATCACTTACTTTATCTACTCGTCGATTACGTGAGCAGGAGGAGTGAGCATGGGCACCAGCAGTCGAACAAAAAAATACCAGGAGAGAGAGTGTGTGAACCGAATCCTCGTCGCCCGTTAATTCGGTTTGCTACCTGCGAACCACTCGTCCGGCGTCACCGGACTGAATACCCATATCACTTCCACGGTTCCGGTACGAGAAGAATGTCCACTCCACCAGAAGCACCGTAGGAGTATTTTCTTTCGCCGAAAAATCCGCTACGTACGTACGCATGTTTGTTGTTGAGTTTCTTCAACAAGGCTGATTGGGTAGGAGGAGTGGAGCTGACTGTCATTGTAAGCAAAATGTTCACCATTAAAAAAACTGAACATGGTACCTCGACTTCGGCTGGTCGATAGATTAGGTTTTTACTCCTTGCAGAGGCAACTTTTGGGTGGATGACAATGCTTCATTTTCGAGTGAGACTTTTTTATTCAGATCATCCTCAATTTATCCGTTGGAACGGATCAGACGGAGCTCCGGCATAGAGTCTTGCCGGTACCTCGGGAGAGGCGAGGTTAAGGTTTCTCTCTAGGCGTATGTGACCGCAAGATTTGATGTCACGTTATTCATATCGATTTAAGGGTTTGACGGCGACTACCATATCGACTTAAGGGTTTGACGGTGACTACTGTGGCTTTGGGATGCTGGTCCTTGAAAGTACGTGCACGAAGACTTCAGGTTGTCATCGACAATGTTAAACCAGCTTCGGCACTTGAATAATGACAAAGGCGTGTCGACTAATCGTTTTGGTGGCGGGAGCGATCATTCTGTGGTCTAAAGACCTCAGTGTAATTATTATTACGTTTATGATATTTCATATTTCTGATGGACCTTTATGATAGATCTGAATTTACTTTTTCATAAAAAAGAAAATAAATACGAAACGTGCATATGTACAGAACAGAACAGTCACACTGCTTCCCCAGCTCGTAAGATACTGTTAGTTAGCAACTGTAAGTTTTTTTTTTCTGAAACCAGTTTAGCAACTGTAAGTTAGCTGCACTTAAATCCTTTTTTTTTAATTAATTGCACTTAAACTTGAAGTGTAGCACACCGCACTCTGGCCCTCCCTTGGAATAATTGCTCCGAGCCCTGGTTTTCTTTGTCATGCTGGCGATGGACCGACTTGGCGTCCGTATGGTCGACCGGGACGAGAAACCATGTCTCCGGCTCGTCAAACCACACAAAGGAGTGAAGGACCATCCCCCCACGAACCCCACGGCAAGACAGACGCAGAAGCAACGGACTTGGACATGCCCCTGCCCACGATCAGACTTGATGAAGTGGTTGTTAGCGTCGCACGGCACGCCGGACGGCCGTGTGGTCAAAACTCTAATCCACTACTTAAAAACACATGTTTTGACTTGACGTGCGTGGCAAAGCTCACTTGACGTGAGTTGGAGTCGTACGTATCGGCATGGTGGCCGCCGAAAGAAGAGGCTTTGCGATCGGAGTGTGCAGTGCAGTTCGATGGTGAGGGATTGAGCAGTCTGGTGCTCCGAGAGCACCTAAGCTTAGGTGCTTCCGTGCGACCTCGGCCATTGGATCTTAAATCCAACAGCTCCTGTGAGATGATGAACATTTTTGTAAGAAAGCCTTCATATAATCTGAAAAATGCGTGCAAGTACAGCAGCTATAGCAGCTTCTTATACACTGTTAGATTTAAGATCTGATGGCCCAAAAATCTGTATCATGGGAGCATCTAAGCTCCTGTATCACAGGATACTCTCCCGCAGGTTAGCGACTCCTTGGTCCATGCATGTCTACAGATGCTGACAAGAAGGTGCAGGTTCCGTCGCTCGGCTTTGAAAAGTTAAATAGTGCCCACTTCTCCGAAAATGCCTTTTGGAGCTCGGCCTCCATGGAGGCCAGTTTTTGAAAAACGCAAAATTCATGAAAATTCATATTTTTACAATTCAAAAAAATCTGAAAAAAATACAGATATACATGGAGGCATAACATACATGCGTGTAAATTTTTAGGACAAAATACGTTAAAATGAAGTCTGTGCAAAAAAGACAAATCTGAGGCTTTTTAACACATGATACTATTCATCCTCAAAGTCCAGAAATTTGTCTTTTTTGTGTAGGTCGCATTTCAAAGTATTTCACCTTGAATTTAAACATACACATACATTTCATCCTTGTAAAGTTGCATATTTTTTTCCAGAATTTTTCGAAGTCAAAAAGTTTGATTTTAGAATTTTTTAAAAATAAATGGCTCCATGGGGCTCGGTCACCAAAACGCCCCACTCCCACTTCTCTCTGTTTTTCTAGTCATTTGCCCACCACGGCACTAAATTCAGCTGAAAGTTGATAAAAGGGAAGAATTGTCCACGGAATATCTACTGCGATGGCCCACCCTAGCGCTGTTTTCCTCCGCGATCACAGGCGTGACCGGTGGCCGCCGTCGTCCCGAGACCCAGTTTTCCAGCGTCAAACAACCAACATGATCTGCCCAGCCGTAGTTTTCCATCGGTGCTCGCCTCGCAGGGGCATGTGGTGGTGGCTACCTACGCGAGGGCGGCGGCGTGATGAAACCGACCGGAACCTACCCCGACTCCTATTACTCCGGCCACGTGAGCCGGTCGTGGTGAGGGTGGCACCGAGACATGCGTCGCGACAGTGCTGACCGCCGTGCGCGCGCCCGCACCGCTCGGCTGCTGCCTGCTACGCGACGAGTCCACCGTTCGTCTCTCACGTCTTCTTCGCCGAAATGAACTCCGGTGCGTGCATTTGCCAAATACGACATGGACTTGTCTACACCGTTCACATGGCACAAGTGGTAAGGGCATTTCCATTGCTACTAGAGCATCTACATCCGGACGCCCCAAACGCCTTATGTCCGGGCGGGCAGCCCGGTCACGATTTATTCATCCAGACCCCCCGCTCAAACGGGCCACAAACGCTCAGGCTGACCGCCATCCCTCATTATTCAGTTCAAATATGGGGTGAATATGGAGGCATCCGGGCATGCCCGACCACAAGGCCTGCCGAATCCATTTGCTATCTTCTTTCTTTTTCCTCCTCCGCACTGTCCATCTCACAGCTCCTCGGCCGCGCGCGCCCGCAGTCGTTCCTAGCGCGCCAGAGCAGTCCTCTCTCCCATCCCCGCCATGGGGGACGTCGTCACCGCCCCGGACGCCACTGCGGTACGTCCGGCAACTCTCTGGCTCCGCCTTCTACTTGATGTATTCGACACATTGTCTGAACGGATTATTTTGTGATTTTATTAGGGAAAACGATGGATTCCGGTGCTTCGTCGGACGAGGAGTATGGACCGACGAAGCTTGATCTAATGATTCAAGATGAGTTATTCGATTCCTCGAATTCAAACGACGAAGTGGACATGATCCATACCAATATTTGTTATCTACATACGACATTGTTTTTTATGATCGACGTGCATGGATTTGCATCAATTTAAGAGTCCGAATTTGAGATATGTGGATGCCGGAAGGGAAATATGAGGGGCCGTCCGGATGCGCCTATGGACATATAGGGGGTCGGATTTGCCAAATCCGGCTGTAGATGCTCTAACTCTAAATGGACATGACCGTGTCCGAACACATCTGCACACACAAGATACGGAAGCCGGTCATCTAAGCGGATCTAGAGGACAAAGCAGAGGTGGGCCACATGGATCAAGAGGACAAATCACACGGGCTGTGAGAACATGTGATTCAACTACAGTGGCCTAAGCAGACCTATGGATGCTATCTGGACTACCGCAAAACTCCCCAAAGCTCTTCTGGTTGGGAAAAAATGGACACGCAGTCTGATCCACGAATGTTTATGGGCCTCTGTTGCATGTTAAAAGTTTGCAAAAGTGACCCGGACACCTTAGTCCGGACATATACGGGAGCTTTCAGGAGACGCCTGGGAGAGTCCTGGACTAAGGGGTCCTCAGGCGTCCGGCCTGTTATTAATTGGGCCGGACTGATGAGCTGTGAAGATATGAAGGCCGGAGACTATACCCGTGTCCGGATTGGACTTTTCTTGGCGTGGAAGGCAAGCTAGGCGACCAACTATGAATATTCCTTCTTATGTAATCGACCCGATGTAACCCTAGATCTCTCTGGTGTCTATATAAACCGGAGAGCGTAGTCCGGATAGGGAGAGACTCATTACCATATTCACATAGCTAGACTTCTAGGGTTTAGCCATTACGATCTCGTGGTAGATCAAGTCTTGTAACACTCATATTTATCAAGATCAATCAAGCAAGAAGTAGGGTATTACCTCCATCGAGAGGGCCCGAACCTGGGTAAACATCGTGTCCCCCGTCTCCTGTTACCATCGGTCCTAGACGCACAGTTCGGGACCCCTACCAAAGATCCGCCGGTTTTGACACCAACATTGGTGCTTTTATTGAGAGTTCCACTGTGCCGTCGACAAAGGATTCGATGGCCCCTTCGATCATCAGTAATGGCGTCGTCCAGGGAGAAACCTTTGTAAGTGCATCTAGTGCCCCTTAGTGATTTTGGTGTATTGAAGACTTATAGGTTAAGTAACTAATGCGTTTGTGAGTGTACACAGGTCTATAAGTCTATGAGGAGTTTGATATTTAAAATGAAAGTCGACCCCTAAAAATGAATTTCTTCAGCTGAAGAATTTGACATTCTGAAGACTTTCTGAAGACTTTGAAAGTGAAGAAATTGGTGTGACCTTGAAGACTTGGTATTCATGTGAGGAATATGAAGCGTGAAGACTTTTGTTTTCGTAGTTTCATTTTCTCTTTCTTGAGTCATAGGAAACACCGTACTGTTAAAGGGGGTCGAGGAAATACTAAGGAAAAATTTCCATTTGATGCTCAACTCAAAATCCT
>LR880972.1:917926702-917937366 GCA_904067115.1 Aegilops sharonensis
ACTCAGCCGCTCCAACCAGACGTACAACTGAGACAGCAGTTGGAACTGGTCTACCAAATCATTGTCTTCACCAACCTAACTGGTTCTATTTCCTCAACCCTTTCATTTCCTCATTACTGTGTTGAGTGTTTGTCATATCTGTGTTTTGAAGACTTTGACTGAAGACTTTCTAAATTTCCTCAGTTCAATTTCTTCAGTCTGTTTGTCTTCATCTTGTGTTATCCTGTGATTACGCTTTCTGTACTCTGTGATTGTCTTCATTTCATCATGATGACTATGCCTGTAATCTGTTATGCTTACTTCTGAGTACTTATTCCGCTGCATGTATTTCTTCGCTAAGGAATTTCCTCACCGGCAAATTCCTCAGTGAAGAATTTGTAAAATTCATAAAAATCGCCTATTCACCCCCCCTCTAGTCGATATAACGCACTTTCAACCTTCCTCCCCGGACAAATCTTTGTGTTCGGCGGCTTCGTACTGCGGGCCAACTCGCTTGGCCGTCTGGAGTAGATCGTTAGCTACGCCCCTGGCCACCAGGTTAGATTTGGAAGCTTGAACTACGCCGCAGATACCCGTGGAGACTCGATTTTCAATGGGTTTGAAACCACAGCGATCGCTCTCCCTCGTCCCGATGAACATGACTTATACCTGTTATCGGATTACGTCCAGGAGATGGATCCTGTTGCTGCAACAGATTCAGAACCGAAGCAGATCGTGCCCTCCGAGGCCACAAAGTCCGCGGCGTTGGAGACGCGCACGGACTTGACATCCTGCAATGTTTGCGTCAATGGAACTCCGGACTCGTCTCCGGCTATACGTTCCGGATCAGGTGCGCCTGCGGACACCGAGCTGGATCGGTTATCGATTTTCGAATTTAACGCCGCAGACATCTTCCAGCATTCACCTTTGGGTGACGTACTAAACTCCTTAAAGAACTTGTCCTTGGAGGAAGACCCACAGTCGAACTATGTTCGGTTTGAGCTAGAGGCGGATGACGAGGAATTTTGCTTCCCACCCACCACCCATTTCATAGCCACCGTCGATGACTTAACCGACGTGCTTGGCTATGGTTCCGAAGACATCGACGATATGGACGACGATGCCGACAGGGAGCAAGGCCAAGACCCGCCATTTACTGGACGTTGGACGGCCACCTCTTCGTATGACGTGTACATGGTTGATACACCTAAAGGATCTGGCGACGACAAAGAAGAGCTAGACGCGAATAAAACCTCTGAGACGCAGTCCAAGCGCCGGCGCCCCAAACGCCGCTCTAAGCCTCGTCGCTCAAAAGGTAGCAACACTAGCACCGGAGAAAATAGTACTCCGGGCGACGCCGAAAACAACGAAGACCCTGTCGGAGCTACATCCGAACAGGAGGAACATGACAACAGGCAAGACAACCGTGATGAACATGCCATGGAAGATGACTCGGAGGACGATAGTTACCGTCCACCCTCCGAGGAGGAGACAAGCCTCGACAACGAAGACTTCATCGTGGCTGAGGATCCTCTGGAGCAGGAGCGCTTTAAGCTTCACCTCATAGCCACTTCAAGGAGCCTGAAAAAGAAACGGCAGCAGCTTCAAGCTAAACAAGATCTGCTCGTCGATAGATGGACTGACATCCTGAGAGCCGAAGAATACGGCCTCAAGCGCCCAGCCAAGAGCTACCCGAAACGCAGACTGCTACCTCAATTCGATGAGGAGGCACCGGAGCACACATCTCCCTCGCGTAATGCGGAACGACCACCACGTGGTCGAGACAGGGCGGCCGACCAGCCACCCCGCGGTCGGGATAAAGCGGCAACTCAGGCCGAACAGCAGCCTGCCCCACCGCCCCGTGAAAATAGAGACGGAAGAGTTCGGGGTCACACGTACGACCTCCGGCAGACCCTGGACAGTAGAGCTTGCATACAAGATCGATCTACGGATCGCGAGGACGTGCCTTGAGGCACGACGACGGCTACCTATTCGGACGTGACAAACCTAACCACGCCCGGGCTGAATGCCGCAGACGAACTCCATCAGAGCTACGCCGCGATGCGGCCCGCTATAGATGCGCCGCACACCCTCTCTGCTTCACAGACGAGGTGCTGGATCATGAATTCCCCGAGGGGTTCAAGCCCGTCAATATTGAATCATACGACGGAACAACCGATCCCACAGTATGGATCAAAGATTTTATCCTCCACATCCACATGGCCCGAGGAGACGACCTCCACGCTATCAAATACCTCCCATTAAAGCTCAAAGGACCAGCTCGACACTGGTTAAATAGCATGTCTGAGAATTCCATCGGCAGCTAGGGGGACTTGGAAGAGGCTTTCCTTGATAACTTCCAAGGAACTTATGTCCGGCCACCAGATGCCGATGACCTAAGCCACATAGTTCAACAACCTGGAGAATCAGCCAGAAAATTCTGGACTAGATTCCTAACCAAAAAGAACCAGATCGTTGACTGTCCGGATGCCGAAGCCCTAGCAGCCTTTAAGCATAGCATCCGGGGTGAATGGCTCACCCGCCACCTCGGCCAGGAAAAACCGAGGTCCATGACAGCCCTCACAACACTTATGACCCGCTTCTGCACGGGAGAGGATAGTTGGCTGGCTGGCAGTACAAACACAACCAACAACACATGCCCCTCCGAGGCCAAAAACAACACCGGCAAGCTCCGGCGCAACACACACAAACGCCGAAGCAATGGCGATAACACCGATGACACAACAGTTCACGCCGGATTCAGTGGCTCCAAGTCCGGCCAGCGCAAGAAGCCCTATAAAAGGAGCAGCGAAGGACCATCCAGCTTGGACCGCATACTCGACCGTCCTTGCCAGATACATGGCACCCCAGACAAACCGGCAAACCATACTAACAGAGATTGCCGGGTCTTTAAACAAGCCAGCAAGGTAAACAGCAAAAACAAGGAAGGGGAATCACAGAGCGAGGACGATGACGAGGAGCCCCGGCAGCCGAGCACTGGGGGGCAAAAGAAATTTCCCCCTCAAGTCAAAACGGTGAACATGATATACGCTACACACATTCCCAAAAGGGAGCGTAAGCGAGCACTTAGGGACGTCTACGCGTAGAGCCAGTCGCCCCAAAATTCAATCCGTGGTCGTCGTTCTCGATCACCTTCGATTGCCGAGATCATCCAACCAGCATCCTCCATGATGGTTCAGCCGCACTTGTCCTGGACCCAACCATCGAAGGATTTCACCTGACACGACTCCTAATGGACGGTGGTAGCAGCCTCAACCTGCTCTATTAGGACACAGTGCGGAAGATGGGCATTAACCCCTCACGAATTAAACCAACAAAGACTACCTTTAAAGGAGTCATACCAGGCGTAGAGGCCCGTTGTACGGGCTCAATAACGCTGGAGGTAGTATTCGGTTCCCCGGATAACTCTCGAAGCGAAAAATTAACCTTCGATATCGTCCCATTTCACAGCGGTTATCACGCACTGCTAGGACGAACCGTGATACGTCTCCAACGTATCTATAATTTTTGATTGTTCCATGCTATTATATTATGTGTTTTGGATGTTTATGGGCTTTATTATACACTTCTATATTATTTTTGGGACTAACCTATTGACCCAGAGCCCAGTGCCAGTTCCTGTTTTTTCCCTTGTTTCAGTGTTTCGAAGAAAAGGAATATCAAACGGAGTCGAAACGGAATGAAACCAACTGGAGAAGTTATTTTTGGAAGGAAAGCTACCGGATAAACTTGGAGTTCACGTCAGGAAAGAGACAAGGGAGCCACGAGGTAGGGGGGCGCGCCCACCGCCCTAGGGAGCGCCCTCTACCCTCGTGGGCCCCTCGTGGCTCCCCTGACGTACTTCTTCCTCCTATATATACCCATATACTGTAAAAACTTCGGGGAACAGAATAAATCTGGAGTTCCGCAGCCGCAAGCCTCTGTAGCCACCAAAAGTCAATCGGGACACTGTTCCGGCACCCTGCCGGAGGGGGGAACCCTCACCGGTGGCCATCTTCATCATCCCGGCGCTCTCCATGACGAGGAGGGAGTAGTTCACCCTCGGGGCTGAGGGTATGTACCAGTAGCTATGTGTTTGATCTCTCTCTCTCTCTCTCTCTCTCTCTCTCTCGCGTTCTTGATTTGGCACGATCTTGATGTATCGCGAGCTTTGCTATTATAGTTGGATCTTATGTTGCTTCTCCCCCTTTACTCTCTTGTAATGGATTGAGTTTTCCCTTTGAGTTATCTCATCGGATTGAGTCTTTAATGACTTGAGAACACTTGATGTATGTCTTGCCGTGCGTATCTGTGGTGACAATGGGATATCACGTGATTCACTTGATGTATCAACTTGAGGGTTCCGCCCATGAACCTATGCATAGGGGTTGGCACACGTTTTCGTCTTGATTCTCCGGTAGAAACTTTGGGGAACTCTTTGAGGTTCTATGTGTTGGTTGAATAGATGATTCTGAGATTGTGTGATGCATATCGTATAATCATACCCACGGATACTTGAGGTGACATTGGAGTATCTCGGTGACATTAGGGTTGGTTGATTTGTGTCTTAAGGTGTTATTCTAGTACGAACCCTAGGGCTGTTTGTGACACTTATAGGAATATCCCAATGGATTGATTGGAAAGAATAACTTTGAGGTGGTTTCATACCCTACCATAATCTCTTCGTTTGTTCTCCGCTATTAGTGACTTTGGAGTGGCTCTTTGTTGCATGTTGAGGGATAGTTATATGATCCAATTATGTTATTATTGTTGAGAGAACTTGCACTAGTGAAAGTATGAACCCTAGGCCTTGTTTCAACGCATTGCAATACCGTTTGTGCTCACTTTTATCATTAGTTACCTTGCTGTTTTTATAATTTCAGATTACAAAAACCTATATCTACCATCCATATCACACTTGTATCACCATCTCTTCGCCGAACTAGTGCACCTATACAATTTACCATTGTATTGGGTGTGTTGGGGACACAAGAGACTCTTTGTTATTTGGTTGCACGGTTGTTTGAGAGAGACCATCTTCATCCTACGCCTCCCACGGATTGATAAACCTTAGGTCATCCACTTGAGGGAAATTTGCTACTGTCCTACAAACCTATGCACTTGGAGGCCCAACAACGTCTACAAGGAGAAGGTTGTGTAGTAGACATCAAGCTCTTTTCTGGCGCCGTTGCCGGGGAGGCTAGGTAAGCGGCACTCACACCCCGTCAACTAAGCTCTTTTCTGGCGCCGTTGCCGGGGAGGTGAGTGCTTGAAGGTATATCTTTAGATCTTGCAATCGAATCTTTTTGTTTCTTGTTTTATCACTAGTTTATTTTATAAAAGAAAACTAAAAAAAGGGAATTGAGTTTGCCTCATACGCTTCATCTTTTTAATATCTTTCGTGAGTATGATGGAAAGGAAAATTGTACCAAAGTGTTAGAAGAAGAATGCATTAAATTGTTTGGCACTAAATCTTTGAATGATGAGCATGATTGCAATGTTGTTAGTATGAACTACTTGAATATCCATGGTACTAACGATGACTGCACTAGTAATGATGAAAATGTCTCCTATAAACATGTCAATTTTTGTGCAGTGCATTGGGTTTGCAAGTACACACCAAATAGGGAAGATAGATATTGCAAGAGGCATAAGCATTTAGAAACTAAATGGTTGCAAGAAAGGCTAAATGTTAGTGCTGAAAATTTCAAATATCTTAGCGTACTTGTGAACTTTGCAATGAACATGGTCATTTAAATATCAAATGCAAATTGTTTCATGATCGAATCGTGTCCAAAAATTGTGATGACTTGATTTCCCTTGCACATCATAATGAATTTAGTTTGCTTTTGGGTTATGAAGAAATAATACGTCAAACTAAGCATATTCCAGAATATAACCTTGAGAAATTCCTCGATATTGATCTAGAAGAAATTTATATGTATTGTGTGGTGAATTGCATTAAAAATACTTATATTGCCAATTACATAAAGAAAATAAAACAAATAGAAGATGAAGAGAATGCTAATGAAAGGGAAGAGTCTTCCCAATATCCTCCTATTATTTCTTATGATGAATCAGGTAACGAGGAGGAGCCTTCTATTCAATCAATCTCATTAATAAGGAGCTCCAAAAGGAGGATTGAACCCACACATGATGTGGTGAAGAAGAAGAAAAGAAAAAGGAAGAGAGGTGAAAAGATATCTCTCCCAAATAAAGTTGCTCCTATTATTGTTGTGCCTCATGAAAATGAATCAAAAATAATTGTGGAAGATGATGCACTTGATGATGATATCATTATGCCTATTGCTTGTTGTGATGATTATGATTTGGAAGATAATAATACTTCTTATGATCTTGAAAATCTTTTGGGCACTTGCTTGGAAGAATATGATAATTGCTATACTATTGGTGCTATCCATACTATTAATGATGAGAGTGATTATGCTTATGATATGAAAAGGCTCAAGCTTGGGGATGCTATGTTTGAAGAAGATGATGTTTTTGAGAATATATTCGCTGCAATTAATGTTTGCCCCAAGCTTGGGGATGCTACGTTTAATGAAAATGATATTTTTAGCCTCCAAAGTTTTGATATGCAAATTTGTTATGATGGTAGCATGCCTAATACTTATGATGATTATATTGATGAAAGTGGGTTTGGAAGAGTGTCAACTTTAGGAAGTAATGAACCCACTATTTTGGAGGATGTTGAATCTTATAATATTTATGAAAGTTTATTTGGAGAGGTCATTGATACGTCTCCAACGTATCTATAATTTTTGATTGCTCCATGCTACTTTATCTATTGTTTTGACTATAATGGGCTTTATTTTCCACTTTTATATTACTTTTGGGACTAACCTATTAACCGGAGGCCCAACCCAGAATTGCTGTTTTTTGCCTTTTTCAGTGCTTCGAAGAAACGAAATATCAAACAGAGTCCAAACGGAATGAAACCTTTGGAAACGTGATTTTCTCACCGAACGTGATCCAGGAGACTTGGACCCTACTCCAAGAAGTAACAGAGGCGGTCACGAGGGTGGGGGCGCACCCCCCCTAGGTCGCACCCCCTACCTCGTGGGCCCCCTGTTGCTCCATCGACGTACTCCTTCCTCCTATATATACCTACGTACCCCCAAACGATCAGAAGAGGAGCCAAAAACCTAATTCCACCGCCGCAACTTCCTGTATCCACGAGATCCCATCTTGGAGCCTGTTCTGGAGCTCCGCCGGAGGGGGCATCCACCACAGAGGGCTTGTACATCAACACCATAGCCTCTCCGATGAAGTGTGAGTAGTTTACTTCAGACCTTCGGGTCCATAGCTAGTAGCTAGATGGCTTCTTCTTTCTTTTTGGATCTCAATAAAATGTTCCCCCCTCTCTCGTGGAGATCTATTCGATGTAATCTTCTTTTTGTGGTGTGTTTGTTGAGACCAATGAATTGTGGGTTTATGATCCAGCTTATCTATGAATAATATTTGAATCTTCTCTGAATTCTTTTATGTATGATTGAGTTATCTTTGCAAGTCTCTTCGAATTATCTGTTTGGTTTGGCCAACTAGATTGGTAGTTCTTGCAATGGGAGAAGTGCATGGCTTTGGGTTCACTCTTGCGGTGTCCTTACCCAGTGACAGAAAGGGTTGCAAGGCACGTATTGTATTGTTGCCATCGAGGATAACAAGATGGGGTATTTATCATATTGCATGAATTTATTCCTCTACATCATGTCATCTTGCTTAAGGCGTTACTCTGTTTTTAACTTAATACTCTAGATGCATGCTGGATAGCGGTCGATGAGTGGAGTAATAGTAGTAGATGCAGAATCATTTCGATCTACTTGTCTCGGATGTGATGCCTATATACATGATCATACCTAGATATACTCATAACTATGCTCAATTCTGTCAATTGCTCAACAGTAATTTGTTCACCCACCGTAGAATACTTATGCTCTTGAGAGAAGCCACTAGTGAAACCTATGGCCCCCGGGTCTATTCTCATCATATCAATCTCCATCACTTTTATACTTGCTTTGTTTTTACTTTGCTTTTTTACTTTTTACTTTGCATCTTTATACCAAAAATACCAAAAATATTATCTCTATCAGATCTCACTCTCGTAAGTGACCGTGAAGGGATTGACAACCCCTAATCACGTTGGTTGCGAGTAGCTATCGTTTTGTGCAGGTACGAGGGACTTGTGCGTGGCCTCCTACTGGATTGATACCTTGGTTCTCAAAAACTGAGGGAAATACTTACGCTACTCTGCTGCATCATCCTCTCCTCTTCGGGGAAAACCAACGCAAGCTCAAGACGTAGCAAGAAGGATTTCTGGCCCCGTTGCAGGGGAGTCTATGCAAAAGTCAACCATACCAAGTACCCATCACAATCCCTATCTCCCGCACTACATTATTTGCCATTTGCCTCTCGTTTTCCTCTCCCCCACTTCACCCTTGCCGTTTTATTCGCCCTTCCTCCGTTCAATCTTGTGTTACCATGTGCCTTCTTTTTGCTTGCATCTTCGCTTGCTAAAAGTTTATGGATCCTCATCCACTTGCTAATCTCTTTAAGAGATCCAATTATGATGAACCTATTTCTAGTGAATTGAGTGCACTAGATTATCTTTATGAGGTTTTGCCTGAAATTCATGAATCTAAAAATTGTGATGAAGTACTTTATGAAGCGATTTACGATAGATCTTTGAATAAAAAGCATGATTGCAATGATTTTACTATAAATTCTATTGATGTCGATTGTGCTAAAAATATGCAAAACCCTAGGCTTGGGGATGCTAGTTTTGCTATGTCCTCTACTTGTTGCAATAATCATGATTGGGGTGATTCTTCTTATGATCTTGAAAATTTATTTAATCCCCATGATGAATATGAGATTGATAATAGTGTTTGCAATAATATTGGAAGTGGGTTTGGAAGAGTGTCAACTTTAGATCCCACATATTTGGATAATGTTCAATCTCATGAAGTTTTTGATAAAAGTGGGTTTGGAGAGGTCATGACTTTAGTTAATATTAATCCCACTATTTCGGAAGAGTGTCAACTCCGCATGCATGTGGATCGTGTTGAGAATATGTTATGTGATAGCTATATTGTTGAATTATCTTATGATCCTACATTTAATTATTATGAGAGAGGAAAATATGGTTATAGAAATTTTCATGTTACTAAACTACCTCTCGTTATGTTAAGATTGCTATTGTTCCTTTCCGCTTCCTTGCATATGCTAGTTTTTGCTTGCTACGATAATTTGTTTGCCTATAATATTCCTATGCATATGAAGTATGTTAGACTTAAGTGTGTTTGTCACATGTTTTATGATGCTCTCTTTGTGCCTCAATTCTTGTCTTTCTTGTGAGCATCATTGAAATCTCAATGCCTAGCTAAAAAGGCTTTAAAGAAAAGCGCTTGTTGGGAGGCAACCCAATTTTATTTTTAGTTTTTTTTGCTTTTGCTTCTGTTTAGGAATAAATAATCCATCTAGCCTCTGTTTAGATGTGGTTTTATGTTTTAATTAGTGTTTGTGCCAAGCTAGACCTATTGGATCTTTTTGGATGATAGTTATTTGATCTTGCTGTAATTTCCAGAAACTTTGCGCTCAGTGCCCGAATTGTTAAAAATCACCAGAACGTAATAAAATACTGATTCCAATTTATTCTGATCAATAAACAAATTTTCTAGGTCTTATAATTTTGGTAGAATTTTTTGAGTTGCAGAAGTTTGCGTTAGTTACAGATTACTACAGCTGTTCTGTTTTTGACAGATTCTGTTTTCCGCGTGTTGTTTGCTTATTTTGATGAATCTATGGCTAGTAAAATAGTTTATGATCCATAGAGAAGCTGGAATACAGTAGGTTTAACATCAATATAAATAAAGAATGAGTTTATTACAGTACCTTAAAGTAGTCTTTTGTTTTCTTTCTCTAACGGAGCTGACAAGATTTCTATTGAGTTTTGTGTTGTGAAGTTTTCAAGTTTTGGGTGAATTCTTTTGATGGATTGTGGAACAAGGAGTGGCAAGAGCCTAAGCTTGGGGATGCCCATGGCACCCCCAAGATAATCCAAGGACACCAAAAAGTCAAATCTTGGGGATGCCCCGGAAGGCATCTCCTCTTTCGTCCACTTCCATCGGTAATTTACTTGGAGCTATATTTTTATTCACCACATGATATGTGTTTTGCTTGGAGCGTCTTGTATTATTTGCGTCTTTGCCTGTTAGTTTACCACAATCATCCTTGCTGCACACACCTTTTGAGAGAGCCATACATGAATTGGAATTTGATAGAATACTCTATGTGCTTCACTTATATCTTTTGAGCTTGATAGTTTTGCTCATAGTGCTTCACTTATATCTTTAGAGCGTGATAATTTTTGCTCTAGTGCTTCACTTAGATCTTTTAGAGCACGGTGGTGGATTTGTTTTAAAGAAACTTCATCTCTCATGCTTCACTTAGATTATTTTGAGAGTCGTTAATAGCATGGTAATTTGCTTAATGTTAATATACTTGGTATTCAAGATTTGTGAAACTTTCTTTTGAGTGCGTTGAATACTAAGATAAGTTTGATGCTTGATAATTGTTTTGAGATATGAAGATGGTGATATTAGAGTCATGCTAGTTGAGTAGTTGTGAATTTAAAGAATACTTGTGTTGAAGTTTGTGATTCCCGT
>LR880972.1:917946823-918016170 GCA_904067115.1 Aegilops sharonensis
TGCCGAGCTTTTTCTCCGGCGATCCCCACGCCACCGCCCCGCCAATGCCCTGCCACCGCCGGCGACCACCGCCCCCATCCTGAACCCTAAGATAGATAGTGGGGTAACTCTCCGGTGAGCCCCCCTCCCCACTGCGGCTGGTTCTTCCTTCACCCCGGCGAGCCCACCCCTTGAAAATCGACTGACCCAAAAGTCGATTCAGTCGACTAAAGTGTAGCCAAATCGGAGCAGCATCGCAAGCAAGAGCAAGAGCGAGCAGCAGCGCGAGCAAGAGCAATAGCAAGAGCAGACCAGGCAGGGGACCGAGAGCAAGAGCAGAGCAGCAGTGCAAGCGAGAGCTAAAGCAGCAGCAGCTCCTACTGATGTGGACGTCGCCGCCGAGGGAGCGACGCCGTGGAGGAAGTGGTCGGCGACGCCGCCGTGGATGGAGCCGCGCCGTGTCGGCTCGGGACCGAGCGCCGGCAGCACCATGAGATCGAATCAAGAAGAAAATGCGGCGATTAGTGTACAACCTCTTTGGTGGCGCCGATTAGGCCGCAGCTTCATCAGAGGAAACGGTGATGATGATGCTCTTCCGGTGGTGCAGGTGAAGACGGCCTGCGGGAAGTGTGGGACTAATTGAATTTCATTCTTGTCTGCTGAGAGAATTATTCTTCCTAAATCTCGATTTGAATTACATTTGGTGAACCGGGCATCTCGGACAAAGACAATAACAAGAAGAGATGGTCAGAAGTAGAATACTTGACTTCTCTAAGATGCCAGGAGGGAACAGAACAATCATGCAGAAGAGAGAAGCAGGTGAGGATGGGACCCGGAAATGCGCATCGGGGTCGGGAGAATCTGGTTCACCGAGCTCGGCGAAAGCAAGGTCTCTTTCTCGACTTTACTTGAATGCCATTTACTGAGCTATCATCTTTTTTCTTCTTCTGGCGAAAGCACATTTTATTATGGGAATGGAGGTGGCGTGAAAGACAAGGGGAACGTCGGGGCAGCTCCTTGGAGGTAGAGGACGGGGTGGCTGAACCGGCGGGACGATGAGATCGACGACGGATCCTCATTCGGTACGGTGGATGAGGGACGTCGAGGTGTTGCTGTGGACGACGTCGTCGGGGAAGAGGCTCCGGCTGGGTTGCGGACGGAGCAGGGTGTGGGGTTTCGTCGCGGGTTTTCGCGGCCTTGGTGTACGAATGGGTGGGCGGATGGGATGGCAGTGGGGAACCATGGCTTAGAGACGCGCTTGTCCGAAATGTGGGGTAAGTTATGAAAGTACCCCCCACCGATTTGAGGTGGTTCTTTCGGTTCAGGGGTACCACGGGCATTTCGCGTGTCGGGATTTCAGAGGAGGTGGGAGTTTTCGTGCGCGTTGTAATTTTGGAATAGCAAGGCGCGGGTTGAGATGGAGGGAGTTGTCGGAGCACAACGAGACAAAGATATATCTTAAATATTTCGGGCTAACAAGGCGCGGGTTGAAGAGGCGGGAGTTTCGTAGCACGATAGACAGGGACGCTAGCTTCAATTTTCAGCATAACAAGGCGCGGCTTGAAATTTCGGAAGAACAAGCTTAACGTGTACAAAAAAAAAGACAATTTGCACCTCAACACGCACAACACACACACAAACACCACTTAGACTAGAGTAAGGTACACGTGCATTGCACGCATGAGATTTGGCAACCAAATTATGAATAAATACCACATTATAGCATGCAAGCTTTGAGTCATATATGCATGATGTAGATGTTCGTTTAATTATTATAGTTCATTTCATTCAAAATCATCTAGTTTTTATAAGAAAGCTAATCTATTTTAAGATTCATGGAATCGTGCGTTGTAAGACATAAAGTAAAAACAAATATTGGCAAATCATGTAGAAAAACATTTGGGAAATTCTGATACGGAAGATTCTAGAACAAATAAGAAGTGCTTGTGTTTTGATGTTTGTGCATTATGCTTAAGTTCAACCATGGAGTCTTCTAGATTATACATGTGGCGAAATCTGGTGGAATCTAGATGATATCCAACGGCCAATAGTGCTCAAATTTGCCATCTTTGGACCATCAGATTCGCCTCATCCAACGACCATCTTTCAAAGTTAAAGTTACCCGCACACAATATAAAAAAAATATAATATAATATATATATAGGGGTATAGATATAGATATGTGATGCGAAAGCCGCCCATCATCTCCAATTAGAATAGTGTGTCCATGCACGGATGCGACGTGGGCAAATGATGTCTGCCATCGGTATCTCAAATTCAAATCAGTCTGACCTTGTTCAATGTATATAAATTACAACATGCTCATTTCCAAACCACACCGCGCAGATCTCCGTTATATTCATGCATGCATGGGTTTCAAACATCAGGATCTCTTATTCAAATATTTGAATTCAACTTTACATTGAGTATGACCTCACCTATTCTTCTACACCCACACAGTAGTCTTCTCTTTATAATTGTACCACTAACTTTCTCTCGTGCATGCATGCACACACACTACCAGTTGGCAATATAAATCGCACGCATGCAATCTTTTTATTTAGGTCGGTCTCCCATGAAGGCACACACCCACACACATCCCCCTCTCCATCATACCGGACATTCTTTATCTCTCACGCGTGCATGCGCAACGATCGATGTTCCTCTATGTATGTGTGTATATAGCTAGGCCTTTCATAGTTTTCCACACAAACCGATCAATCGATATATCCAGTGAGGTCTCACCCTCTTTCCCACGTCCACATCGATCAATCTATACCTCTCCCACATCCACATCGATCAATCTATACCTCTCTATATAGGATTAACATAAATAGCTAATACACCCACATTAATTATATATACAAAGTCCCCCTCTCATCATCCATGCCTTCCGCTTCATCTCTCAGACGCGTGCACAATGGCGAAGACATGGGGCAGTAAGGGCCCTGCCCCCCCTAACATCACTATATATCGAGGCTAATATGAATGTGATCATTAGACAATTGCTGCTATTTTTTTTAATTTCATGAATTGACCCTCCTCGTAAAGGATTAGCAATGCTTGGCCCCCTAGCTCATTTATTTTTCATGGCTCCGCCACTGCGTGCAACACCGCACGTGTTCGCCCCCTCTCTCTAATATCAATCTCGCACTTGTGCATTCCTTCATAGTCTCCCTCCACTCGGCCCCTCGCACCATCTTCTAGCCCCCCACCGGATTTTGCCACATGTACAATCTAGCAGACTCCATGATTGAACTTAAGCACAATGCACAAACTCAAAACAACTGTGGTTCTCTTTTGTTCTAGAATCTTTTGTATCATAACTGCCCAAATTTTTTCTCTAGTTGAATTGCCATTATTTGTTTTTACTTTATGCTTTACAACGCACAATTCCATGAATCATAAAACAGATTAAGGGCTTCTTTGATTCAAAGGATTCTCAAAGGAATTTTGGAGGGTTCTAGTCATTAGGAATTTTTCCTATCTTGGTTGTTTGATTTGTAGGATTGTAAACCATAGGAATTTTTCCATATGATTCATTTGCACTAGATTTCATAGGAAACATCCCATCCACTCAAACCTCTTTGAAAGAATTCTGTGTTTTTTCTATGAACAATCAAACACTCGTACAATCCTGTAGGATTCAAGACGACATTCCACTATAATCCCATGTTTTTCCTATTCATGCGTTATTAGCTTTTTTATAAAAACTAATTTGATTTTGAATGAGATGAACTATAAGAATTAAACAAGGGGCTACATCACGCATATATGACTCAGAGCTTACATGCTATAGTGTGGCATTTATTCATAATTTGGGTGCAAAATCTGATGCATGCAATGCACGTGTACATTACTAGTACTTCGAGTATGTGCAAAACACGTAAATTAGAATACCAATGGCACGCTACACAGTGTCTCTCTTATAGTTCATGAAGCCACGTGGCACATGTGGAGGCGTTGTCGCGACCTCCTTGCGTGGATTGATCACAGTGACGTGCTGCTGGTTCCAGAAGAATGTACTCGTCCTCCCTGGGCCATACTGGCGGTACATGCACGAAGCGAAGATGTGCACGCACGGCACGCACACACTCATTCCCTCGCACGCACACACGGGTACACGGGCGGACGCAATTTTGTACCAAGATCCACCCCATGTGATAATTTGACTCGTGTAAAGTCGTTCACTTCATTGATGGTCAATTAATACAGCGCATGCAAATTGAGTGGACGTGAGGGCGGAAGAAAGACATTATTACTCCACTACGCGCATGTGAGTAGTTAAATCGTGGGTTTCTAGTAGTACTTCCATTGGTCTCCTTCGTATTTTGTGCCAATTTTTGACAGTGTAGTACTTGAAATTTATGTTCCGCTAAACTCATCGGGAGCCGTTTCGGGCCTCGAAACCAAAACCATCAATTAATATTTACCTTATTCCCATCACATTTGAAAGCCTGCTCAGACCTACTAGTACGTACCAAACATGAACGTGTTCCCACTATGCAGGTGTTAGTACTACTAGTGCTAGTACTTAGGTTATAAAAAGGGGAACAACCTAACCGAAAATTACTCTACCTTTCATCCTCATAAGTGCTTCTTCTTCGTCCGTCGTTGCCATGGCCGGTGAGCAGAGCTCTAGGTCGAGAACTACTCGTAACAAGGGAGCGGCAACCAAGGCTGCGGAAAAAAAAGAGAGGGCTCGCCGCCATGCAGAGACCTCGAAAGATCTCTCACGGGCAGGCGATGGCTCCCAGGAGCGCCCTAGCCGCGGAGGCGAACATGCCGAGCCGGCGGAGCTGGAGACGTTATCCCTCTACGGCATGCCTGATCAGCTCAATAAGCACCTCAATAAGCAGAAGGAGTTCATCCATGGCTTGACGGAGTTGCTGAAGGAGAGCCTCGACGACATGCCCGCTGAGCTCAATCAGCAGGGGGAGTTGACCGCCGGCTTGGTGATGCTGCTGAAGAAGAGCATTGCCTCGGAGAAGAAGGCGACTGGCGAAATCCTGCGACTTCAGGAGGACAAGGTGAAGCTCTGCCACGAGATCGACCTGTTGAAGGAGAAGAACGCCGGCTGGAAGAAGCTGCATGAGAATAGTAGTTCCTCGATGAAGATGCTGCAGGCCCTTGTTATGGAACAGAAGGAGGAGTTGGCGAAGCTCCGCATCGAGCACCCAGCTGCTGTCAAGGTATGTAATGCGGCCGTGGAACAGATGATGAAGGCTCACGTCGAGAAATCCTGCGTCATGGATAGAATGAAGAAGATGGTGGAGGAGACGCGCAAGGAGATGGAGGTCGTGGAGGCGATGAAGAAGCAGTTACGACTCCGCGGCGAATTAGATCATTTGGGGTGATAATCTTCCTTCTTCTTTTGCTGCTGTGTTTCATCTTTTGCTTCGGGTGTTTCACCGCACGTGTCACGTTCTCTGTGAGGCATGAATAGAACAATGGTTTTTGTTTTTTGAGGGAATGAATAGAACAATGCTAGTAACAATGAGATGACTAGCAAATTAGATCATTTTTTATCGCCATATGGCACTGGGCTACCTTGTTTCGTGCTCCTCCGTCGCAGTACTACTCCAGTGGAAAACTTGAGTATACTGCACGGTTTTTTGCTCCTCCTCGATCTGGTCTTCGGCGCATTTATACGAGCAGTCAAATCACAAGGCCCCGCCTTCCAGCAGTAATGAGCCGTCAAATCACAAAGGTCCTCGCCTCTCGTGAAACCAACCAAGCTAGACTGCCCCGCCCTCTAGACTTTTAAAAAATGTATACTTTTGTACAGCAGTAGTATCGATGGATTGCGCCATGGAGCAAAACTTGAAATTAAAAAAAAGGTGGTACGTATAGAGAGCGCTCGTCGCCAAATTATGCATATAGTACTATTAAAAAGGCTAGTCACAATAATGGTGTCTAGCACAACCCACCCCTCAAATAAAACTAAGCACCCTGGTATTCTTTGACAAAACTAAGCACCCTGAAATTCTTTGACAACTAAGGTCCTGTTTGGTACATAAGTCCTAGAACTTTTTTTAGTCCCAACTTATAAGTCCCAAGTTCCTAAAAAGTCCCTACCTGTTTGGTTCCCGGGACTTATAAGTCCCTATAAGGCCATATTACAACTATAAGTCCCTATAAGACTCTCCTTTAGAGTCTTATTTCATAAGTCCCAAATGCCCACTTTAAGTCCCTATAAGTCCCTCCTGTTTGGTTTAGATGGGACTTATAGGGACTTTTTTAAGTCCCTAAACCAATAAGTCCCTGGAAACAAACACACTCTAAACTGCTGTCTATATGATGTTGGCCATATATATTGTACGTATATAATGTGAATAAACGAGTGGTAGTACTATACCAACTAAAAGATGAAATGTAAGAAATAGTAGTATGTACTTACTGAAGAGTTAAAGTAACAAGAAGAAACATAACATAGTTCTGTTGGGGGCTCAGCACAACACACCCCTCAAATTAAATTAAGCACACTTGAAATTAAACTTTGCAACTATTCCGGTAGACACTGCATTAGAACCACGATGAGCAACGACACTGCCACCTTACTCGGAGTCCTCGTCCACGTCCTCGACTTCGTCCTTGTCCCTCTTCCTCTTGGCCGATACTTCTTTGCTTGAACCGCCAACTTGGCTGTTGCTCTTCATCCAACCCTTGTAGATATTGAAACAAAGGTAGCCATCCATTGCAGCGTAGTGGATGTGGTCTATATCTAGTACATTCCGCTGCCATGCATGACGATGAAACGTGTAATGAGGTTTCTCCAGTTTACCTTACGAAGGATGAACCATGGCTCCTGCCAGGGTCAGCATTGAAGGCTGACGAGAGACACCAACCGATTCTTTTGGAGGTCGAAGGTGTTGCCTACAACGAGGCCTATCCGACGCAGGACTTCTTTGTCGTTACCAAAGTCTACAGTAATGAATTTGACTAGGTTGCTCTCGAGGAAGTCCTTAAAATCCTGGCACTCAACGTCGGCATGGCATATGTGGTAGACCAAGCATAAGTCATGCACGCAACCCTGGATCACGGCGGGCTTCTTCCTCTCTTCGTCCTTTAGATCCTTCTCTCGTCCCATGACTGTGGTGTACTCAACATCTAGCCCGGCGACCCACTCATCATCTGAGTCTTTGAACATGCGTCTGAAGTGAGAAAGGCATCCTTTCACCGTCGCGGAAGAACGGGTGTAGATGACATCGAACTCATCGCCGGTGATGGTTCTAACCTTTTACTCACCGCCGATCAGGGAGATTTGGGACGCCATGGATTTGGGAGGAGGGTTAGGATTAGTGGAACTGCCGTAATGTGAATGGACGGGACGACTAGGAGCGAACCGCCGTAGTATTAAAGGACATGCAGAGACGAGTAGGAGCGAACTACCTGCGTGCGAACGGCAGGGTAGTGGCTTTCCATTCTCCCATGATACAGGCTTCCGAGAGCCCTTGGATCGGAGATCAAACGGTTGCATGGCGTGATTCTAGACCAATGGGTGAATATCCTATCCTGGAGGGTTATTCTGCAAATTTTCAGAAACTTAGCATGCGACCGTTTGATCTCAGATCCAAGGGCTGCCAGCAGCCCGTATCATGGTCACGCCTACCACGACCGTCGCGTCGCTCGCGCGGTCACGCCATTGGAGATTTAACACGGTGCGTTAGGCTATCTGATGTTGGCATGCCATACATAGTCATCATTTAGTCACTCATACTACAACAAGGTTGGCTATAAGGTTGGCTATAAGTGTATTTTTTTACTCCTCTCTATCTCTTTCTTCGTACTCCCTCCGTCCCATAATATAAGAACGTTTTTGACACTAGTGTAATGCCAAAAACGTTCTTATATTATGGGACACAGGGAGTACTAGTATTTATTGCATTTGCCAAGGAGTGACCTCTTCCAATGAAATGGTGTTGCTAAGTTTGTTTCATTTAATTAGCTATAGACTCAAAATTGTCTTTTCACGTAGGTACACGCGCTTAGCACAGTTTCTTCCTTGGGTCACCAAACTAGTCTCTCTCTTCTTGATGAACTTGCCACATCAGACTTTATGCCTATGTGGCAAGCTTAAGCACCTGTAGGAGCAAGTAAGGTGCCCGTCCGTTGCACGGAAGAGTGAAATGCATTGATCGGGGTGTTTTTTATTTTGACAAAGGATGTGGGGGTCATCTCATGTGTAACAGGTATCGATAGGTTTCTTTGGATATTATTTCATCTCTAGAGCTTAGAAACATCCGGGTGAAATAGATAAAAAAGTATCTTTTGCAAACAAAAGCGTTCAACTGTTCAACCTGCATCCAAAACTTGTGAAGAAATAACTCTTATTGTGATTTGCGGGAAATGGTTCATCATAAGACTTTCACCGGTACTGTAGTAAAAAAACATACATGGAAGATTCTAGACTAAACCATAAATGGATACACTTTTATTCATGCGCGATACTCCAATAGAGCAAGATCATGCATGGAAGTCTCCACATGCTTAGACAGCGGATTACATTGAGCGAAGACTAATGATCAACATTTAACTTAGTAATGCATATGTCCAGGTGAACCTCCTTGGAGTCCCCATGCACATTGTTGGGGGTCAAATAATACCATGCGTCTTCCGTGTCCACATCAGCGGGAAAGTCCCAGCTCGGCAGAGTCCAAGTCAGCTTGACGTAGCCAATGTCGCCGCCCACGGACCTCCGAGGGGTAGTAATAGTGAGCACGCACCCGTACATCGGCCTCGTGTCAGTGTCAGTGTTAGCGACGTCGCCCCTGACGCACACTACAGAGATGTGGCGGCGGCCTGCGCGGGCCTCGCCGGTGGCCACGATAAAGAGGAAGACGCTGCCGTCCTCCTCCGAGACTAGCAGGCGGTGCTGATCCTCCAGCGACTCCGGCACGGTGAACGGGTAGCACGTCTCGTACTTGATGTTCTTCGCCAAGGGCCAGTAGTGATCACCGCACGCCTGCGTCAGGTGATGCACGATGTCCGCCGGCGAGCCCCAAAACGGCACCGGGCACTCATAGCAGTAGACGAAGGGCTCCTTGGAGGCATCGACCAGGCCGTCCATGAAACGGGAGTGGCTGTAGGGGACGTTCCGCCAGTTGAATATATGAGCAAGTTACTACGATATTTACTACAAAATAAATCATGACGGTTATAACAGAGATTAAACTAATGATGCGGACTAGCATTGTAGATGAACAGATCGAGTCTAGGACACAGACTAGAAACATGAATTCTACCACGATTTCGAACAGGAAGGACAGAAACACATACGGTGCAACGGGAGCAGCACCATTGGCGTTGAGGTTGTCGCCCATGTCGTTGAGGAAGAGGTTGCCGAGGTCGGGGAAGAAGTCGTCGTCGGTGAAGTCGTGTCTGCTAGCAGTCGCGAGAGTGCGCTCCCCAAATGTCAACAGCCCCCGCCGAATGGAGCGCAGGAGGGAGTGGCTGTAGGGGACGTTGCGGCCGCCGAATGGAGCGCAGGAGTAGCCCACGAAGCAGTAGACGGTGCTCCTCCCTAGTCTCTATTCTTATCTCTATCTCTACTACTCTTATTTATTTTTTATAATATACTAGTTGTAGTTGTCAAATCGAATAGTACTGCGCTATCCACTGCACGCCCAGCTGAACACGCCTCCTCGCCTCCATTAAACCCGCATGCAAACCGAGAAACCTACTCCGGCCCGCGGGAGGAAATTTGCTGGTTGCCGCGGGAGGGTTATTCTGCAAATTTTCAGCAACTTAGAATGCGACCGTTTGATCTCAGATCCAAGGGCAGCCAGAACCCCGTATCATGGTCGCACCTACCACGACCGTCGCGTCGCACGCGCGGTCGCGCCCTTGGAGATTTAACATGGTGCGTTAGGCTATCTGATGCTGGCATGTCATACATAGTCATCACTTAGTCACTCGTACTACAACAAGGTTAGCTATAAGGTTAGTCATCACTTAGGAGAAAATTTTACTCTCTTCAACAAGGAGATAATGGCAAGTCAAATCACGGGGCCCCACCTGTCCAGCAGTAACTCGCTGTCAAATCACACAGCCCTACGTTTGCAGCAGCCTACTCCCTTGTCTTCTCGCATCTCTGTCGAAACGACTAGGCGGAACTGTCTCGCCGCCTACCGGGCAGGAAAAGCCCCGCCCTCGACTTTTAAATAGTATACAATATACTAATTTTGTATCCATGGATTGCGCCCGCGCCATGGAGCAAAGCGTCTAGAAAACGGCGACACACATGTACGGAGTATACAGCATGCCCGTCGCGTTCGCGTCACACCCCATACTGTCGGTCGGTCTGGCACGCTGCTCTCCGATTGGAACACGCGTCATATTGCGTTTGCACACACATGTGGGACAGCGATTGAGAACCGACCATAGGCACACTCCCCGGCCCCGCAAGTCGGGTGACTTAATAGAAGAGGGAGAGGAGCGATAGTACTAGAGAAGTGTTGTACTACGTTGGTGCCTGGACGATCCCTGCAAGACACGGAAGATCAGTTCGTCCATGCATGTGACCAGACTCCAGCAGACACGCCTGGATTGGCTATCGTCTACATATCATGCAGGCTATGTTGTACATGGCTGTAGTTGTGGTGAGAAATCCAAAAAAAGGTTTCTTGTCATCTCGCAAAATTATGTGTCATGCGCTTCGGATCACTGCGAGGGTTAGACAGCGACAACTGAGTTGGGCTAGTCATTGGGGGCACATGCACGAACAGTGACTACTCGGCTGCCATCTAGGTCAAGCCGACTATGTTAATTAGGACATCTATCGACGGACCCCTTTTCTACGGGTTTATCTTTAATTTGAGCTTTGTTCCTCGTCTAGTTTGTCCGTCGGGATTCATGTTGTCTCCTTTGGGCAGTGAGGTTATGAATTCTTGTCATGTGGCATTTTTTCATGTTATATGTTATAATCCGGCGTTTCAGATCAAAATGACGACAACTGCGCCTCCGGCCAGCGTGCATGAAGACTTCTCGATAGTCATTGACGAGGTCAAGCCGGCTCCAGTAGACAAAAGAAAACTAAGTACTACTCCACAATATAGGTAGGAGCCTCCGCGCTTGCTTGCTAGGGTTCTCTCTTCACACTGTTTCGGCCTCTCTAGATCTAAACACGACAGCGGTGGCCACACTCTCTATTTCTCTCTGCTCACCGCTGGTCACAGATCCAGCCGGATCCTCTCCGCCGGGGAAGGTGCAACGTTCATGCGGTCATCCTCGGCGACGGCTCTTACCCACTGTTGGGCGCGTCCTGATCTGCCTGCCTTGCCGTTCTCTCCCAAGCACCGCTGGCGAGGAAGGGCCTCCAACCCCTTCTTCCTCGCTGCCGTAGTGTGGGCAGATTCGGCCTCCCGCCGCCCACCTAGCGACGTCCAGGCGACCATCAGGTATAACTTCCTTCGAAACCGGCCTTGCTCTACTTCCCGAGCTCCTGACGTTGCTGCATTTGTAACTTTTACTATTTCTCAGGCCCCCTCGTAGATACGATCGATCGGCTGTTCGAAAACCACCTAATTTTTTTACGTTTAAGAGGTAAAACTAGTTCATGCACACGAATCTAGTACTACTTGGTTCAAGCAAGGAAGAAAGGGGGTGGGGGTGGGGGAGGATTTGTTACATGAATCTAGGACTTGGTCGAAAGAGGAAATAATGGGGGCGAAAAGTAGCAGAGACTGGCTATCCAACTGGTCTCTAGGTCTAATAGGGAAATAAAGGGGAACGTAGTACAAACTCAATATAAACCCGATCTATTGGTTGAAAAAGGAAAGAAAGTGAGGACTGGGGGACAAGTCAACAGAGTAAGTCCAGCACTAGATTTGCTAGCCTCACACAGTGGCCCTGTTTGGATACTCTAACACAGTTAAAGTTAGAGTTATTTTCTAACCCACTCTAACTCAAATAAGCACCTCTCCACCGGGATAGTTGGGTTAGATGGAACTAACCCACTCTAACCCTACCTGTTTGGATACTTTTGGGTTATTTAAGCCCCCAACTAATCCAAACTAGCTCTAACCCCATGATCCAAACATGGCCAGTATAAGGTGGCTATACCGAACAAAAATGGGACCAACCCAGATATCCTGTTCCGATGTTTGTTGCCCCGAGCCACTCTTATGTAATGCCACTGTTAAAATGTAGCAGTCGCACTGTTAAAAGTAAGGACACATTAACCAATGTTGTTTTCAATGTAATACCTCCAGTAATATGAATCAATGGCACTTCTTTACATGTCCTGCTAGAATTTCCCATTAAGATAATTTGGTTCTTTTCGTTACAAATGCAACTGTTCTGGTCCGCCTACTCTCCCGTTCCCAAAGCAATGTCGTATTTAACGGTTGTCATAGTTAATCCTAATGCCCACACTAATATCTAGCAATGCCACTGCTTTAGAAATTGCTACTGTCCTTGTAGGATTGCCATTCAGATAAGGAACATGCTTCTTTTCATTTGATGCATGTTTCATCACTTGTTTGTCACCCTCCTTTCCACCTTTTTTGTGCAAACAGAGATATACATTTCACGCTCGATCTTAGTTGAATTGCACAAATGATATCCAAATTATAATTGAGCATTCCAAGAGCTTCACAACCAACCTTGATGTTGCTCAACTTTATCGCAACTAATGAAGAAGAAGCTCTCTGGGTTTCGTTTTCTGATGGAAATGGAACCGAGGCTGGAGCCCTTTTCTTAAAAAAATTTGAAGAAGAAGCTGCTAGCTCACGTGACATTGCTTCATTTTAGGTGAACTGCACCAAAAGGTCCCATGAATTGAATCATCCATGTTGGTGACTGAAAGAGCCAGCTTCAGCATCCCAGTCTAAGCACCCCCGACCTCCATCCTTGCGACGCACAGTACACCTCGTTTGCCACCTGCTCGACCCTAGTGTCACTGATAAAATGAAGTAATAATACAGTTAAAATAGAGCGAGTGTCATCTCTATCATTTCATTTCCAATGTAGATAAAGAAAGTGCTTCTCTTGGTTAAAGTATGTTTCATCAACTAGTCCCATTGTTAATGTTTAAGCGTTTCTGCAAACTGGGGTGCTTAATTTTAGTTGATATGTACAAAAATAGAGATTTGAATGTCTCAAGGCGCCTCCTTGTACTACTGCTTTACACTGATGTTTATCACTGGCAGAAGGTGTATCTGGGAGACTTGGGACGGTGCCCAGTATGAGGCGTACCGTATGAGGCGTTGCAGGGCCCATCTCGCCCTCGCAGCATGGCATACTATGATACTATCGCAATATTTTCTTCTATTTATTTTGTGTGTTTCATCAACTAGTGCCACTATAATGTAATCACGCTTTTTCATTATCTGTGCAAACAGGGTTATTCAGCTGCATTTTGGTGGAACTGCACAAATGTACGTATGAAACTGGCATATATGCAGAGTGCGAGGTGTGCCAAGTAAAAATTACCGACACCAACCATGCTGCATGCACGCATTGGCATCCACCACAACCAGTGGGATGTATGGCGCTCTCTGTGGACGGATCTTTCTCGGCAGCAAATCCTCTAATTAAATACTAGTAGCTTATATTGGCAGTTTTCTAGGGAGTACTCTTTTCTTAAAGAAGCACCAATCTATTTTTCTTCATTTGTACACTGTGTCACAACTTTGACCCAAAGGTCCAGAGCTATTTTAGGGTGATTGGCGTAGTACTCGGAGACTGATTGTAAGCATGATTTTCATTAGCTATCACACTGATTGTAAGCATGAGCAGGTGGAAGATTAAGTTAGTGCGAAGCTTACCTTAAACCCTACCGCCGCCGTTGAAATGAGGCGAGTGTTGAGGGAACCGTGAAGAACATCGGGGAAGCAACGTCGCGCCATCCGGCCTCCTCTTGCGGTGGGAGAACGAATACTCCTGTGGCTCCGGCTGGCTCTGCACCCTCACGAACGGCACACCATACTCGATCGATTCGTTATCCTCTGGGTGCTCGACCTTCGACCTGTACGCCCACCACCTCCGCCTGACTGTCGCCTCGGGCGAATCTGTCTGCTCCATCACCCATAGGAGATACTCGATGAACTCGGAGGACTGCGACGTGACTGCCGCCGAGGAGTACATGTACATCGCCGCCCACATCGCCGCCGTCTCGCTCTTTCGCATACATTGCCACATGGCCCGCACCGTCCTCTAAATCTCCCACTCATTGTCAAACCAACTAAGGATCTCCTTCAACCTGGCTAACTTTTCCTGGTCGCCGCCGGCGATCTGCCTGATTCGCTGCTGCATCCTCTCCATAGATGTCGTTCTGAGTGGTCCGGTGCTAGCTTTGGAAGATGGGAGGAGAGACGGTGGTCTTGCAATAGAGAAGAGGGAGAGGATAGTAGGTGGTTTTGGAATGGAGATGATGGAGAGGAGAGGAGGTGGTTTTGAAATGGAGAGAAGATCAGAAGAGGGAGAGGCGAGACGGTGGTTTTGGAATGGAGATGATGGAGAGGAGAGGAGGTGGTTTTGGAATGGAGATGATGGAGAGGAGAGGAGGTGGTTTTGCAATGGAGAAGATCAGAAGAGGGAGAGGTGAGACGGTGGTTTTGGAATGGAGATGATGGAGAGGAGAGGAGGTGGTTTTGCAATGGAGAAGATCAGAAGAGGCAGAGGCGAGATGGTGGTTTTGGAATGGAGATGATGGAGAGGAGAGGAGGTGGTTTTGGAATGGAGAAGAGGGAGAGGAGCGTGCGGCAGCGATTTAGGATTGGGCGAGAGGGCCGGCGCGCTGTGACTGGATCAAAATCAAAATCAATTTACCCTTCAATTAAGAAAGCGACCCCACATTAACTAGTCTCCCTTTTATTCTGGGTCATAATTGACCAAGATTTTCGCACATAAAATATATGTTATACGTTGCAAAAATAATATAATTTGAAAGTACATTCAGATACGAACCAAATGATGCAATTTTTGGTGACATGCATTCACATTTTGCTTGTCACATACAGTACGTGGTCAAACTTTGACCCAAAATACGCAAAACAACAAAAAAATACTTCCAAGACCAGCGCCGCTCTTTCGCTCTTCTCCTCTTAAACCACCGCCGCTCCTCTCCTGTTCCAATCTAAATCCAGCGCCGCTCCTCTCCTCTTCCATTTCAAAACCACCGCCCCTCCTCTCCTGTTCCAGTCCAAAACCAGCGTCGCTCCTCTCCCGTTCTAATCCAAAACCAGCGCTGCTCCTCTCCTCTTCCATTCAAAAACCGCTGCCGGCGAGTGAAGGTGCTGTGGAGAAGTAGATCGATGGAGGAGTACAACCGATACGTGAGGATCACAGACGGCGACCCTGTGAAGCTAGCTAGGATGTTGGACATACAGTCTTGGTTTGACAACAAGGACCAACTAGCGGCGACGGTGACATCCATGGTCAAATATTTGCAACAGAGCGAAAAGGCGGCGATACTCCCGGAGGGAGTCGCGTCGGAGTACATAGAGCTGCTCCTCTGGGCCATGGAGCAAACAGATTCACCGAATCCGATCGTGAGGGAGCGGTGGTGGGAGTATCGATCCCAGATGGAGCATCCACCAGAGATTGAAGGATCGAGCATCTACAGGGTGCCGTTTGTGAGGGTGTCCCGCCAGAGTGAGCCGGTGGAGTCTTTGTCGACCGAACCCAACTGCAAGAGGAGAAAAGAAGTTGGCCCGACGACGCTTCACCGCCATCGTCTCCCTCGCCGTTCACATCGTCTCACGGGGCGGCTGTCTGCCGCCGAGGAATAGGAGGGGGCTGCCCCCCAGCCCAATAGTCGGGCAGGTTGTGAATTTTCAGGAGGAGCTTAGGGTTATCAGTATTTGGAGGTTGTGAATTGTGTTTTGTGTTGTGTATTTTGAGAGTACTTTCAGATATGAATGTCTTTAGAATTTCAGATTTGCAGTATTGAGCATATGAAGAATTTTATGAATTCTGGAGATCTATTTTTAGCACTTAAAAAAATGTAGTTTCGTAGGAGTATAAAAGTGCAGACGAGAAGAAACTGCAAGTTTCAGTTTCAGATAAGAAACTGCAAGTTCAGTTTCAGATAAGAAACTGCAACTTTCAGAGGCAGAGCATTTATATTAACACGGCCTTTTCAAACAGGGTTAACATCATGTCGGAAGTTTTATTCATGGTCGAAAATGGAACTACCAGCCAGTTAACCTCATGCTGATCAACATTCATGCATATCACATCTTCATATGATGCACAGTCAAAATGCCCACACAATGTCGAGTGTGCGAAACACAGAGAAAACGAGGGACGATGTTTTGGCAAGTGTTGGACGTGGTTTTGGGCTGCCCCGTCTAGGCTTTCATTTTTAGCATGCGCAGCCCACGACCTCGGATGGGAGGGCATGTTTGTATTTTCTTAGGGCCGTCATGTATCGACCGGCCTATGAACTTCCTATCCGAGGTTTTATTTTTGGCAGCCCAATTTATGTATTTTTTTGAAGAAAACACACAGGTCTGTTCTATTTTTCTATATAAGAATAGGAACGCCAGGTACAACTTATGTTTCCCTTCTAACTATATTATATATATTTAAATTATTTTATATGTTATTATATATTATTTCTATTGTCATCATATATTTAATAGATACTTACATATGTAAGAAAACAATACCCACATCTTATTAACTTATAAAAATAATTTCTTAACAAAATAAAATCCTGGATTGTTTTGGCACGAAAATCCTAGTGTTTGTGTACAAAAGCTTGGTAAGATTTAAGGACGAATGAAATAATATCACTTATTATTTAAATATATTTATAACAAAATGCTCAGCCTTTTTTTATTTTTTGATAACATTGCGGGCTCAACCCAACATTATAATTAGAATCAGCCTAGCAAAATCATGTATCTAGATAAAGTGCAAATGGCCTGTAATTTTTTAGGAAATTAAATAAATGAGCCGCATGGACGCTACATTAATTGTCCACCCAGCCCAGCTAATGGCTGTAATTCAAAAAAGAGATCAAATTGACTGTAAATTCTACCGCGCAAAAAAAAATACTGTAAATTCTGAAAAAATGGGTTGAATATGTGCCACATTTTTGGAGGCTGAAATGTGGGCCAATAGGTCGAAGCCAACGCAAGTCGTTGTCAATTTAGTCAACAAATGATTCTGACATGTTAGCCGTTGGATTTACATCCAACGGCCGGCATCCATCTTCAATCTCTCGTCTTCTTCCTCCAGCGCCGCCGGGACCACCTCCCGCCTCCTGCTGCTAGCAGCTCTGCTTAGCACGCTTCGCTATGAAGCGCTACTCCATTGTTGGCCAGGCCATCCCTCCACCCCTCCACACCTCCTGTTCTTCTCCACCGACTGCCGAACCACACAGCACCAGAACCAGTTAACCCTCGTACACCTCTCCGTCTGCGACTCTACTCCCACGTCTTCCCATCTCCGGCTCGTTGCTGTCCGGGGCCTCGCCGTCGTCCACTACCTTGGATGCGCTTGGCGCGACGTGGTCAACGTGGTCAACGAACGACACCATCAGAAGTAGACTGTGCGTGGAGAGGCTGACAGCTGGGTCCACGGCCGCACACAAGGAAATGCCTCCTTATTACGCGCAAAATAATGATTCCTCCACCTGACATATGGGACCCACCAGAAGGGCCTCTGTATTTCGCGAAAAAACATGCATCCCTCTTACTTGTCGGACCCACCAGCTATCTTTGCACGCAAGGAAGTGCCTCCTTATTACACACGAAAAAAAATGAATACTCCCCTGCCAGCTGGAACCCAGCATACTGGGAGGCTGCCTTGTGGGCCTACCAAGTTGACGGGGATGGAGGGCTTTGTCAACTTAGTCAATATGAATGATTCTAGCTCCTGTTACCGTACGATGTTCATCCAACGGTTGTAGCGCTTCTTCAACCTCTGGTCTTCTTGCTCCAGCCGCGCAAACCAGCGCCGGTCGTGCCGCGTGCTCCTGCCTCCCGTGGCCGGTTGTGATGCCACGGAGGCCTCACCGCCCCTACTACTCCCACCACTGGCCAGGCCATCCCTCTACTCACCCACACCCCCTGTTATTCTGCGGCGACAGCAGCCTCACACCGCAGCCGAACTAGTGAACCCTCGTACTCCTCTTCGCGTGGGCATCCACTGCTGCGTCTTCCCCGGCTCCGAGTCGTCCCCTTCCTAGGCCTCGCCGTCGTCTACCGCCGTGGTGCTCTCGGCGTGGCGTGGTCAACGTGGTCAAGGAACGACTTCCATCGGACGTGGACTGTACGTGGAGATGCTGACAGCTGGGTCCACGGCCGCAGCAAGGAAGTGCCTCCTTATTACGCGGAAAATAATGATTCCTCCTCCTGACAGCGGAGACCCACCGGATGGGCCACCGTATTTCGTGAAAAAAAGTTTCCCCCTGACTGCTGGGACCCACCAGCTACATCTTCGCATGCAAGGAAGTGAGTCCGGGCAAAAAAAAAATGATTCGCCCCCTTGACTGTTGGGACCCACCAGCTACATCTTCGCACGCAAGGAAGTGCGTCCGGGCAAAAAAAAAACGATTCACCCCATGACTGCTGGGACCCACCAGCTACATCTTCGCACGCGAGGAAGTGCGTCCGGGCAAAAAAAAAACGATTCGCCCCCCTGACTGCTGGGACCCACCAGCTACATCTTCGCACGCAAGGAAGTGCGTCCGGGCAAAAAAAAAACGATTCGCCCCCCTGACTGCTGGGACCCACCAGCTACATCTTCGCACGCAAGGAAGTGCGTCCGGGCAAAAAAAAAACGATTCGCCCCCCTGACTGCTGGGACCCACCAGCTACATCTTCGCACGCAAGGAAGTGCGTCCGGGCAAAAAAAAAACGATTCGCCCCCCTGACTGCTGGGACCCACCAGCTACATCTTCGCACGCAAGGAAGTGCGTCCGGGCAAAAAAAAAACGATTCGCCCCCCTGACTGCTGGGACCCACCAGCTACATCTTCGCACGCAAGGAAGTGCGTCCGGGAAAAAAAAAAACGATTCACCCCATGACTGCGGGGACCCCCCAGCTACATCTTCGCACGCGAGGAAGTGCGTCCGGGCAAAAAAAAAACGATTCGCCCCCCTGACTGCTGGGACCCACCAGCTACATCTTCGCACACAAAGGAAGTGCGTCCCGGCAAAAAAAATGATTCGCCCCTCTGACTGCTGGGACCCACCAGCTACATTTTCGCACACAAGGAACTGCCTGACAGTCGGGACCCACCTGGTCGAAGCGTACGTAGCGTTGTCATTCTGGTCGCGAACGTGTACGTACATATATACTGATGGATGTAGAGGCGCGCATGTGTCATAGTAGAGGCGCGCATGTAGCATGTACACGTACGTACATCGGCGAGGGTGCAAGAAAGAAAATACGACCACATACGTACATACGGGCAGGGTCTCGAACGCCTACTCGCGCATACGTACATGGCTGGGTCGGAACGGAGAAACAGCGTCGTCGTCGTGTTCATGGGGAATCAACGGAATGCGTCGTGTTCATCGGGTGGCAACGGCATGCATCGTGTTCATCGGGAGGCAACGAAACACGTGGGAGCCAACCGGCTGGGTCGGACGAAATGCGTGGTCGTGTTCATCAGGAGGGCTTGGACGAAACAGGCGATGTAAACGAGGCCTGGCGTAGCGCACAACTGAGGAAACGGACCTCCTACGGTCGAAACGGGGGTCCTGTTGATCGGGAGGGGTGTGGCGTACCGCAAAACGGAGGTAACGGACCTCCTACGGTCGAAACGGGGGTCCTGTTGATCGGGAGGGGTGTGGCGTACCGCAAAACGGAGGAAACGGACTTGTGTTGGAGCGCTGTGGTCGAAACGGGGGTCCTGTTCATCGGGAGGGGTATGGCGTACCGTAAAACAGGACTCCACGGGATACTGTTCATCTCCACCGTCGACCTCCTCCAGCCTCCACGGGCAACCGTCGACCTCCTCCAGCCTCCACGGGCTCCTGTTCATCCAGCCTCCACCGCGCGCTACTCCACCGGCTACTGTTCAACCACCCCTCCATGGGCACCCCTCCACCGTCTACTGTTCATCCAGCCCTCCACACCACGAGGTCCTGTTCAACCACCCCTCCATGGGCACCCCTCCACCGTCTACTGTTCATCCAGCCCTCCACACCACGGGGTCCTGTTCATCCAGAGGCAACGCCACCGCTCACTGTTCATCCAAACCCCCCCGCAACACTCACTGTTCATCCAATCAATCGGCTTCAGTTAGCAGCAACAGCGAGGGAATCGCTCCTTCGGGTTCAGTTAACAGCCATCGATCGATCGCTCGGATTCAGTAACGCATAGCCTGCAGTCCAATCGCTCGGTTTCAGTTAGAGCCCAACGCCTCGCTTGGGTCAGTTAGAGCCAACGCCTCGCACACACGCGCGTACGTACGAGAGAAACGCGCATCGCTCGGCCCCCGACCTCCCACCGTAACCGGCAACTCCCCGAAATTTTCCTCCCCCTCGCTTCTACCACTGTTTTTTTCCTTCATGGACGGCCCAAAGAATGTCATGCAGCTGCGTCTCCGACCCGCCCAGGACGAAAAGCCCATTTTACGTCATGATTTTTTGTCATAGAAGTAGGAGCCCACCACATCTATGATGATACCGGGTTTTGTCACAATTATCGTCATAGAAGTGTCATATGTATGACAGAATTTTTTTTCGTTCGGCCCAAAATGTCACGGTTGTGTCTTTTTTTTGTAGTGATAGCTAGTAGCTAGATGGCTTCTTCTCTCTTTTTGGATCTCAATACAATGTTCTCCCCCTCTCTCGTGGAGATCTATTCGATGTAATCTTCTTTTTGCGGTGTGTTTGTTGAGAACGATGAATTGTGGGTTTATGATCCAGCTTAACTATGAATAATATTTGAATCTTCTCTGAATTCTTTTATGTATGATTGAGTTATCTTTGCAAGTCTCTTCGAATTATCCGTTTGGTTTGGCCAACTAGATTGGTAGTTCTTGCAATGGGAGAAGTGCATGGCTTTGGGTTCAATCTTGCGGTGTCCTTACCCAGTGACAGAAAGGGTTGCAAGGCACGTATTGTATTGTTGCCATCGAGGATAACAAGATGGGGTATTTATCATATTGCATGAATTTATTCCTCTACATCATGTCATCTTGCTTAAGGCGTTACTGCGTTTTTAACTTAATACTCTAGATGCATGCTGGATAGCGGTCGATGAGTGGAGTAATAGTAGTAGATGCAGAATCGTTTCGATCTATTTGTCTTGGACGTGATGCCTATATACATGATCATACCTAGATATACTCATAACTATGCTCAATTCTGTCAATTGCTCAACAGTAATTTTTTCACCCATCGTAGAATACTTATGCTCTTGATAGAAGCCACTAGTGAAACCTATGGCCCCCGGGTCTATTCTCATCATATCAATCTCCATCACTTTTATACTTGCTTTGTTTTTACTTTGCTTTTTTACTTTTTTACTTTGCATCTTTATACCAAAAATACAAAAAATATTATCTCTATCAGATCTCACTCTCGTAAGTGATCGTGAAGGGATTGACAACCCCTAATCGCGTTGGTTGCGAGTAGCTATCGTTTTGTGCAGGTACGAGGGACTTGTGCGTGGCCTCATACTGGATTGATACCTTGGTTCTCAAAAACTGAAGGAAATACTTACGCTACTCTGCTGCATCATCCTCTCCTCTCCGGGGAAAACCAACTCAAGCTCAAGACGTAGCATTCGTGACTTTATTTAGTGATGTATCCACTATCTTGTAAGAGGTTTCAATTGATTATGATGAGAACAAAGTTTCTACTTATGATGATTATTGTGATGAAACTTATGCTATAATGAGTAGTGATGACTATACTTATAAGACTTGTCATGATTATGAGTACCCTTTTTCTGAACATTACTCTTTTAATGTGGAAACAATTTATAGTATTCAAGTCTCTTATGATACTCCGACTATTCCGAATGAAAAGAATTTTGCTTATGTGGAGAGTAATAAAATTTCTATGCAAGTAGATCATGAAAAGAATGCTTTAGCTGCTGGTTATGTTGTTGATTCATTCATGATGATACTGAAAATTATTATGAGAGAGGATCATATGCTTCTACATATTGCAATAATATCAAGTTTCCTCTCTATGTGCTCAAAATCTTGAAGTTATGCTTGTTTTACCTTCCTATGCAAGTTGATTCTTGTTCCCATAAGTTGTTTGCTCACAAAATCCCTATGCATAGGAAATGGGTTAGACTTAAATGTGATAGTCATACTCTTCATGATGCTCTATTTATGTTTCAATTCTTATCTTTTATGCGAGCATCATTGAAATCATCATGCCTAACTAGGGGCGTTAAACGTTAGCGCTTGTTGGGCGGCAACCCAATTTTATTTTAGTTTCTTGCTTTTTGGTTCTGTTTAGGAATAAATAATTCATCTAGCCTCTGTTATATGTGTTTTCATGATTTAATTAGTGTTTGTGCCAAGTAGAACCTTTGGGAAGACTTGGGTCAAGTCTTTATGATCATGCTGTTAAAAACAGAAACTTTAGCGCTCACGAGATTTGCTTCAACTTTTTACTGGGTAGTGTTATTTAGTTAATTATTTTTGCAGATGATTACTAGACAAAATCCTCAGGTCCACCAATTTATTTTAGAATTTTTGGAGTTCCAGAAGTTTGCGTTAGTTACAGATTACTACACACTACTAGGGAAAACCTTATACACAGAATGTTACCAGTAGCGCTGTACAAAATCAAACGCTACTGCTACTTAGTAGCAGTGCGCGTAAATAAACCGCGCTACTGCTATGACTTTAGAAGTAGAGCGTACTAGCGAAAAGCGCTGCTGCTATGTTTGAACTGGGCGCACATGGCTAGCCCAACCTAGCAGTAGCGCGTATACTGGCCCAGCGCTACTGCTACTCTCCTTAGCTGTAGCGCGCTTACGTGTAAGGCGCTACTGCTAACGGAAATAAAATAAAGTAAAAAATCAGTAGAAAAGTAAATGAAAATAAAAGAAATAGAAAAAGGAGAAAGGAAAAAAAATAAAATGTAAAGAAAAAGAAAAGAAAAAGGGAAAAGGAGAAAGGAATAGCAGTAGCGGGTTTCAGGAAACGCGCTGTAGCTAACTTAGCTATAGCGTGTTTTCGAAAACGCGCTACCGTTACGTTTCACTTAAACAGCGGACCCCCCCCCCTGCCCCCCGGCCACCACACTTCTTCCCCAAATCCCTCGTCCTCGCCGCCGTCTCCCCAATTCACCGTCGCCCCACTTCGCCGCCGTCTCCTGCCGGCGTAGACGCCCGCAACCTCACCGTCTCCCCCCGAGGCCGCCGTCATCCTCACCGCCGCCGCCCGAGGCCGCCCCCAGCCTCACCGCCGCCGCCCGAGGCCGCCCTCGACATCACCGTTGGTGCCCTCCACCTCACCGCCGCCCGAGCCCGCCCAGGACCGCCGTTGCCCGTGCCCGAGCCCGCCCTCTCCGCCCTTGCCTCCGTCACCGAGCACCTCCCCGCCACCGTCTCTCCCCTCTTTGTAAGTCCCCCACCCCTCCCCCCCACTCCTCTCTCTCTGCATTTTAGAGAAAAAAATTAGTAGAGCAAAAGTTTGTTTATAGCAAAAAATTTAGTTTAGAGCAAAGGATGTTAAGTAGTAGATGTTAGAGCAAAAAATTTGGTTTACAACAAAAGTTAGTTAGGGAAGTACGGTTTAATTAGGGTAGATGCTGCTTGTATAGTATATAGTGATACTAGTAGATGTTAATTAGGTTAGGGCAATAGTGGTACTAGTAGATGTTAATTAGATGTTTTAAGTTAGGGCACTAGAGTTTATCTAGGTTAATTAGGTTAGTAGTGCTGCTAGTAGTAGTGGTACAGTAGGTTAATTAGGTGATGTTAAATGAATAACCTAAATGAATGAAATTAGTAGTTAACTGAATTTTTTTCCTTTCATCATTATAGAGCACTAAAGTTAACTGAATTTTGTTCTATTAGTAGTTAAATGAATTTTCTTCTACACTTTGTTTTCAATTAGCTTGTGAAATTTGGACATGTGGTTGCTCGTGTATATTTGGACATGTGTTGCGGTGTCGAAGAGGGATATTTGAACACTGTTTCCAGGGAATGATGCTGAGTGGCCTATGTTTTGCCGGAATGTTGATTCATTTCTGTTCCGGCAAATTTCAGGTTCTCGATTTGTCCACTTTTTAGCAAAGGTCATGCCAAAATTTTCCGTGAATTTCGGCATGACTTGTGCTACAAATTAGGACATATCGAGTGCCCGGGATTTGCCGCACCAGGAAGGAGTCAACATTCCTGCAAAACAATAGGCCTTTTTTATGTCATTATTCATTTTATTAGGTGTAGAATTGATTGACTAGATTTAATCATAGGAAACATGGCTAGCAACGATGAAGGACAGGGTTCTGGTGATTGTGACGACGTCTACCGGGCGGCAGACGAATTTTTTAGCCTTACTGACGATCAACCGATGTTGTTGCTGGGCCCACCGGTGGCATCGGGGACTGAGACCGACACGCAGACCGGTGTTGAGACTGAGACCGGCGCTGAGACTCAGACCGGCATCGAGACTGGCGCTGAGACTGAGACCGGTGCTGCCTCGGGGAGCGGAGCCGGTGTAGAACCGAAAGCAAAGAGGCAACGGCTTCCTAACAAACTCAGGACTACTAGACTGGTGGTCATGGAGGTGGACGACGACATTTTTGAGCCAAAGGCGCTCGAGGAAGCGCGTTGATGCTACGGCAATCAAATAGGCTACATCGTACGGACAACCGCCACCATCAACGATGAGAAACTACAGAAGATAGAAAATATGAGGAGCTCCCTCCTAAAGAAGTTTCACAAGATATTCTTGTTCCCGGGCCGGAATGAGAAGGATTATGAAGATCCAGACGAGGACCCGGCAATGAAGAAGATAAACAAACATGCCATGACCAAGTTTAGAGACGCGTTGGCCGCCTGGAAAACTCGAGTGAAAGCAAGGATCATCGACAAGAAGGAACCCTACTCCGAGATTGTAAAGGATAATACGAAAATCACGGAAGAGTAGTTTCAAATATTCAAGGAGGCTTGCGAGGCCGAAGCTGCCAAAAAAAAAGTATAAGTACATGAAGGGGCTTCAAGAGAGGAACATTCGGAGTCACCACCTCGGAAGCCGTGGTTACGGCGGAAAGAGGTCCAAATGGGCCAAGGAGGGCTTCTTGGGAGTCTGAGCAGAGCACCGTGTATACGCGAGGGAATACATCGTGAATTTCATGCTCGCCAATAAGGACAAGGAGGCGATTCTCGTGCCTTATCATCCCGTGTAAGTCATCCGCGCTGCTATCCTTCCTTCGATTCCAATCATTCATTTGCACGGTGGAGGCTAAGTAGTTTGAGGTGTACTTATTTTGCGCAGCGGCGGGCGCGCCGTCCTCATCATCCTATACCCCCGATTCTCCCACGCTCTTTACTTGGACTCGTCGAAGAACATTCACAAAAAGGATTACACCCACATCAAGGATGTTCTCGACAGTGCTATGTTTTACTACCAAGCAAGGGGTGGAGAGGTTAGGGACAAGAAGAGAAGGGGCGGCAGGGTCGCCTTCGGCCATAAGACCGACTTCTGCTGCATCCAGTAACCGAACGATTCTCTTAATGATGGATTATATGTCCTACACTACATGCTGGAGTACAGACGGGATCACCAGAACCTTCGCATGTCACCTACATCCGGCGATGCCCATATTCTGCAATGGGCCAAGAACGTAGGAGATATCGAGGATCATCGACTTCGAGCCGAGTTCTATCACATCCAGCGCGAACTTTTCCAAATCATCATGAAGGAGGTCGTCGGAAAAATAGGGATGTTCTACGAAGAAGGACAGATGTCGCGGGAAGACGTCCGAACATGGGTAGCCTCTCAGCGTCTCGACCTGAAGCCTTTCACTAGGCTCGGGGACTATCTCCCTGACATGGATGGATGGAACGACATGTTGGAGTGATTGTCGATATATGACAATGTGTCCGTTTAGTCCATACTTTCTGTATGACAAAACTTTGAGTTATGCACGGCGAAACTTTATTTGTGATGTAATTAAACCGTCCTCTTCCTCGACTAGCGAAAATCACTCTAGTTAGGGAATTTTGGGGTACGATGAACTTTGTTATTTATGCTTATGATATGTTGTTTCTGTTTTTGCCAAGTCTGTCTCTTTCTGTTGCTCAACTATATATGTTGCATATCATCGACTCATGTGATGATGCAGGTGCATAGATCATCGATGGTGAATAAGTGCTACGCCAAGAGTATATATACGACAAGTGGCCGGAGTGTCAGGCCCAGGTGTACCTGTTTCCGGTTTACGAGCGACAGGCAGTAGTTAGTTTAGGTTCACGCTAATGCGAGAGAGGGATACAAACTCATGTACTCAAAGTGATAGCTCTTCTCGCGTATATCACTGTTTTGATGGATGACGATGTATTTGCAAGTAATCGAGACTTGTATCACTATTTTCGAGATGATGACGAGAGACCACTTTGTGTTGGATGATGATTATGATGATGACATGATTTGATGAGACTAATTGTATGTATATGCTATGATAGCATTTGTATGTGTATGATATGCTAAAGATTTATGTATAAAGCCTATTCAAATACAAAACAAATACAAAAACAAATATGCAGGGAAAATAATAATAAAACTAGTAGTAGTGAGGGGGAAAAATTTAGCAGTAGCGCCGCATTACCAGTAGCGCTTCCCAGTAAACAACGCTGCAGATAATATCAGCAGCGCCCTTTTCTAAAGAGCGCTACAGCTATTCATGTATAGCAGTAGCGTGGGAAAACAGGCGCTACTTCTATACGTTAGCTGTAGCGCCGGTCCCCGCGCTACTAAGAGGCCCAAAACCCGCGCTGCTGCTAGACTTTTCCCTAGTAGTGACAGACTGTTCTGTTTTTGACAGATTCTGTTTTCGTGTGTTGTTCGCTTATTTTGATGACTCTATGGCTAGTAAAATAGTTTATAAACCATAGAGAAGTTGGAATACAGTAGGTTTGACACCAATATAAATAAAGAATGAGTTCATTACAGTACCTTGAAGTGGTGTTTGGTTTTCTTTCGCTAACGGAGCTCACGAGATCTTCTGTTAAGTTTTGTGTTGTGAAGTTTTCAAGTTTTGGGTAAAGATTCGATGGACTATGGAATAAGGAGTGGCAAGAGCCTAAGATTGGGGATGCCCAAGGCACCCCAAGGTAATATTCAAGGATAACCAAGAGCCTAAGCTTGGGGATGCTCCAGAAGGCATCCCCTCTTTCTTCTTCATTCATCGGTAACTTCACTTGGAGCTATATTTTTATTCACCACATGATATGTGTGTTGCTTGGAGCGTTATGTTATTTTCTTTAGCTTTGCTTGCTGTTTGAATAAAATACCAAGATCTGAAATTCTTAAATGAGAGAGAGTCTTCACATAGTTGCATAATTATTTAACTACTCATTGATCTTCACTTATATCTTTTCGGAGTAGTTTGTTGTTTGCTCTGGCGCTTCACTTATATCTTTTAGAGCACAATGGTGGTTTTATTTTGAAGAAAAAGATGAACTCTCATGCTTCACTTATATTATTTTGAGAGTCTTAAATAGCATGGTAATGTGTTTAATCCTAATATGCTAGGTATTCAAGACTAGTAAAAACTTTCTTATGAGTGTGTTGAATCCTAAGAGAAGTTTGATGCTTGATGATTGTTTTGAGATATGGAGGTAATTATATTAAAGTCGTGCTAGTTGATTAGTTGTGAAATTGAGAAATGCTTGTGTTGAAGTTTGCAAGTCCCGTAGCATTCACATATGGTAAACGTTATGTAACAAATTTGAAACATGAGGTGTTCTTTGATTGTCCTCCTTATGAGTGGCGGTCGGGGACGAGCGATGCTCTTTTGCTACCAATCTATCCCCCTAGGAGCATGCGCGTAGTGCTTTGGTTTTTGATGGCTTGTAGATTTTTGCAATAAGTATGTGAGTTCTTTATGACTATTGTTGAGCCCATGGATTATACGCACTCTCACCCTTCCATCATTGCTAGCCTCTTCGGTACCGTGCATTACCCTTTCTCACATTGAGAGTTGGTGCAAACTTCGCCGGTGCATCCAAACCCCGTGATATGATACAGTCTTTCACACATAAACCTCTCTATATCTTCCTTAAAACAGCCACCATACCTACCTATTATGGCATTTCCACAGCCATTCCGAGATATATTGCCATGCAACTTTCCACCATTTCGTTTATCATGACACATTCATCATTGTCATATTGCTTAGCATGATCATGTAGATGCCATAGCATTTGTGGCAAAGCCACCGTTCATAATTCTTTCATACATGTCATTCTTGGTTCATTGCATATCCCGGTACACCGCCGGAGGCATTCATATAGAGTCATACTTTGTTCTAGTATCGAGTTGTAATCATTGAGTTGTAAATAAATATAAGTGTGATGATCATCATTTTCAAGAGCATTGTCCCAAGTGAGAAATAATAAAAAAGAGAGAAAGGCCATAAAAAAAGAGAAGGCCCAAAAAATGAGAGAAAAAGAGAGAAGGGACAATGTTACTATCCTTTGCCACACTTTTGCATCAAAGTAGCACCATAATCTTCATGATAGAGAGCCTCTTGTTTTGTCACTTTCATTTACTAGTGGGAATTTTTCATTATAGAACTTGGCTTGTATATTCCAACAATGGGCCTCCTCAAGTGCCCTAGGTCTTTGTGAGCAAGCAAGTTGGATACACACCCACTTAGTTTTCTTTTGTTGAGCTTTCATACATTTATAGCTCTAGTGCATCCGTTGCATGGCAATCCCTACTCCTTGCATTAACATCAATCGATGGGCATCTCCATAGCCCGTTGATTAGCCTCATTGATGTGAGACCTTCTCCTTTTTTTCTTCTCCACATAACCCCCATCATCATATTCTATTCCACTCATAGTGCTATGTTCATGGCTCTCGCTCATATATTGCGTGAAATTTTATAGGTTTGAGATTACTAAAGTATGAAACAATTGCTTGGCTTGTCATCGGGGTTGTGCATGATGAGAGCATTCTTGTGTGACGAAAATGGAGCATGAGTAAACTATATGATTTTGTAGGGATGAACTTTCTTTAGCCATGTTATTTTGAGAAGACATAATTGCTTAGTTAGTATGCTTGAAGTATTATTATTTTTATATCAATATGAACTTTTGTCTTGAATCTTTCGAATCTGACTATTCATACCACAATTAAGAAGAATTACATTGAAATGATGCCAAGTAGCATTCCACATCAAAAATTCTGTTTTTATCATTTACCTACTCGAGGACGAGCAGGAATTAAGCTTGGGGATGCTGATACGTCTCCAACGTATCTATAATTTTTTATTGTTCCATGCTATGATATTATGTGTTTTGGATGTTTATGGGCTTTATTATACACTTTTATATTATTTTTGGGACTAACCTATTGACCCAGAGCCCAGTGCCAGTTCCTGTTTTTTCCCTTGTTTCAGTGTTTCGAAGAAAAGGAATATCAAACGGAGTCGAAACGGAATGAAACCAACTGGAGATGTTATTTTTGGAAGGAAAGCTACCGGATAAACTTGGAGTGCACGTCAGGAAAGAGACGAGGGAGCCACGAGGTAGGGGGACGCGCCCACCACCCTAGGGAGCGCCCTCTACCCTCGTGGCTCCCCTGACGTACTTCTTCCTCCTATATATACCCATATACCGTAAAAACTTCGGGGAACAGAATAGATCTGGAGTTCCGCCGCCGCAAGCCTCTGTAGCCACCAAAAGTCAATCGGGACCCTGTTCCTGCACCCTGCCGGAGGGGGGAACCCTCACCAGTGGCCATCTTCATCATCCCGGTGCTCTCCATGACGAGGAGGGAGTAGTTCACCATCGGGGCTGAGGGTATGTACCAGTAGCTATGTGTTTGATCTCTCTCTCTCTCTCTCCCTCTCTCGTGTTCTTGATTTGGCAGGATCTTGATGTATTGCAAGCTTTTCTATTATAGTTGGATCTTATGTTGCTTCTCCCCCTCTACTCGCTTGTAATGGATTGAGTTTTCCCTTTGAGTTATCCTATTGGATTGAGTCTTTAATGACTTGAGAACACTTGATGTATGTCTTGCCGTGCGTATCTGTGGTGACAATGGGATATCACGTGATTCACTTGATGTATGTTTTGGTGATCAACTTGCGGGTTCCGCCCATGAACCTATGCATAGGGGTTGGCACACGTTTTCGTCTTGATTCTCTAGTAGAAACTTTGGGGCACTCTTTGAGGTTCTATGTGTTGGTTGAATAGATGAATCTGAGATTGTGTGATGCATATCGTATAATCATACCCATGGATACTTGAGGTGACATTGGAGTATCTAGGTGACATTAGGGTTTTGGTTGATTTGTGTCTTAAGGTGTTATTCTAGTACGAACTCTAGGGCTATTTGCGACACTTATAGGAATAGCCCAATGGATTGATTGGAAAGAATAACTTTGAGGTGGTTTCGTACCCTATCATAATCTCTTCGTTTGTTCTCCGCGATTAGTGACTTTGGACTGACTCTTTGTTGCATGTTGAGGGATAGTTATATGATCCAATTATGTTATTATTGTTGAGAGAACTTGCACTAGTGAAAGTATGAACCCTAGGCCTTGTTTCAATGCATTGCAATACCGTTTGTGCTCAATTTTATCGTTAGTTACCTTGCTGTTTTTATAATTTCAGTTTACAAAAACCTATATCTACCATCCATATCGCACTTGTATCACTATCTCTTCGCCGAACTAGTGCACCTATACAATTTACCACTAGAACATGATGGCGCGCGTTGCCACGCTCGTCCAGTTTAATGGAAAATTATAGAAATGTCTACCAAAGCTATAGAATTATAATGTTGCGAATATATAACTCCATCTGATGAATATTTGATATAGTATTTTGGTGGCAATTCATTAAACTAATAACGCGGGAACTTGGAAGTAGACCTATTTGGTGCAAAGCCACACAACAGAACATCATATTGGTTAGCTCGTGCCATGGGCATGGAACAAGGGCGTCTAGGCAGCTTTAAGTGACGTGTCACAGATGAAAATGCAAACTGGAGGGCGTGGCTCGGTGGCAGCTCATTCTGTTATTGTTAGAAAAAAAATTGTAGTTGAATTATCATTCTGTTTTACAATAAAGTTACATAGGGAAGGATTGTTTATGTACTAACCAGCTTTGCCATATGGTGATTTTGATGCTTATCTTCGTAATATTGACTATATCAGCATTTGGTTTACTTGGTGACCTATGCAGTGCAAGCTTTGATGTAGGATGCTTATTTTTATTTTTTGTGCATATAATCATCTCGAGTGTACATGGATACCTCTCCGAACGTGGTGTAGCTGTTGCCGCCGCCGGCACCGTTGCTATTTCCTTCACCCATCACGAGAGGAGCGGAAGGCTCGCAACGAAGATCAGTTGATGCCTATTTTTTAACATAAAGATTGATCAGTGCCTGCCAGCAGCCCAAGCCTTATTAAGCACAATGGGCCTACGTACGTGTATGGAGCAACAGCCCAAGAAGAACAGACGATGGGATGGACCAATCCAGACCTGATTAACCACAATGGGCCGAGGTAAGTGTGCGGAGCAGCAGCCCAAGAAACACCAGAGGATGGCCGATCGATCTAATCAGACGACAACGACGTTAAAACGCTGTGAGGAGCCATAGCTCGTTCCGTTATACTGTTTCTTAATTGTATTGAGTGTCTTAGGGACACAAGAGACTCTTTGTTATTTGGTTGCAGGGTTGTTTGAGAGAGACCATCTTCATCCTACGCCTCACACGGATTGATAAACCTTAGGTCATCCACTTGAGGGAAATTTGCTACTGTCCTACAAACCTCCGCACTTGGAGGCCCAACAATGTCTACAAGGAGAAGGTTGTGTAGTAGACATCAAACCGCATTCGCTTAATTCAACACGGTGCCACATTATGCTTATCTCAAGCTCAAGATGCCTGGTCCACGTGGCGTCATTACAGTAAATGGAAACACGGAACACTCCCTCCGTACAGAGGAGCACACCGCTGCCCTAGCAGCAGAAGTACAGAGTGGCCTTCTCAAGCAGCACTATAATCTGGCTGCCAAGCCCCTAGACACCATTAGGAGGGTCCGGACTACACTGCAGAAGGACAGCTCGGCTCGTCACGAGCCAAACTAGCAATTTGGCCTCCGTCCCAGCCCCGATGAGGCAATGGTATTAGTACCGTGAGAGTACAAACTACGCACTCAAAACCCCATGGGTACTGACAGAGGCATAACTCACTCGCGATCCACAGTACGGCTTGATAGACCCTGGGATTCACCCGTTTTTGCTTTTCCTTTTTACGGGTTTTCTTCTCTTTTGGAGGTCTACACGGACGACCCGCTTGCAGGACACACCAAGGAGGCAAGGAACTTTGGCGTACAAGGGAACCCCCAGGTGATCTCTAATAAACGATTACCATACTTGTTTTACATACCCACATGCAGCTCGCGCTTGGTTACGGCATGTTAAATAGCCTTACTCGCTTATCGCATTACTTGTACAAAGTACACCTCGACGTACAAGTTAAATCACAATGGTGAATAAATGGTGGCGTCAGCTCATTACTTCATTTTTTCCGTTTCCTCACCTAAGTATCTATTACTCATTGCACACGTACACCATGGTACGTACTGCTACGCCAGGGGCTTCATTACACCCCGCATCGCGGCAATAAAAGTCCGAACACTTCTACAGTATAGTTCGGCACCCCGAACTTATAGCATTATATGCATCGGCTCCGAATCATGTCTTCGGTCAATAGTTGGGTTGCCCGACTCCTGTGTTTACTACCTTACGTTCTGCTATATCGTCTAGGGTAGTAAAGGAAGAACTACTGCGATTGTGTCCCGGTTCTTCCGGATGAGCACCTCAGTAGAGAAAGCCGAAAACTGACTGTCATGATGTGGCGAGAGCAGGTCAGCTGTTCGAGAGGTTCCAAATCGTTGGAGATTTTTTCCGCTTCTTGTGAAGAATCGGTTCTTCCGATTAGGCGTGTATAACGCCCCTAATTCGGCCTTTCGAACACCAGGGGCTTCTTCAACTTTCTTAATTGTCAAACTCCTATGGCTAAGTGAGGGCGGTAAAGGCCGCATAGTCTGATTGCCTCGTTCGTTGCGCTAAACACCTCCTTCAAGGACCAGAATGTGGAGTAAAGAGTGTTTAGATTTATCCCGAACACCCCCGTACTATCTACGTGTGGGCAGAAGCTGTCGACTGTTCAACCCTCAGATTTAATAAACGACGCACATGAGGTAAAATTTAAATCATAAGCATTATACCACATAACATCATTGGTCCATATTACAGGGCAAGATAATATACATGTTCTCATGGGAATATAACATACTTCGAATATTGCTCTGCCATAAGGTCGGACCCCTCCAGAACACCATCAAAATAGTGCTTGTGTCGACGATGATCCTTGCCCTCCGGCAGTCCCTTGGTCATCAGCATCTTGGCATCCAGCTTCGCCCAATGCGTCTTGACGCGGGCAAAGGCCATACGCGCACCTTCAATACAGACCGACCGCTTCACGACTTTGAGCCACGGACAGGCACTCACAAGCCGCTGCACAAGTCTGAAGTAGCTGCTAGGTATAGGATCGGCAGGCCACAACCGGACTATCAGGTCCTTCATGGCTAGCTCTGTCAACCTGTGCAGATCGACCAACTGCTTTAGCTGGTCGCTGAAGGGCACCGGATGTTCGAATCCCAGATGTTGGGACCAGAATAGCTTCTCCGTAGACATCCCTTCTTCGGCTCTATAATGCTCGGCAGCATCTGATAGGCTGTGCGGCAGATCCATAAACGCCCCTGGAAAACCCAAATTCAGGATAAGTACAAGGAGCGTTTCTTCTACAAACTTGCTATGCAGGGTGAAAGACTTACCCGCTGTAATCTTCTTGGCTGCCTGAATTTCCTGGAGGGCGCTCTGGGCTTCGGCTCGTGCATCCTGCGCGCTCTGGCGGTCCTTCACCAATTCGGACTCTTGCGCCTTACAATCGTGCTCCAGGGACTCAAATCTCTCTATCGCGCCTTGGAGCTGTTGCTGTGCCTCGCCAACCCAGGCCTCGTGCTTCTCGCGTGAGGCGCGTTCCTTGCCCGCTTTGTCCTCGGCCTCGGCTAGCGCCTTCTTAAGGGTTGCCACCTCGGTCGTGGCCCTAATAAAGTTTATGACACTTTAGTCCGGTTAGACTATTCATTTTTTCGAAATACACCCACAGGTTGCTGCATACCTTGGCTATCCTCCTGCTGCTTCTTCACGAGGCCGAGCTCCTCCTCAGCCCGCTCCAGTTTCTGCTTCAGTCCGGAGACCTCCGCAGCATGAGCAGTGGAAGCCTGCAGCAATACCTACTTATTCACATAGACAACTCATGTTAGACTCTTGCGATATTTATTCTTGATCCTCTGTTCGGCTTTTCTTCCGGAACACCAAATAGAGCATCAGGGGCTACTGTCTATACTGTGATATTTTTCCTACAATCACATTACTTACCTCAAAGCCCGTTAGAAGGCTATTGCAGGCTTCGGTCAGTCCGCTTTTGACGAACTGAACCTTATCTATCCCCGTGTCCATAAGGACACGACGTTCATCCACAATAGAGGCGCCTTGTAGCGCCTCCAGTAGATTATCCGGTGCCTCTGGTCGGACAGAGGTTACCGGTGGAACAGGTGTTGGAAATATGCCCTAGAGGCAATAATAAAATGGTCATTATTATATTTCCTTGTTCATGATAATTGTCTATTGTTCATGCTATAATTGTATTAACCGGAGACCGTAATACATGTGTGAATACGTAGACCGCAATATGTCCCTAGTAAGCCTCTAGTTGACTAGCTCGTTGATCAATAGATGGTTACAGTTTCCTAACCATGGACATTGGATGTCGTTGATAACGGGATCACATCATTAGGAGAATGATGTGATGGACAAGACCCAGTCCTAAACATAGCACAAGATCGTGTAATTCGTCTGCTAAAGCTTTTCTAATGTCAAGTATCATTTCCTTAGGCCATGAGATTGTGGAACTCCCGGATACCGTAGGAATGCTTTGGGTGTGCCAAACGTCACAATGTAACTGGGTGGCTATAAAGGTACACTATGGGTATCTCCGAAAGTGTCTGTTGGGTTGGAACGAATCGAGACTGGGATTTGTCACTCCGTGTGACGGAGAGGTATCTCTGGGCCCACTTGGTAGGACATCAGCATAATGAGCTCAATGTGACCAAAGAGTTGATCACGGGATGATGTGTTACGGAACGAGTAAAAGTGACTTGCCAGTAACGAGATTGAACGAGGTATTGGGATACCGACGATCGAATCTCGGGCAAGTAACGTACCTATTGACAAAGGGAATTGTATACATGATTAATTAAATCCCCGACATCGTGGTTCATCTGATGAGATCATCGTGGAACATGTGGGAGCCAACATGGGTATCCAGATCCTGCTGTTGGTTATTGGCCAGAGAGCTGGCTCGGTCATGTCTGCATGATTCCCGAACCCGTAGGGTCTACACACTTACGGTTTGCTGACGCTAGAGTTGTTATGGGAACTAGTGTGCAGTTACCGAATGTTGTTCGGAGTACTGGATGAGATCCCGGATGTTACGAGGAGTTCCGGAATGGTCCGGAGGTAAAGATTTATATATGGGAAGTCCTATTTTGGCCACCGGAAAATGTTCGGGATTTTTCGGTATTGTACGGGGAAGGTTCTAGAAGGTTCTGGAGTGGGGCCCACCTGCATGGGGGGACCCACATGAACGTGGGTAGTGGGGGCAAGGCCCCACACCTCTGGTCAAGGCGCACCAAGATCCCCCCTTAGAAGGAATAAGATCATATCCCGAAGGGATAAGATCAAGATCACTAAAAAAGGGGGATAACAATCGGTGGGGAAAGGAAATGATGGGATTTCTTTCGTCCACCTTTGCCAACTCCCCAATGGACTTGGAGGGCAAGAACCAGCCCCCTCCACCCCTATATATATTGGGGAGGGCATGGGAGCCGCACCCCTTCCCCTGGCGCAGCCCTCTCCCTCCCCAACACCTCCTTCGTAGTAGTAGTAGTTGGCAAAGCCCTGCCGCAGCTCTCCCTCAACTTATCCTCTCCCCTTGCTGGATCAAGAAGGAGGAGACGTCCCCGGGCTATACGTGTGTTGAACACGGAGGCACCGTTGTTCGGAGCTTAGATCAGAATCAACCACGATCTGAATCGCTATGAGTACGACTCCTTCATTCGCATTCTTGTAACGCTTCCACATCGCGATCTTCAAGGGTATGAAGATGCACTCCCCTCTCTCTCTCTCGTTGCTAGTCTCTCCATAGATTGATCTTGGTGATGCGTAGAAATTGTTTAATTTCTGCAACGATCCCCAACAGTGGCATCATGTGCTAGGTCTATGCGTAGTTTCTATGCACGAGTAGAACACAAGTTGTTGTGGGTGTCGATTTTGTCAATTTACTTGCCGTTACTAGTCTTATCTTGATTCGGCGGCATCGTGGGATGAAGCGGCCCGGACCGACCTTACACGTACGCTTACGTGAGACAGGTTCCCCCGACTGACATGCACTAGTTGCATAAGGTGGCTAGCGGGTGTCTGTCTCTCCCACTTTAGTCGGATCGGATTCGATGAAAAGGGTCCTTATGAAGGGTAAATAGAAATTGGCATATCACGTTGTGGTTTTGGCGTAGGTAAGAAACGTTCTTGCTAGAAACCTATAGCAGCCACGTAAAAACTTGCAACAACAATTAGAGGACGTCTAACTTGTTCTTGCAGCATATGCCGTGTGATGTGATATGGGCAAATGGATGTGATGAATGATATATGTGATGTATGAGATTGATCATTTCTTGTAATAGGAATCACGACTTGCATGTCGATGAGTATGACAACCGGCAGGAGCCATAGGAGTTGTCTTAATTTGTTATATGACCTGCGTGTCAAGGAAAACGCCATGTAATTACTTTACTTTATTGCTAACCGTTAGCCATAGTAGTAGAAGTAATAGTTGGCGAGACAACTTCATGAAGAGACGATGATGAAGATCATGATGATGGAGATCATGGTGTCATGCCGGTGACGATGATGATCATGGCGCCCCGAAGATGGAGATCAAAAGGAGCAAAATGATATTGGCCAGATCATGTCACTATTTGATTGCATGTGATGTTTATCATGTTTTTGCATCTTATGTGCTTAGAACGACGGTAGCGTAAATAAGATGATCCCTCATAAAATTTCAAGAAAGTGTTCCCCCTAACTGTGCACCGTTGCGAAATTTCGTTGTTTCGAAGCACCACGTGATGATCGGGTGTGATAGAGTCTAACGTTCGCATACAACGGGTGTAAGCCAGATTTACACATGCAAAACACTTAGGTTGACTTGACGAGCCTAGCACGTACAGACATGGCCTCGGAACACAAGAGACCGAAAGGTCGAACATGAGTCGTATAGTTGATACGATCAACATGAAGATGTTCATCGATGATGACTAGTCCATCTCGCGTGTTGATCGGACACGGCTTAGTTGACTCGGATCATGTATCACTTAGATGACTAGAGGGATGCCTATTTGATTAAATGAACTTAATTATCATGAACATAGTCAAAAGGTATTTGCAAATTATGTCGTAGCTCACGCTTTGGTTCTACTGTTTTAGATTTCTTCCTAGAGAAATTTAGTTGAGAGTTGACAATAGCAATTATGCGGACTGGGTCCGTAAACTAAGGATTGTCCTCATTGCTGCGCAGAAGGATTATGTCCTTGATGCACCGCTCAGTGTGCTGAACCTCGAGCATCGGTTGTGGATGTTGCGAACATCTGACATACACTTTTTGATGACTACATGATAGTTCAGTGTGTAATGCTAAATGGTTTAGAATTGAGGCACCAAAGACATTTTTGAAACGTCGCAGGACATATTAGATGTTCCAAGGACTGAAATTGGGATATCAGGCTAGTGCCCACGTTAAGAGGTATGAGACCTCTGACAAGTTTCTTAAGCCTGCAAACTAAGGAGAAAAGCTCAATCGTTGAGCATGTGCTTAGATTTTATGAGTACTACAGTCGCTTGAATCGAGTGGGAATTAATCTTCCAGATGAGATAGTGATGGTTCTCCAAAGTCACTGCCACCAAGCTACTAGAGCTTCGTGATGAACTATAACATATCAGGGATAGATATGATGATCCTTGAGCTATTCGCGACACCACAAAAGTAGAAATCAAATAGGAGCATCAATTGTTGATGGTTAGTAAAACCACTAGTTTCAAGAAGGGCAAGGGGAACAAACGGATAGTTCATGAAATGGCAAATCAGTTGATGCTCTAGTGAAGAAACCCAAGGTTGAACCCAAACTCGAGCCTAAGTGCTTCTGAAATGAGGGGAACGATCACTGAAGCAGAACTACCCTAGATACTTGGTAGATGAGAAGGCTGGCAAGGCCGATAGAAGTATATTGGATATACATTATAATGTGTACTTTACTAGTACTCCTAGTAGCACCAGCGTATTAAATACCGATTCGGTTGCTAAGTGGTAGTAACTCGAAATAAAAAGCTACGGAATAAACGGAGACTAGCTGAAGGTGAGATGACAATATGTGTTGGAAGTGTTCCAAGGTTGATGTGATCAAGCATCGCGTGCTCCCTCTGAGGGAGTCCTGGATTTGGGGGTATCCGTACAGCCGGATTGTATACAACGTCCGGACTATTGAAGCGTGAAGATACAAGACTCTAGACTTCGGCCCGTGTCCGGATGGGACTTTCCTGGGCATGGAAGGCAAGCTTTGCGATTCGGATATTATATTCCCTCCTTGTAACCAACTCCATGTAAACCCTAGCCCTCTCCGGTGCCTGTATAAAACGGAGAGGTTCGTCCTTAGAAGGCCGATCATGATTACATTCATACCATCATAGGCTAGCTCCTAGGGTTTAGCCTCTACGATCTCGTGGTAGATCTACTCTTGTACTACCCATATCATCAATATTAATCAAGAAGGAAGTAGGGTTTTACCTCCATCGAGAGGGCCCGAACCTGGGTAAACACCTGTGTCCCTTACTTCTTGTTACCATCAGCCTTGACGGACAGATCGGGAGCCCCTACCCGAGATCCGCCGGTTTTGACACCGACATTGGTGCTTTCATTGAGAGTTCCTCTGTGTCGGTGTCAAAACCGGCGTATCTCGGGTAGGGGGTCCCGAATTGTGCGTCTAGGCGGATGGTAACAGGAGACAAGGGAAACGATATTTTTACCCAGGTTCGGGCCCTCTCGATGGAGGTAAAACCCTACTCCTGCTTGATTAATATTGATGATATGGATAGTACAACAGTAGATCTACCACGAGATCAGAGAGGCTAAACCCTAGAAGCTAGCCTATGGTATGATTGTTGTTTTTCCTACGTACTTAAACCCTCCGGTTTATATAGGCACCGGAGAGGGCTAGAGTTACACAGAGTCAGTTACAATTGGAGGAGATCTACATATCCGTATCGCCAAGCTTGCCTACCACGCCAAGGAAAGTCCCATCCTGACACGGGACGAAGTCTTCAATCTAGTATCTTCATAGTCCAGGAGTCTGGCCAATGGTTATAGTCCGGCCATCCGGACACCCCCTAATCCAGGACTCCCTCAGTAGCCCCTGAACCAGGCTTCAATGACGACGAGTCCTGCACGCAGATTATCTTCGGCATTGCAAGGCGGGTTCCTCCTCCGAATACTTCATAGAAGATTTTGAACACAAGGATAGTGTCCGGCTCTGCAAAACAAGTTCCACATACCACTGTAGAGAGAATAATATTTACACAAATCCAACCTACTGATGTATTCCGCAGCGTGACAGCACACCACGGCCAAGCCTTTATTCGAATCTTTTTACTGTCCCACCTCAGCGCACTTAGCGAGGCGGTTTCCTAGGCACGTCTTGTCGAAGCAGAGATCGTGTCCCCTTATTCCGGGATTCTCATCAATACGGGCATGTGTAACTCAACCAGACCCTTAATTACGGTGTTTGGGAGATAAGCGAGTTTTACCAGGCTGGTGGGGGCACACAGTTTCATCCGTCCATATAAGGGGATAAGGATCCACCTTTTTCATCTACGCCTTCTTCCTCCTTTGCTTATCCATTTTCGCGCACTCGAGCTCCAGCACCCAAGTCCGCACACCCCACCTCAACCTTCTCCAGCCATGTCCGGAGCGGGAGGCAAGCGGATGGTCTCCTCCGTTACGGAGGGACACATCAAGAAGCTGAGGAAAGCCGGATACTTGTCCAATGACATCGCGCACCAGCTCCCAGACGAGGGGCAGCTCATCCCCACCCCCAGGCCCCATGAGAGGGTGGTGTTCCTCACCCATTTCCTCCGTGGACTAGGTTTTCCACTTCACCCATTTGTCTGGGGGCTCTTGTTCTATTACGTCCGGGATTTTCATGATCTGGCCTCGAACTTCATCCTCAACATCTTGGCGTTCATCATTGCGTGCGAAGCCTTCCTCTGCATCCAACCCCACTTCGGCTTATGGCTGAAGACCTTTAATGTCAAGCTGAAGGTAGTGGGAGGCCGCCAAGCGAAGTGCGGAGGTTCCATGGTGGACAAGATGCCCAACGTCCTATGGCTCGAGGGCTCCTTCGTAGAGACCATAAAGGGGTGGCAATCGGGGTGGTTCTACATCACCGAGCCACATGACCCTGAATGGGCAGCGGCCCCCGAATTCCGATCTGGCTTTCCCACGCAGCTCACCTCCTGGAAAGAGAAGGGCCTGTCGTGGGATAATTCGGAAGAGCTGACCGAACTCCAAACCTGCGTTCAAAACCAGGTGGACAAGAAGGTTAAACTTGTCAACGTAGTCCAGGTCATGCTCATCCGCCGGATCCTCCCGTGCCAACAACGGGCCTTCAGCTTGTGGGAGTTTGATCCGGCACAACACCGAACCCTGAGCAGGCTCTTCGACACTACGTACGAAGATGCCTAGAAGGCGCTGTTCAAGGGTGCCGAGGCTACCGCATCCGCAACCGAGGATCGCGGATTCAGCGCGCAACATCAAGCCAACACGGTAAGCTGTTTTACCCTTTACGGGATACTTGTTTATAGTTTGACTCTATGCGGGATCTAAACTCCCTTACCTTTGACATGATTGGCGGGAGACGTCCGGGCAGATCAAATGTCCGGCTCCCTTGCCCGAAGACCCAACGGACGCCCGCTTGACGGGGTTGCTGGTTCTGGCACCTTACATGGTGCCGGAGAAGAAGGCCAAGAAGAAGGCCACGGGAACTCGAAAGAGTTCCCGGCGCCCCGTGGTGTCGGATCCTTCGTCCGATGACTCCGAGGCGCACTCCTCCCACAAAGACGAGGAGGAGGAAGAAGAGGTCTCTCCCCCTCCAGCGGGAGGAGGAAAGAAAAGGAAGGTCGCCCCAACTGGGGAGGCCGGAGGGTCCAAGAAGGGAAGGACCCTTCCTCCGGACTACTCCACCAACGCCGACGACGGCGACGAGGAGTGGCCATCCAGGGCCAAGCCCCTGGAAAAATCGTAAGTATCTGGATACCAGAATAACTCATGGTGTTCCTTTATTGCACAGTATCTTCTCACGCCGAATATAATCATGCAGTCCGCCCAAGGCCCGGCTCGACACTTCGTCGAGCGGCTCTCTGGATTCGTCGGATGTGAATAGTCTTTCACTCCCGACTGCTACCTCCCCTCGCCCTGCGGACGATGCCGAGGTGGAGTCCCAAAAGGGGCCAAGCCAGGAGGAGGTGGTCCTGGAGGCGCCGCAAGGCGACCTCCCAGACTCCAGGCGCAAAGGGGATAAAACCCCAAAGGGCTCTATGTCTGGCCCTGGGCCGAACACCGCACCGGAACCTTCAGTGGTGCCAGAGTCCGGTAGGCGGCCCCCTAGTAAGAAGGGCAAGCCTACGACGCCGGTGACCTCCGTCCAACCGGAGGCACTGGATAATTTGCTGGAGGTGCTTAACAGCGCCTCCATCGACGAGGAGCACCTCACTATTATGAGTGCGGTGATCCAAAAGGTTCAGTCCGCCAAGAGCGGGCTGACGGAAGCCTGTGCCAGCCTTCTAACAGGCTTTGATGTATGTATTTAAGATATGTAAAAATATCACCGCATAGACAGTAGCCCCTGATGCTCAGTTCGGTGTTCGGAAAGAAAAGCCGAACTCAGGATCTAAAAGATATACGCAGGAGTCTAACATAAGTATGTCAATATGGGAATGCAGGCTGCGGTGCCGACCTCTGTCGCACTGACTGCAGAGGTCGATGCATTGAAGCAAAACCTCGAGCAGTCCGAGAACGAGCTCGGCCTTGCCAAGAATCAGCTCAAGGACAAAGAAGGTAAGTAATACCTTATGTAAGTATATAAAAAAGATGTGGTTGCAAAAAATGACACGACCAACGTGAGTATTACAGGGGCCACAACCGAGGTGGCGACCCTGAAGAAAGCGCTGTCCAAGGCCGAAGACAATGCGGCCGTGGAGCGCGCCGAGCGAGAAAAGCAGGAGGCGCGGGTGGCGGAGGTGCAGCAAGAGCTCCAGGCTCTCGTGAAAAAACACGAGAGTTTGGAGCTTGACTCAAAGACTCGAGAGTCCGAGCTCGCCTCGGCCCTTGAGAGCGCCAAATCTGCCAAGGCTGAAGCCCAAAAAGCCCTCTAGGAAATTGTGGCGATGTAGAAGATAGCGGCGGGTAAAGCATTCTTTATGCAAAGCAAGCACGTAAAAGTGAATTACTTGTTACTTACCCGAGTCTGGAGCTCTCCAGGAGCATTCACAGATCTGCCCCGCAGTGTGTCCGACGCTGCCGCCTGCTACCGGGCCGAGGAGGGGCGCTCAACATAGAAGGTGTTCTGGTCTCAGTATGCTGAGGCCGGACACCCGGTGCCCTTGAGCGACCAGCTGAAGCAGCTGGTTGAGCTCCATCAGGTGGCCGAACAGGCCATGAAGGGCCTTATAGTCCGGCTATGGCCTGGGGAGGTCTTGCCTGGGAGCTACTTTGGGCTGGTGAGGCGGCTGGCGGATGCCTGTCCACGGCTTGAAGTCATCAAGCGCTCCTTATGCATCGAAGGAGCCCGTAGGGCCCTTGCCCGTGTTAAAGTACACTGGGGCAAGATGGATGCTGAGAAGCTGGTGACAGATGGGCCACCGGAGGGCAAGGAGCATCGCAAGCCCGAGATGTATTATGAGGGCGTCCTGAAGGGTGCCCGCCTTGTGGCGGATGAATGTTCCAAGGATGTAATTTTTTAGTAAACTCGCTCGTGTTATCCTGTGCGCTGAAAACTTGTTCATATGCGCTAAGCAACGCTTTTTGAATTTAAAATATTACCTTCTGTGCGGCCGTTTATTAAATCTGAGAGATGGCGAGTCGTCAGCTTCTGCCCCCATGACACGAATGCTGGGGTATCCGGGATAAACCTGAGCGCTCTTGTTCCCATTCTTGGGTCCTTAGAGGGAGGCGCTCAGCACGACGAACAAGGCAGTCGGACTATAATGCTTTATCACTCTCACTTAGCCATAGAATTCTATAATTTTAAATTTCGGCGAAGCCCCAAGTATTCGGAAGACCGAGTTCGGGGCGCTATCCACGCCTAGGCCGGACAAAGCCGGCTCCTCGCTCTAAGCGGCATAAGTCTTTAGGGACTCGAAACCTCTCGAACAGCGACCGGCTCTCGCCCTATCATGACGGTCAGTTTTAGCTTTCTCTACTGAGCTGCTTAACCCAGCTCAACTGGGGCACAATCGCAGTAGCTCTCCCAGCGCTACCTTAGCCGATATAACGGAACGTAAGGTACCAAAACATGGGAGCCGAGAAAACCCAACTATTGACCCAAGACATGATTCAGAGCCGATGCATATAATGCTATAAGTTCGGGGTGCCGAACTTGTGAGAGTGTTCGGACTTCTCACACCATATTCTGGGGTACTTAAGCCCCTGGTGCATTGGCCGTACCAAAGTGTACGGTTGCATAATGTCATAACTGAACATTTTACGTAAAAAAGGAATGCAATAATAGGAAAAAGCTATGCATTGTTTATTAATGGCTGCTGTGAAAGCAGAACGATACAAATAGTGCAATAAGAAAGAGATGGGACTATTTGACATGTCCCCCTCCAGGGGCAAGCTGCGGGATGATATGTGAAACAAGTATACTGCTCGTTATAGAGACCACCTGGACAATCGACATAGCTTTCTGCCTCCCTGGTTGTTGCATCGTGTGTTCGGCGATTGTACTGCCGGATAGGCCTTCCGGAGAGTGGAGTCCTGAAAGTAAGAAAAAAGAATGAAAAAATCGGGAGCCCCTAGTGCGGTTGAGCCGCATTTTGGGCATGCCGTGGTCGTGCCACTCCCCCTATGACCATGGTATTTCCAGAGCGTAATTATGTGCGCGTAGTACTGGTTTCGCAATTTCGCGAGGACTAGGGTTGGGGCGCATTGCTACGCGTGCTCGGAACGTCCTAGGCGGTCTTGTTGTAGGTTACTCCGGGCGCGCTTGATGGTGTCCGGACGTTTAATAGCCGGACTGGAGAATTGCCTTGAGAGGCTACTTTGTACTTCCGCCGCGAGAGCCACCGTATGCTCCTCCGTTCGGAGAGAGCGTTCGGTGTTTCCATTGACCGTAATGACTCCTCGAGGGCCTGGCATCTTGAGCATGAGGTATTCGTAGTGCGGCACCGCATTGAACTTTGCAAATCCGGTTCGTCCGAGCAGTGCGTGATAGCCACTGCATAACGGGACTATGTCGAAGATTAACTCCTCGCTTCGGAAATTATCCGGGGATCCGAAGACCACCTCAAGTGTAACTGAGCCTGTACAGCTGGCCTCTACACCTGGTATGACGCCTTTAAAGGTCGTCTTTGAGGGTTTAATCCTTGAGGGATCTATGCCCATTTTTCATACTGTATCCTGATAAAGCAGGTTCAGGCTGCTGCCGCCATCCATAAGGACTCTAGTGAGGTGAAATCCGTCAATGATTGGGTCTAGAACCAATGCGGCGAATTCGCCATGGCGGATGCTAGTGGGGTGGTCCCTTCGATCAAAAGTGATCGGGAAGGAGGACCACGGGGCGACTGGCTCCAACGCATATACGTCCCTGAGTGCACGCTTCCGCTCCCTTTTGGGTATGTGGTTGCGTATATCATCTTCACCGTCCGCACTTGTGTGGGGAAGCCCTTCTGTCCTCTATTGTTCGGCGGCCGGGGCTCCTCCTCGTCATCTCTATGCAGCCCCTTGTCTCTGTTTTCGGCACTTAACTTGCCTGCCTGCTTGAACACCCAACAATCCCTGTTGGTGTGATTGGCAGGTTTTTCGGGGGTGCCGTGTATCTGGCACGAGCGATCGAGTATTCGGTCCAAACTGGACGGGCCCTGAGTATTTCTTTTGAATGACTTTTTCCGTTGACCGGGTTTAGAGCCTCTGAATCCGGCATTGACTGCCGTATCCTCAGTATTGTCGCCGTTAATGCGGCGCTTGTGCTTATTGCGACTTGACCTGCTATTGCTATCCTTGGTATCCAAATTACCAGGGCTCTTGGTCATGTTATTACTACGAGCCAGCCAGCTGTCTTCTCCCGCGCAAAAGCGGGTCATGAGTGTTGTGAGGGCTGCCATGGATTTCGGCTTTTCCTGTCCTAGGTGCCGGGCAAGCCACTCATCACGGATGTTATGTTTGAAGGCTGCGAGGGCCTCTGTGTCCGGACAGTCGACTATTTGATTTTTCTTGGTTAGGAACCGTGTCCAGAATTGTCTGGCTGATTCCTCTGGCTGCTGAATTATGTGGCTCAGGTCATCGGCGTCTGGTGGGCGCACATAGGTGCCCTGGAAATTGTCGAGGAATGCGGCTTCCAGGTCCTCCCAACAACCAATTGACTCTGCTGGCAAGCTGTTAAGCCAATGCCGAGCTGGTCCTTTAAGCTTGAGTGGGAGGTATTTGGTGGCGTGTAGATCATCACCACGGGCCATGTGGATATGAAGGAGATAATCCTCGATCCATACCGCAGGATCTGTTGTGCCATCGTATGATTCGATGTTTACGGGTTTGAAACCCTCGCGGATTTGATGATCCATTACTTCATCTGTGAAGCATAGTGGGTGTGCGGCGCCTCTGTATTGGGCTATATCACGACGTAGCTGAAATGAGCTTTGTCTACTGTGTTCGGCCCGGCTGGATTTGCAATATCCGGCATGACGGTTATCGTCACGTGTCGTGGGGCGCCCACGCGATCCGTAGATCGATCTTGTTTGCCTTGCCTTGTCCTCCAATATATCTCGCAGGTCTGGCGCATTTCCCCGTGCCTTGGTACTTTTTGAGCGACGCCGGGGTGCGGCTTGAGTGGAGGGCCGAGAAGCCTCTCTGTCGCGGCCACGAGGTGGCCGGTCGGCCGCATCATGCGTTGGTGATGTAGGCTTAGGTGCTTCCTCCTCTAATCGGGGTAGCAGCCTGCGGTTTGGGTAGCTCTTGGAGGGGCGTTCGAGTTCGTACTCTTCGGCCGCAAGGACTTCAGTCCATCTGTCGGCTAGCAAGTCTTGGTCAGCTCTAAGTTGTTGCTGTTTTTTCTTGAGGCTGCTCGCCGTGGCCATAAGCCTGCGTTTGAAATGCTCTTGTTCGACGGGATCCTCAGGCACGACAAATTCGACATCGTCGAGGCTTGCCTCGTCTTCGGAGGGAGGCATGTAATTATCGTCCTCTACCTCTCTGTCTGCTGCTCTCTCATGAGGGCTGGCTTCTCCATCCTCCTGTGCTAAATCCTGCTGGAGGGGGTTGTCTTCGGCACTGTCCGGGGTGTTATTATCACCCATGCCGGAATTGTCATTTTTGCTTTGGCGGGATTTAGAGCGGCGCCGCTGACGCCGGCGCTTAGGCTGCTTCTTGGAGGGGTCATCCTCCGTTGTTCCATCGCCATTCCCTTCGTTTGGGGTGTCCACCATGTATATGTCGTATGGCGAGGTGGCCTTCCAGTGCCCTATAGGCGCTGGTTCTTGGTCGTCTCCAGCATCGGCGTCCATACCGTCGATGTCTTCGGAGTCGAAGTCGAGCATGTCGGTTAAATCATCGACAGTGGCTACGAAGTGGGTGGTGGGTGGGCTTTGAATTTCTTTGTCGTCCGCGTCCCAACCTTGCTGACCATAGTCCGGCCAGGGCTCTCCTAATAAAGAGAGAGACTTTAGTGAATTCAGAATGTCGCCGAAGGGCGAGTGCTAAAAGATGTCCGCGGCGGCGAACTCCATGATTGGCGCCCAATCGGACTCGATCAGCAGGGGCGCGGAAGGTTCGGAATCCGGAGAGGAGTTCGGCACCTTGAAGTCACGAGTTTCGCAAAGGACAAGGCTGGTGTTCGGCTCGATCGCCGTAGAGATTGCAGCCCCCGAGGCGGTGTCCAGCCACCCGTCCTCGATTGGCACAGTCGGCTCTGAGCTAAGGGTCGGAGCGGACACTGGTGCGGCCTCCAGGGCACTGTTCGTCGGTAGAGCTAGATCATGCCCATCGTGACAGTGCGGTGCGCTCGGCTGTGGCTCGAACCCGTCGAAGATCAAGTCTCCGCGGACGTCAGCCGTGTAGTTCAAACTTCCAAATCTGACCTGATGGCCAGGGGCGAAGCTTTCGATCTGCTCCAGATGGCCAAGCGAATTGGCCCGCAGTGCAAAGCCGCCGAATAAGAAGATATGTCCGGGGAGAAAAGTCTCACCTTGGACCGCATCATTGTTGATGATCGGAGGAGCCATCAGGCCTAAAGATGACGACACAGAGGAACTCTCAATGAAATCACCAATGTCGGAGTCAAAACCAGCGGATCTCGGGTAGGGGGTCCCGAACTATGCGTCTAGGCGGATGGTAACATGAGACAAGGGATACGATGTTTTTATCCAGGTTCGGGCCCTCTCGATGGAGGTAAAACCATACTCCCGCTTGATTAATATTGATGATATGGGTAGTACAAGAGTAGATCTACCACGAGATCAGAGAGGCTAAACCCTAGAAGCTAGCCTATGGTATGATTGTTGTTCGTCCTACGGACTAAAACCCTCCGGTTTATATAGGCACCGGAGAGGGCTAGGGTTACACAGAGTCGGTTACAATGGGAGGAGATCTACATATCCGTATCGCCAAACTTGCCTCCACGCCAAGGAAAGTCCCATTCGGACACGGGACGAAGTCTTCAATCTTGTATCTTCATAGTCCAGGAGTCCGGCCAAAGGTTATAGTCCGGCCATCCGGACACCCCCTAATCCAGGACTCCCTCACTCTGTGTCGTCGCCGTCAGGCTCGATGGCTCCTCCAATCAGCTTCAATGACGCTGTCCAGGGTGAGACTTTCCTCCCCGGACTGATCTTCGTGTTCGGCGGCTTCGCACTGCGGGCCAACTCGCTTGGCCATTTGGAGCAGATCGACAGCTACGCCCCTGGCCACCAGGTCAGGTTCGGAAACCTGAAATACATGGCGGACATCCGCAGAGGCTTGATCTTCGATGGATTTGGGCCCATGCCAGGAGCAACGGACAGTCTCGATGAGCACGGCTTAGACCTGCCATCGGACGAAGCTCGGGGTATCGCCCCCGTAGTATCTCCGGACCTAGATCCGCAGCAGGCTGCGCTGCCTAAGGAGGGAGGGATGGAGCCCGCCCCCCAGGTCGCGCCCTCATCGGCGGTGGAGCCGAACACGGGTCTTACCTCTGCCGTGGCCCGCGACTCCGAACCCCTGAATTCGTATCCGGATGTCGGTTCCAGTTCGTACACTCCTGAGCCCGTCGGGCCGGGGTGGGCTCCGGTAATGGAGTTCACCGCTGCGGATATCTTCCAGCACTCGCCCTTTGGCGACATGCTGGACTCATTAAAGTCTCTCTATTTGTCAGGAGGCTCTTCACCGAACTATGTTCGGCTCGAGTGGGAGGCAGACGACGAAGGAATTCGTTGCCCACCCACCACCCACTTCATTGCCACGGTCGATGACTTAACCGAGGTACTGAACTTCGACTCCGAAGACATCGACGGTATGGACGACGATACAGGAGAAGAACACGAACCACCGCACACTGGGCGGTGGACAACCACCTCTTCTTATGATATATATATGGTGGACACTCCGAAGGAAACCAATGGCGATGAGGCATCGGAGGATAATCCCACAGGGGGAAAAGCAAAGTATGGGCGTCTTCGGCCCCGCTCCAAGCCCCGCCACAGGAATACTGGGCCAAAAGTCGAAAACAATCCGGATGGCGCCGAAGACGAATATAACCCTAGTCGGTGTGCCTTTCATAAGGCCGGACTGGCCACTGTGGGATACTTGGAGAGGGACAACTATACGCCCCCCCTCCGAGGACGAGGCAAGTCTCGGCAATGACGAATTCGGCGTGCCCGAAGATCCAGTGGAACAAGCTCGCTTCGAGCGACGGCTCATGGCCACGGCAAAAAGCCTGCAAAAGAAGCAATAGCAGTTTAAAGCTGACCAAGATTCACTGGTAGACAGATGGACCAAGGTCCTGGCCACCGAAAGATACGGACCCGACTGCCCCGACAAAGGGCAGAAACAGCCACCCCAACCTAAGCAGGAGAACTCAAGGCACATGCCCCGACGTTACCACATCACTACGGTCCAAAACAACACGAAGGACACAAGAAGAAGCATACTCAAGCCCCGGCACAACGGTCACAAGAGCCAAGTCAGGAAAGCCGGTGCTAACTTCAGCAACTCCTAGTCCGGTCAACGGACAAAGAAGAACTCAGACCTATCTGGCCCGAGCCACACACTAGATCAACCATGCGAAATTCATGGTACTCCTAGAAGGACGGCAAAGCATACCAATAGAGAATGCCGGGTCCTCAAAGCAGAACAGCTGGCCGCGTGCCGGAAACAATGAAGGGAGACTTCTAGTCAGGATATCCCCTCCCCCTCCATAGCATATAAGTACGGCCGCTCCCCCCGGACCGCGCTAACCACAACAACTCAGTTGCAGTACCTAAGGACATAGCAAACCAGGGGCTCCACAACACATAAAACCCCCGCAGGTGGGAAATCACCAACAACATCTCTTAAAAGATGCTGGGAGCAAAGGCCAAGTTTTTCTGGACCATCACTCTAAACGGTTGTCTTCGGATCACCAAATAAATACTACGCCAAAAGAATAAATCTTCGGCACCTCCCAACCATGCGGTAATTTACCGTATGCTAACGGGACGAACCACGTTGGCTGGATCCGACGTGGTAAATAACCCAGGCCAACACCATGTGATGTAATCACACCTATGGGCAAGGCCGAACCCCGCCCTCAGGGCGGATATCATACAGCCGCCGGAGTAGCGAGTCACGCATGCCTATCAAGACTTTGATATGACATACGACTATCCGGACACTAATTGAGGAGTCCGCGCTACCCACCGGTATGATGGCTGGGTTTACCAGGGCCCGATCGGGAGCCGTCGAACCAACCACAAGCGGACGCTCGGCTACCTCCGAGTATTCGCCTTACAAACTAACTTGGATGCAGAACAGGATAGGTGACGTGGAATCGGCCAGGACACACAAGGAGCCCCCGCCCCCCTAAAAGAAGGCAGTTCGGATTCACTTCTGATCCACTGACAAACTCCCTTCAGTCCGGCCATCGCATGTTCCGCCAAAAAAACACCTCTTTTCATAATCATACATCACACTCATATGCATAGACATATCATTTTGCTACAATACGTAGACTTAAATAACACTTACCGGCCGTCGCTTTTCATCAACACCTCATGTTACGCCCCGCCAGGGGCTTCATAATACGGCAATAAAGTCCGACCACCTTCTCGGTCGTTCGGCACCCCGAACATATAGCACTATATGCATCAGCTCCGAATCATGTCTTGGGTCATTGGTTGGGTTTGCTCGGCTCCCTTGTTTTGGTACCTTACGTTCCATTATATCGGCTAAGGTAGCGCAGGGAGAACTACTGTGATCGTGTCCCGGATCTGCCGGACGAGCATCTCAGTAGAGAAAGCCGAAAACCGATTGTCATGATACAGCGAGAGCTGGTCAGCTGTTCGAGAGGTTGTAAAATCCCTAAAGATTTATTCCGCACAACGCCATTATAAATGCTGAGTGCGACGGATCGGTCTTCCAGTCAGGCGCCAATAGAGCCCCTAGTTCGGTCTTCCAAACACTAGGGGCTGCGCCGACCATACTCGAATTCCTATGGCTAAGTGAGAGTAATAAAGCATTCTAGTCCGATTGCCTGGTTCGTGGTGAGAAACGCCTCCGCAAAGGGACCAAACTATGGGATAAAGAGCGTTCAGTTATATCACGAACACCCCAGTATTCTTTTTACGTGGGGACATAAGCCGACGACTGGCCAACTCTCAAGATTTATATACATTAAACAGCTGCACAGGAAGAACACATGTTCAAACAAAACAGGCAATATATAAACGCCATAATCCCATATTACAAAAACTGGCACGACTACCCTCAGGGAAATATACTGTCTTTGTTACATTTATCCGCCGCAAGGCGGGCCCCCTTCAATACACCTTCATAGTACAGTTCGGGCTTGCGATGCTCCTTACCCTCTGGCGGCCCCTCAGTTATCAGCTTTTCCGCGTCAAGCTTCCCCCAATGCACTTTTGCACGGGCGAATGCCATACGTGCACCCTCTATGCAGACCGATCGCTTAATGGCATCAAGCCGAGGACAAGCACCCACAATCTGCTTCACGAGCCCGAAGTAACTGCTCAGAATTGGCTCCGCCGGCCACAACCGGACAATCAAGTCCTTCATGGTTAGTTCGGCTTCCTGGTGCAGTTCGACCAACTGCTTCAGCTGATCGATAAAGGGCACCGGATAGTTCGGTGCCAAATACTGCGACCATAAATTCCTCTCCACAGACTTCTTTTCCTCGGTTCGGTAGAATTGGGAAGCATCTGATATGCTGTGAGGAAGATCCGCAAACGCCCCTGGAAAAATAAGAATTCAGCCTGCCGCTTAGAATTCTTCCATTATCATGAATAAATGGCTAAGAATACAGAAGGCCTTACCAGCCGCAACTTTCCGGGCATCTTGAATGTCCCGTACAGCACCTCGGGCTTCTTCCCGGGCATCTTCCGCAGCTTGGAGCGCTTGGGCGAGTTCGGTTTCTTTCTCTATTACACTTTGCTCCAAGCCCTCGCCTTTCTTCACAGCCTCCTGGAGCTCCCGCTCAGCTGCGACAACCCTGGCCTCGTGTTTTTCACGGAGTGCCTGTTGAGCGTCAGCCTTCTTGTTGGCATCATCCACAGCCTTCTTTAGTGCCTCGTATTCGGCACTCGCTCCTAGGGCGTATAACACAAATACTTTTCAATAAGCACAATTACTTATTTGTGCCTAATGCAAGACAATGTTTTATCATACCTTGTTTATCTTCTAATTGCTTCCTCACGCGGCCAAGTTCTTCCTCGGCCCGTTCCAGGTTCCGCTTCAGTTCGGACACTTCCGCATTATGAGCGGTCATCCTCTCCACGGACGCCTATATCCAAATAAAGAGGTACATGTCATTAACATAAGTCCCCATGACAAGAGAGGATTTGATCCCCTGCCCGGCTCCCTCTCCTTTGTCGGACAGTGTATCAGGGGCTACTACTCATATAATGACGATTCCTCAAAGGTTTCTTGGAAAACATACCTCAAAGGCCTCTATAAGGCCAAGGCAGGATTCGTTCAGCCCGCTCTCGGTGGACTGAATCTTTTCAACCACCGCACCCATAAGGGTCCGATGTTCATCGACGATAGACGAGTTCTTTAACACCGTCGATAGACCGCCTGGCAGCTCCGTCCGAACAGAGGTTGCCGACGGAGTAGGCAGGCCCCCCACTGTTGAAGGTGGCTGCTCGCCCGATCCAGGGGCCTTAGAGGTCTCCCGGACTTTGTCCGGCTGTGGGCCGAACCCAAGGTCGCCCCCACTGACGGCACACTCCGGGGCCATCGCTCCCGTGTGTCCGGCCCCAGTGATACGCCCCCTGGTCCGAGCCCCGTTGAGACGACGCCTCAATGTCGTGCCGGGACTTTGGGGAAGGGGCCTCTGGAGGCGTCTCACTTGCCAAAGCGTCCGAGCTCAGCGAATCCTTGGATGAGGACTGGCTGACGCAGGATCCCGCCGGACTGTGCAAAATATAGCAACAGTTAAAACTATTATATCCAGAAACAATCCCGGACACATATGCATGTACCCTTACGAATTCTCCAGGGGCTGGGCCCTAGGATCCCACTCCGGACTGCTGTCGGCAGCCGTGGTGGATGCCTCTGGGAGGGAACCTTTTCTCCTCTTGGGCGATTCGGCCTCCAGGGACGAGGAAGCTACGCATTTCTTCCTACCTCCAGAATGATGCTCGCCCTCCTCTGCTTCTTCCTCTTCCTCTTCCAAAGAGGGAGCGTAACTTGAGTCTTCGGAATTTGCGTCCGAAGCCTTGCGGTGACGGAGGCCACTCCGGGTCTTCCTGACCTTCTTGGAGGCCTCCTTCTTCGGCGCCTCGTAAGGCACGGGGACCAGCATCTTCGTCAGAAGAGGTCCGGCCGGTTCCTCCGGAAAAGGGGCCGGATAGTATATCCGCTCCACCTTCTTTATCCATCCCTGAGGTCACGATGAAACATGATTAGGATGTTTCCCCCATGACATGCCAACTGAAGCATGAATAGACAGAGCTTGGCTGTGACTTACCGAGCTTGGAGAATGGGATAGCTAGTACCCACGATCCCTGGTAGAGTACGGCCATGATTTGCCGGACTTGAAGAGCACCTTCCAGATATCCTTGTGGGAGGAATCGTAAAGCTCCCGAAGGGTTTGGTGCTCGGCGGGGTCGAACTCCCACAGAGTACAAGCTCGGCGCTGACAAGGGAGAACTAGGCGAACTAGCATCACCTGGACTACATCCACAAGTTTGACGTCCCTATCAACCACGCCCTGAAGGTGCGTCTGGAGCAGTGACAGCTCGTCAGACGAGGACCAGTTCGGGCCCTTCTCGGGCCAGGATGTAAGCCAAAGCGGAGCTCCGGATCTGAACTCTGGAGCGGCCGCCCATTTTTTGCTGCGTGGCTCGGTGACATAGAACCACTGCTGATGCCACTCCTTGACGGAGTCGTTGAAAGCACCCATCGGCCAAACGGCCTTGGGCATCTTGCTTACCATGGCGCCGCCGCACTCGGCATGTTCGCCACTCACCACCTTGGGCTTCACATTAAAAATCTTTAGCCACAGGCCAAAGTGAGGTGAGATCCGAAGAAAAGCCTCACACACGACGATGAACGTCGAGATATTGAGGAAGGAGTTGGGGGAAAGATCGTGAAAATCAATCCCGTAGTAATAACATGACTCCGCGAACAAACGGGTGCAGGGGAAACCCAAGCCCGCGGACAAAGTGAGGAAGGACCATGACTCTCTTGTGAGGTTCCGGAGTGGGGACGACCTGTCCCGCCGGGGGGAGATGGTGGCCGATCTTCTGAGCCAGATACCAGGCGTCCCGGAGCTTCTTAATATCCTTCTCTTGGACAGTAGAGGCCATCCATTTGCCTCCTGCTCCGGATCCGGACATCTTTGGAAAGCCTCGCTTTGGTGGAAAGGAAGAGTGCTTGGGTGTTAGGGCTCGAAAAGGGGGGAACGAGCGAGCGGAAGGAGAAAGGCGTGGGTAAAGAGAAGGAGACCTTGGCTCTTTATAGGGGCGGTAAGTGCTTTTTGCGCCTCCCCACTTGCCTGGTTGAGCCCGTTTGCCTCCCACTCTCCGCGATTGACGGTGCGATTGGATTATCCATGCCCGTATTGATGAGAATCCCGTGATAAGGGGGAACGATCTCTGCTTTGACGAGACGTGTCAAGGAAACCGCCTCGCGATATGCGCTGTGGCTGGTTGGGGGAGGACGGTTCGAATACTGACCCGACCGTAATAACACGTCGCGTTGCTTGAAAAGTTGTCAGCACGTTGCATTTGCAAAACATCATTCTCTCTATGGTGGCATACGAAGATCCTCTTGTGGATCCGGACACGGTTTGAGTGTTTGATAATTACTTTGGAGTATTCGGAGAAGCAACCCGCCCTGCAATGCCGAAGACAAGACTGCGCGCCGGACTCATTGTCATTGAAGCCTGGTTCAGGGGCTACTGAGGGAGTCCTGGATTAGGGGGTATCTGGACAGCTGGACTGTGTACAACGTCCGGACTATTGAAGCGTGAAGATACAAGACTCTAGACTTCGGCCCGTGTCCGGATGGGACTTTCCTTGGCGTGAAAGGCAAGCTTGGCGATCTGGATATTATATTTCCTTCCTTGTAACCGACTCGATGTAAACCCTAGCCCTCTCCGGTGCCTATATAAACCGGAGAGGTTGGTCCTTAGAAGGCCGATCACGATTACATTCATACCATCATAGGCTAGCTCCTAGGATTTAGCCTCTACGATCTTGTGGTAGATCTACTCTTGTACTACCCATATCATCAATATTAATCAAGCAGGAAGTAGGGTTTTACCTCCATCGAGAGGGCCCGAACCTGGGTAAACACCTGTGTCCATTACTTCTTGTTACCATCAGCCTTGACGCACAGATCGGGACCCCCTACCCGAGATCCGCCGGTTTTGACACCGACACCCTCTACCATCGAGATTGGTGTTAAACCTAAATAATTGCATACACATGATTGGATTATGTTTATCGCAACATTTATTTGAATAATACCTTCAATGGTCTTGCACCTAAAATGAATGGTTCATTGAATCTCGATCGTACTGATACACATGTTCATGCCAAAAGATATAAGATAGTAATGATAGTACCACATACTTGTGGCACTGCCATTTGATTCATATTGGTATAAAACGCATGAAGAAGCTCCATGTTGATGGATCTTTGGACCTACTCGTTTTTTGAAAAGTTTGGGACATGTGAACCATGTCTATTGGTTTATACGCATGAAGAAACTCCATGCAGATGGATCGTTTGGACTCACTTGATTTTGAATCACTTGAGACATGCAAATCATACCACATGGGCAAGATGACTGAAAGGCCTCGTTTTCAGTGAGATGAAACAAGAGAGCAACTCGTTGGAAGTAATACGTTTGATGTGTGCAATCCAATGAGTGCCGAGGCACGCAGTGAATATCGTTATGCTCTTACTTCACAGATGATTTGAGTAGATTCTAAGTATATTTACTTGATGAAACACAAGTCTGAATTATTGAAAGGTTCAAGTAATTTCAGAGTGAAGTTGAAGATCGTCGTGACAAGAGAATAAAATGTCTGTGATATGATCATAGAGATGAATATCTGAGTTACGTGTTTGGTACACAACTAAGACATTGTGGAAATTGTTTCACAACTAATGCCGCCTAGAACACCATAGTGTGATGGTGTGTCCGAACATCATAGCTACACCCTATTGGATGTGGTGCAAACCATGATGTCTCTTATCGAATTACCACTATCGTTTATGGGTTAGGCATTAGATACAACCACATTCACTTTAAGTAGGGCACCACATGATTCCGTTGAGATGACACCGTATGAACTATGGTTTAGAGAAACCTAAGATGTCATTTCTTAAAAGTTTGGGGTTGCGACGCTTATGTGAAAAGGGTTTAACCTGATAAGCACAAACCCAAAGCGGATAAATGCATCTTCATAGGACACCTTGGGTATACCTCCTATTTCGGATCCGAAAGCAAAAGTGATTGTTTCTAGAAACGGGTCCTTTCTCGAGGAAAAGTTTCTCTCGAAAGAATTTGGTGGGAGGATGGTGGAGACTTGATGAGGTTATTGAACCGTCACTTCAACCAGTGTGTTGCAGGGCACAAGAAGTTGTTCCTGTAGCGCCTACACCAGTTGAAGTGGAAGCTGATGATAGTGAACATGAAACTTCGGATCAAGTCTCTACCATCCCTCGTAGGTCGACAAGGATGCGTACTATTTCAGAGTGGTACGTAATCCTGTCTTGGAGGTCATGTTGCTAGACAACAATGAACCTACGAGCTATGGAGAAACGATGGTGGGCCCGGATTCCGACAAATGGCTCGAGGCCATAAAATCCAAGAGGATCCATGTGTGAAAACAAAGTATAGACTTTGGAAGAACTACTTGATGGTCGTAAGGCTATTGGGTACAGATGGATTTTAAAAGGAAGACGGACAATGATGGTAAGTATCACCATTAAGAAAGCTCAACTTGTCGTTAAGATGTTTTCCGACAAGTTCAAGGAGTTGACTGCGGTGAGACTTTCTCACTCGTAGCGATGCTAAGAGTCTGTTGGAATTGTATTAGCAGTTACTGCATTATTTATGAAATCTTGCAGATAGGATGTCAAAACATTGTTTCCTCGACAATTTTCTTGAGGAAAGGTTGTATGTGATACAACCAGAAGGTTTTTGTCAATCCTAAAAGATGCTAACAAGTATGCAAAGCTCCAGCAATCCTTCTAAGGACTAGAGTAAGCATCTCAGAGTTGGAATATACGCTTTGATGAGATGATCAAAGATTTTGGGTTTATACAAATTTTATGGGAAACTTGTATTTCCAAAGAAGTGAGTGGGAGCACTATAGAATTTCTGATGAGTATATGTTGTTGACATATTGTTGATCAGAAATGATGTAGAATTTCTGGAAAGCATATAGGGTTATTTGAGAAGTGTTTTTCAATGGAAAACCTGGATTAAGCTACTTGAAAATTGAGCTTCAAGATCTATAAGGATAGATCAAAAAACACTTAATAGTACTTTCAAATGAATACATACCGTGACAAGATTTTGAAGGAGTTCAAATAAGATCAGCAAAGAAGGAGTTCTTGGCTGTGTTATAAGGTGTGAGCATTGAGTGAGACTCAAGATCTGACCACGGCAGAAGAGAGAGAAAGGACGAAGGTCGTCCCCTATGCTTTAGACGTAGGCTCTACAATATGCTATGTTGTGTACCGCACCTGAAGTGTGCCTTGCCATGAGTCAATCAAGGGGTACAAGAGTGATCCAGGAATGGATCACATGACAACGGTCAAACTTATCCTTAGTAACTAGTGGACTAAGGAGTTTTCTCGATTATGGAGGTGGTAAAAGAGTTCGTCGTAAAGGGTTACGTCGATGCAAACTTTGACACTAATCCAGATGACTCTGAGTAGTAAACCGGATTCGTATAGTAGAGGAGTTATTTGGAATAGCTCCAAGTAGCGCATGGTAGCTACATCTACAAGAAGACATAGAGATTTGTAAAGCACACATGGATCTGAAAGGTTCAGAAACATTGACTAATAACCTCTCTCACAAGCGAGATATGATCAAACCCCATGGGTGTTGGATTCATTACAATCACATAGTTATGTGAACTAGATTATTGACTCTAGTGCAAGTGGGAGACTTTTGGAAATATGCCCTAGAGGCACTAATAAAATGTTATTATTATATTTCCTTGTTCATGATAATTGTCTATTGTTCATGATATAATTGTATTAATCGGAGATTGTAATACATGTGTGAAAACGTAGACCACAATATGTCCCTAGTAAGCCTCTAGTTGACTAGCTCGTTGATCAATAGATGGTTACGGTTTCCTGACCATGGACATTGGATGTCATTGATAACGGGATCACATCATTAGGAGAATGATGCGATAGACAAGACCCAGTCCTAAGCATAGCACAAGATTGTGTAGTTCGTCAGCTAAAGCATTTCTAATGTCAAGTATCATTTCCTTAGACCATGAGATTGTGCAACTCCCAGATACCGTAGGAATGCTTTGTGTGTGCCAAACGTCACAGCGTAACTGGGTGGCTATAAAGGTACACTGCGGGTATCTCCGAAAGTGTCTGTTGGGTTGGCACGAATCGAGACTGGGATTTGTCACTCCGTGTGACGGAGAGGTATCTCTGTGCCCACTCGGTAGGACATCTTCATAATGAGCTCAATGTGACCAAAGAGTTGATCACGGGATGATGTGTTACAGAACGAGTAAAAGTGACTTGCCGATAATGAGATTGAACGAGGTATTGGGATACCGACGATCGAATCTCGGGCAAGTAACGTACCGATCAACAAAGGGAAATGTATACAATATTGATTGAATCCCCGACATCGTGGTTCATCCGATGAGATCATCGTGGAACATGTGGGAGCCAACGTGGGTATCTAGATCTCGCTGTTGGTTATTGGCCAGAGAGCTGTCTCGGTCATGTCAGCATGATTCCCGAACCCGTAGGGTCTACACACTTAAGGTTCGGTGACGCTAGAGTTGTTATGGGAATTAGTGTGTAGTTACCAAATGTTGTTCGGAGTCCTGGATGAGATCCCGGACGTCACGAGGAGTTCCGTAATGGTCCGGAAGTAACAATTTATATATGGGAAGTCCTATTTTGGCCACCGAAAAATGTTCGGGATTTTTCGGTATTGTACCGGGAAGGTTCTAGAAAGTTCCAGAGTGGGGCCCACACGCATAGGGGACCCACATGAACGTGGGTAGTGGGGGCAAGGCCCCACACCCCTGGTCAAGGCGCACCAAGATCCCCCCTTAGAAGGAATAAGATCATATCCCGAAGGGATAGGATCAAGATCCCTAAAAAAGGGGGATAACAATCTGTGGGGAAGGGAAATGATGGGATTTCTTTCCCCCACCTTTGCCAACGCCCCAATGGACTTGGAGGGCAAGAAACCAGCCCCTCCACCCCTATATATATTGGGGAGGCGCATGGGAGCTGCACCCCTTCCCTTGGCGCAGCCCTCTCCCTCCCCAACACCTCCTCCTCCATAGTAGTGCTTGGTGAAGCCCTGCCGGAGAACAGGAAGCTCCACCACCACGCCGTCGTGCTGCCGGAGCTCTCCCTCAACTTCTCCTCTCCCCTTGCTGGATCAAGAAAGAGGAGACGTCCCCGGGCTGTACGTGTGTTGAACGCGGAGGCGCCGTTGTTTGGCGCTTAGATCGGAATCAACCGCGATCTGAATCGCTACGAGTACGACTCCTACATACGCGTTCTTGTAACGCTTCCGTGTCGCGATCATCAAGGGTATGATGATGCACTCGCGTTGCTAGTCTCTCCATACATTGATCTTTGTGATGCGTAGAAATTTCTTAATTTCTGCAACGATCCCCAACAACATGCACACTCCCTCCTTGTAGGGAATGCCGTTCGCTGGACCCTGGAGCCGTGTAGGTCTCCGGAATGGTATTCGGCTGAGGTCCGAAGGGAACTCGGGCCCCGTCACCAGTCCCCATGGGGACTTTTTCCCCCGTATGTCCGGCGGCCGAAGAGCTATCCTGGGGCGTCACCCCGATGATCTCCGGAATCTCCCCCGGCCTGGGAAAGTCTTTATGGACACCACCTCGTCATCACCCTTGGGTGAGAGTGAATGAGCAGGTGACGAAGACATGCTAGCCATCTCCTTCAAGTCCAGCGAATCCTTTGTCGAGGATCACGAGGAGCCATCGCGTGCCGGACTGCAGTGACAAAGCTTACAGTATGTCAATATTACAAACCAGGAAGGCCATACGTTTGCGGATTCTGGTACTTACGAGGCGGTCCTAGGCTTGGTCCGGCGAGGTCGCTCTGGACTATTGTCAACATCCCACGTGGAGTTATCCGCGAGGGAGCCTTTAACCCTCTTAGGCACTTTCGCCTCCGGACTTGTGGGGGCTGCTCTCTTCTTCCTCCCCACTTCAGGTGGGGAGTCGTTTTCTTCTTCCTCTTCATCGTCGTCGTCAGCGGACGAAGAGGAAGTCTCGCTTCCGGACGTCACGTCTGGAGTGCCCTTACGGATAAGGCCCTTTTTGGCCCCTTTGGCTGCCTTCTTAGCCGTATTCTCCGGCTCCTCATGAGGTGCAAGGAACATCATCTTTTCCAGTAATGGAAATCCTTGGTCTTCGGGCAGCGGAGCCAGATAGTTAATCTCCTCAGCCACCTTGATCCATGCCTGAAAACATGGATAGGAAAGCTTAGGCTTTACCTCAAAATATGCCAGTAAAAGGTATGCTTTGAAAACATGGAATAACTTACCGAATTAGCTTGGTGCATTAAGCTAAGCCCGCGATCCTCGGTCATAGGCGGCGGCGTCTCGCCAGCCTTAAAAAGCACTCTCTAGATGTCTTCGTGCATCGTGCCGAAAAGCTCTTGCAGCGTCTGGTGCTTGGCCAGATCATACTCCCACAGATAATAAGTCCGGCGTTGGCACGGAAGGACCCGACGAATGAGCATGACCTGGACCGCGTTGACAAGCTTGATTTTCCTATCTATCATGTTCCGGACGCACGTCTGGAGCCCAGTCAGCTCGTCCGAAGGACCCCAAGTTAGGCCCCTCTCTTGCCAGGAGGTGAGCCGCATCGGGATACCAGATCGGAATTCGGGGGCCGCCGCCCAGTTGGCGACACGCGGCTTGGTGATATAGAACCACCTGATTGTCACCCCTTCACCATCTCCGCAAATGACCCTTCGGGGCAGGTGACGTTGGGCATCTTGCCCACCATAGCGCCTCCGCACTCCTCTTTGACCGCTCACTACTTTCGGCCTCACATTGAAGGTCTTCAGCCACAGGCCGAAGTGAGGTGGGATGAGGAGAAAATCCTCACAAACGACGATAAATGCTGAAATGTTGAGGATGAAGTTGGGGGCTAGGTCATGAAAATCCAGCCCGTAGTAAAACATCAATCCACGAACGAATGGGTGAAGAGGGAACCCTAGCCCGCAGACGAAATGTGTAAGAAACACAACCCTGTCATGGGGCTCGGGAGTAGGGACGATCTGTCCCTTGCCGGGAGTCGATGAGTGATCTCCTTGGCCAGATATCCGGCCTCCCGGAGCTCTTTGATATCTTCTTTTTGACGGAAGAAGACATCTTTGGAGAGCTTTCTCGAAGAAGGGAAAAGCTAAAGCTTGGGCGCTGGAGCTCAGGGACGGAAGGGCTGAGGAGGAACCAAGGTGTGGGTAAAGAAAGGGAATCCTTATCCCCTTATAAAGGCCATGAATGTCAAGCGCCTCCCCACTCGCCTATTCCCGTGGGTCGTGCAAACGGCACTGTTGGGTCGCCCACGCCCGCATTGATGAGAATCCCGCAATAAGGGGGCATGATCTCTGCTTCGACAAGACGTGCCAATAGCAACCACGTCTCGAAACGTGGGATGGCAGATGAAAAACGGTTCGAAATTATGACAGGACAGATGTGATGTCGTGTTGTAAAAAAGCTGTCAACAGATTAGATTCGTGCAAATATTATATTATCTCTGCGGTTGTGTACGGTGTGTGTAACAGGCCCGGATACAATCATCGCATCTGAAGACTATCTTGGAGTTCGGAAAAAGGGGAACCCGCCTTGCAATGCCGAAGACAATCTGCGCCGAACTCCTCGGCATTGAAGCCAGGTTCAGGGGCTACTGAGGGAGTCCTGGACTAAGGGGTCCTCGGACGTCCGGCATGTTATTCATTGGGCCGGACTGATGGGTTGTGAAGATATGAAGGCCGAAGACTATACCCGTGTCCGGATTGGACTTTCCTTGACGTGGAAGGCAAGCTAGGCGACAAACTACGAATATTCCTTGTTATGTAACCGACTCCATGTAACCCTAGATCTCTCCGGTGTCTATATAAACCGGAGAGCGTAGTCCGGATAAGGAGAGACTCATTATCATATTCACATAGGCTAGACTTCTAGGGTTTAGCCATTACGATCTCGTGGTAGATCAACTCTTGTAACACTCATATTTATCAAGATCAATTAAGCAGGAAGTAGGGTATTAGCTCCATAGAGAGGGACCGAACCTGGGTAAACATCATGTCCCCCACCTCCTGTTACCATCGATCCTAGACGCACAGTTTGGGACCCCCTACCCGAGATCCGCCGGTTTTGACACCGACAACGCCCTAAGGTACTATATTTGAAATCAAAATGTTTATCACTGTGTTATACTTGAATATCCATTTCAGAGCCCGGCTAATCTGCACCCCATGAATGGTAAAAATTCCGACTATTTTTCTTGCATAAAAGATGTTTCAGCGCGTGAGCTTCATGCCAATTTCAGTTTTTTTGGACATTAGAGTAGCTCTCAGCAAAACAATTGGTCCGAATAGTACATAAACAATACATTATTTCACATACCCTAAATTTGTCATTTTTGCTCAGAGCTTCTCAGATGTCCAAACGAGATGAAATTCGGCACGGACCTCATGCATTGAAACATCTTCTCTTCCATGCAAAAAATAAAATAAAATTCAGAGTGTTTTAAACTTTTCTAGTATTGTTTCTAATTTTACTGTTCATGACGAGTGTAGATGAGCTGGGGGAGCCAAAACGCATTGTCCTTGTTACACGATGCTATACAATACTACCACTGCTTGGATTTAGAAGTCCCGCACTCACTTTAGTTTGGGTTTTCTTTTCTTTCTTTTTTTAATTTAAAATAGGTTTGTGTGGATGGGCATCTAGTCTGGTGGCAAGAACGCGGTTGTGCACCTTGGCAGACCGATTTATTTAGGGGAGTAAAACTTGATGTCCCACTCCTTATTTCTTAAATAAAATGCTACGGGGGCTCCTCCATCGTCGGCCTAATTCTTTTTAGGACACTGATAACACCTAAACGTTTAGTAAGGGCATCTGAAGATGGAACGAGGCGTTCGGGACCCAACATCGCGAGCACACCACAGCATGCGAGCTCGGGCTGAAATATCCTGTTGTCAATTTAAGTTCTAACTTTTGTGCACATTTAGTTTTGTTTCTATAACTCAAAATTTTACTTCATGCATATGTTTCGAGAAAATGCAAAAACAGGTTTGTTCAGTAACATATTGCATCTTTTAGTGATTCTAGATTGGATGGTTAAAATTGTGAGAAGGTACGGTCTAAACACCTTAAGGCATCTCTAACGCTGACCTTTAAAACGGGCCATGTATCCAACTGTGGACCGGTCCAGACCATTCCGTGAACAGTGAGGCAGGAGCCGGCCATCCAACCCTGTCCATAAAACTTTTGCCTCTGTTTTTTATTTAGCCATAACACTCAGAAAAATTATAGAAAAGAGCAAAATGCATCCCTAAATAACATGCAAATATTCCTAGTGCAACAATAAATTAAATGTAAAGATTACATCAGAGATAACGAGATGTTCAACATGTTTTTCGAATTCAATGATACTGGAATCAGAGTCGGCATATGTCGCCCCTCACATGCTGTGCCCCTTGAATTTGATCCAACAATTGATGTCCATGAATGACATCCCTTGGTCCAATAGCACATCACGGCAACGCGTGCATGCTATACAATATGTAGAGCAACATTGAGTGAACTAACCAACATGTAGAGCAATAGGAAGCAAAACTTACAATCTCCATGGTTGACAAGCCCAATGGCCACATTTTCTCCACCCGTTCAACCCCAAGCAAAACTTTAAGACGGAGTTCCAGATGGTGTATCATTGATGCGATATCGACTTCCAATTGCTTTGATGGATGAAGTGCATGTCGCAGGGCGTGAAGTTCTTTCACGTCTAAAACGAAGCATGCATGCGCTGCCAAAAGATCGAGCCCCTTGACTTCCTACCTACAAAGTCCGCAGATACGGTCGACCATGCATCGCACAACAACTCATATCCTTGATCACCTAGTACCCGGCCATTGTGCTTTACTCTAGAAAACAACAAGAAGTTAAAAACTGAATGGTATTTGACCGAACACTTGCCGGGCATGGCTTTCATCATGGACATCGTCGGCAGGGGGAGGGTACCTAGCTATGGAGGGAACCTGGGTGGACGGCAGTGTTGTCCAAGGAAGGCATGCGGTTTGGTGGGGGTTGCGAAAGTCCTCGATGCCAGTGCGGCGGCTGGAGAGGTACATCGTCGGCATCGGACAATAATGGTGTGGATGTAAAGTAAGAGGGAGCAGGGGCGGAGTGGGAAAAAAGTGGACCGGGAGTGTCGGAGTCCATGTGGTGGCAGTCCGAACTCCCGCAAAACCCTCCTCCCCAGTTTGCTTCCGATTTGCGGGAAAACGGACTGGTCTCCGCACGGATGAGGTACGACGTTGGATGGCAAAATGGGTCCCGACCGGTCCGGATGGACGCGGTCGGTTTGAGCAAGGGCGGAGCTTAGTTAGGGTCATGGCCAGGCCATCGCCTGCAGTCCTTTCCTTTAGGATGGCCCGTCCAGGTTTTTTTTTTTAAAGCTCCACACTAGATTTGAGGGTTCGTGTTGGAGATGCCCTAGACTTTGATGAGCCCGCGTAGGAGATGCCTTAACATGGAGTGGTTGAGATTGCTCCTGCGAACGATGCATAAACCAGACATGATACCTCACTTCATGGGGCCATGACACACCCTTTGGAAGCTACCACACGTCCAAGGTCAATGTACAGTTTTTTATTTGACCCAGCGTGATGAACACCTACGTTATCTGCTCGTCGATAACGTGAGCACGAGGAGTGGTGTGAGCGTGCATGGGCTCGGGCAAAGAATATAATAGTACCTGGAGAGTGGGTGAACCGAATCCTCGTTGCCCGTTAATTCGGTTTCCTGCGTGCGAACCACTCGCCATGAGCTCGGACTCATGAATATCCACATCACTTCCACAATTCCAGTACGAGAAGAATGTCCACTTCACCTGCACCGTAGCAGTACATATTTTCTTGCGCCGGAAATCCGGTTCGTACGCACGGCACCCAGCACATTTGCTATCGAGCTTCTCCCAACAACAAGACTGGTTGGGTACCATTGTAAAAGTAGAATGTCCTCTATTCAACAACCAAACCAACATACTACATACCACACACATTTGTACTGGTGCGGCACTGCGGCTACTGTCATGTCAGTTGCACAGATAGACAACCCTAAGCTGCTTGTGCACGACGGACAAAACGGCGAGTAAACTTATGAATCAAACACTGCACCAAAATCCTGCCCCGTTCCGAAGAACTGCTCCGCACAGATCCCTGGTTTTCTTTGTTGTTTGGACCTGGCGTCCGTTCGGCCGAGAGGAGAAAATGGGGTCACGGCTCGTCAAACGACACAATTGAAAGGACCATCACCCCACGGCAAGACGTACAGCAACGATCCACGTACCCTACCCACGATCGGACTTAATGTTGTTGTTAGCGTCGCACGGCCCGCTTGCCGGACGGCCGTGTGGTCAAACGCCAACAAAGCACCATCCGGGGCCATTAGCTTAAGAGTGCTGCTAGCAAAAGCAAAGCTAAAAGTCTTGTGTTTTGTGAGCGTGCAATGCCAGTGCAACGAGTGTTCTGAAGCGGTAGGAGGAGTGAGAGAGATCGAGCAGGTGAGCCACTCCTCAGTGCATGCATGTTTGCATATGCTGACTAGGAGCATCTCCAGCCGCGTCCCCAACACGCCCCTCCCCCTTCCAAGGAGTTTTTAGCGCCGGCGGGCAAAAAATTGGCCCAGTCGCGCCCTCAGTAGCCCGTTTTTTCTTGCGTTGGGCCGAAATTGGGGCCGACGGACTCAGGCCGAACCCGGCGTGCTAGGGGACGCCTGGGAGCGCCGGGGCGAGTGATTTTGGTGCGAACTAGCGACGGGCCCGCCGCGTCAGGCGACAGTCGCCTCGTCGTCATCACAACGCCTCGGTTCCCGTGAGAAATCAATGTCAAGGCTGCCGCCGGTCAGCCTTCCATTGATTCCTCACGGGCGGCGTGGCGACGCCCCCCCTCCCGCCACGCGTACACACGGCCCTCGGCTATAAAATCGACGCCTCCCCTCGCCTCTGGCACACCCCGCCGTGCTCTGCCTCTCTCTTCTTGTGCGCACCCGCCGCCGACGATCCTCCCCTCTCTCCCCCAAGCCCAGCATCGACGATGGGCGAGTGATTCCCCGGCGACACGGCGGCAGCCAACGACTTCGGCCGACGCTCGTTGCACGCGTGGGAGGCGGACCTCCTCTTCGAGGCGAACATCCCGGCGCCGCCCGACATGCGCGCAGGGCCGGGCGGGTGGAAGCTCAGCGCCAGTGGCGTCCCCATTCCCCCGGTGCATGACATCAACACGCGCGCCGACTACTTCGCCGACGAGGTCGACCGCGTGCGGTCATCACAAACGGAGGAGCAGCGCACCCTCCCGCAATACGCCGCCGACAACCACGAGGCGTGGGTGGCGTACATCCAAAACCGGCAGGCGCACCGGCTGGCCTCCACCAGCGGGGCGCCAGTGGTCGGGGGTGTCAAGAACAGTGAGAGACGCCGCCTGTGGTGGGGTGCCCCTGGCCGCACGCTGCACGAGGTTATGCAGCACCTCGAGGGCAGCAACAACCCGCCGCAGACATACCCTGCCACGGTCGCCGCCCCTGTCCCCCGCCGGAGCGCCGGGCAATGGATGCCCAGGAGGTTCGGCTCCTCCTCATCCTCGTCCTCCTACTCCTCCTCCCGCTCCTCTTCCCACTCCTCCGGCTCGCCGGCGGTGTTCGGCGTCAAGGCCGAGCCCGCAGCGGAGACGCCGCTCGGCTGGCGCACCGGCAGCACCGACATCGTCATCAACGAGGGTGGCGGCCGCGCCTCCTCCTCGGCTCCTCACCGCTACATCAAACCGAAGATGGAGCCCCGGCTTGCCGTCGTGAAGACGGAGCCGGGGCTCGCCAGCAGCGTGAAGGAGGAGCTCGACGACGCGGCGGCCATGTAGTGGGCGCGCGAAGACTGAGCGCGGACGGAGCTGCAGCGCAAGTGCCGCGCCTACGAGCAGTTAGCCGCTCGGCGCCGTGGCCGCGGCGAGGGAGGCGTCGTCGGCCTCGACGACGGCAGCGACGACGACGTGCCGCCACCGCCGGTCCGCCAGGGCGACGGCGGGCGGAGGTCCAGCAGGGGCGGCCGCGTCAAGGAGGAGAAGGACGACGAGGACGACGGCGGGGATGGCGGCGACGTCGACGACTTCGCGCTCAGCGAGTTCTTCTGCACGTAGTTGTAGTGCGGCCGTTTTTTACTAAACTTTGCTATGTAATAACATGTTCGCTGAACTTTAGCCAAATCTTTGTCCAGTTTGCCGAACTTTAGCCAAATTCTTTTTTTAAATAAAACCGCCTTTTCGGGGCGACTCCGGGGCCAACGGCTGAAAAGCGAAAGCTCCCACGCCGATTTTTAACGCCGGCTCGCCCTCAGGCGGCGATTTTACGCGCCCCCTGAGGGCCAACGACTGGAGATGCTCTGAAGGTGGCATCAACACTGCACGCTCTACCTCATCATTCATCCAGCAGTAGTGCTACTCCTCCGGATTCCCTCTCATGCCGCTCAAAAAAAAATCTATGTAATTGCATTTTAATTTAATAACCAGCATTTTTGTCTTGCTGAACGACACCCCTACCCCTAGGCACGGACGCAGCTTCGGTGCCTTAAAGGCACTTACCTTTGGGTCACTGACATGTGGGCCAATTATCTGTTGGGCCCACCTGTCATAGACACAGAAGTAGGTGCCTTAAGACACCGAAGCATCGTCCCCTAGGCCTGTATTGTACCTAACTCATAGCAAGCCAGGCTGATGCATGCATGCTTTGATCGATTGACATAGATTATACACGTACAGTGTCAGTGAGGGGTTTTATTCACTTTGTTCATTTGGACGGAAGCATGCTGCATGTGACTTATTCACGCTCTGGCATTTTCTCGTGCAAAAAGGTTGAGCAGGCCTACTGCGGAAGCACATGGCGGTAGGATACCGCCAAACGTCCTAGCGGTAGAGTTTTATTTTCACGTTAAATGGACGTGACGACACAGTTAAGGCCAACTCCAGCTCATGACCCTAAACGGATGTCCGTTTTACCCGGATTCTGTCCAACGCGCAGATGCATCCCGGCCGCATCCCGTCCGCGTACATTTTTCTTCGTAAACACAATTTTTTTTCCTCATTGATTTTTGGTATATGGAAATACATCAAATATTTTGACTAGAAAAGCAAGACAAAAAAAACAACAAGAACCACAAGAATACATTTTAGAAGATATCTGACGGTGTCCTGGACTAGGGGGTACTCACCACGTCGTCTCCCGATCAGTTGGATTGGGCCGAGGATCCCCACGGCCGTATACTCATGGGCCAGTCCGGACAGTTGCCGCATACAAGGAAGATTCCACAAGACTTGGCGATCAAGACAAGGACTCCTCCCCCACTGGCGTATTCGGCTAGGACTCTTGTTATCCAAGGCCTATGGTGCATTATACAAACCGAGGCCAGGCTAGTCGATAGACAATCTCATATACAACAATCATACCATAGGCTAGCTTCTGGGGTTTAGCCTCTCTGATCTCGTGGTAGATCTACTCTTGTAACACACATCATCAATATTAATCTAGCAGGACGTAGGGTTTTACCTCCATCGAGAGGGCCCGAACCTGGGTAAAACATCGTGTCCCTTGTCTCCTGTTACCATCCGCCTA
>LR880972.1:918016530-918044852 GCA_904067115.1 Aegilops sharonensis
AACAACAATCATACCATAGGCTAGCTTCTGGGGTTTAGCCTCTCTGATCTCGTGGTAGATCTACTCTTGTAACACACATCATCAATATTAATCTAGCAGGACGTAGGGTTTTACCTCCATCGAGAGGGCCCGAACCTGGGTAAAACATCGTGTCCCTTGTCTCCTGTTACCATCCGCCTAGACGCACAGTTCGGGACCGCCTACCTGAGATCCGCCGGTTTTGACACCGACATTGGTGCTTTAATTGAGAGTTCCTCTGTGTGTTCGGCAAAAGGTCCATGGCTTACCCGCAGATCAACTGCGACTTTGGCATATTCGTCACCAGCTCGACTGGTCACCTTGGTTCGACCAAGGACTGCGCCCTATCTCCGATCGTCAAGTTCGGATGAGGGCCTTCGTCAACATCAGCTCCGATCTCCATCAAGATCATGGAGGAATCATCCAGTGAGCCCGGGGGCTCCACGTCAACATTGTCCTCGGGCGACCGCGCTGTTTTTCTGGACAGCGAAATAGAATCTGCCGTCAGCGCCTCCTCGAGCGTCGGTTTGACGATTGCTTCGGTGGAATTGTGCGGAATTGAGTCTACAACAACCCTGGAAAATTTCGTCGAATTCCGATGGAGGAATCTCTGGCAATCTCCGATATACCGCAGCCGCATTGAATCTGGACGAGAATCTGGACGAGGTTAGGGCGTGGTTTCCGGCTTCTAGCTCGGACTTCCTTTGGAAGATCCAACCTTGATCGGCTGCGGAATTCCTATATCTACCACCCCTCAAAATTTCAGCTCGATCCGACCGTCCAAACTCCGGGAACCTTTCGATTAGTGCATCACTTTTCGGATCTGTTTTCTGCACGAAAACGAATCCGACCCGAGTTCGTCCTTTTTATGAACGGGATTTCGGACATCCTTTTTGAAGGAAGTTTTGTATGGGATGTTGTGTTTTGTTTCCGAACTCATCCCACTAACTTTAAAATCTTTTGAACACGATCTTCAATATCATGCTGGTGTCAAACCAGTCCGGCAACATCGCTACACGGCTGCCGACCTACGCTAGACACGTCGTCACTTTGTTGAGCCGAGCTCAACTTCTTCGGATTATCATCTCGGCAAGCCGAACAAGAGTCCGGCATCGCGAAGGATAAATCATCACCAACATCGCCGCCCCACGGGTTGCACGCAGCGGGCATACCGGCATCGCCGCATGGTCGCCTCATCAAGCCGGCATCGACCACGTCACGACCTGCATCGGCAGGGCCGCACTATTGCTTCTTCAAGCTAGTGTCCATCACGCCGACCTACTTCGACATCTTGGCTGGACCGGGGGCTTCGCCATCTCTTTATCAACCCACTCCGGACACTTCGGCACTAGCCGACCAGGCGATGGGTGCGCGGATCGAGTCCCAATTTTGGGAATCACCTTCTTTCGGATTGCTACAACAAATAAACCAGGTGCTATTAATCCTAGTATTTCTTTTTGCTTGTTTGGGTTAATTTTTTCCAAAGAATTATTACTCTGGTTTGTCCATCATATATACACAGGTCTATCAAATGGTGGCCGCATTACCGACGGTCACATGATGGTTCGGTCAGTTTCCGTACGTAGTCCGGCGAACGCCGCATCCGGAACTCGGACCGACCTGCGAATCCAGGCTTTGCCACGCCTTTATTGCATTACGCCGACGACCTGCATCGACATCGACTTCGGCGCCAGGCCATATTTCTTTTATTACTCACTTTGCATAAATTATTTATTATGCAACGATTTATTATTATTATTACTATTATCTCTGGTTTGCACTATTTTTTGTGCACAGAAAAATGATCCAGCCGGACTATATCCTTTGACGTCACCTCGGCTGGACGGGGGGCTTCGTCAACACTTCATTACCCCATGCAGGGGACTTCGGCATCACTCTGCCGTCCTGCATTAACCGTGCTATGTCACCACTTCGGAGCGCCGAGCTCTTTGCTCCGCCACCTCGGGATCGGCTTGGGGGATGGAACCTTGTCCCGCATCAAGCTCGGACCACGTCGTCAATACTGAACACATCAACCAGCTAAGTTGCCTTCATGCTCAAAGTTTTAAATTTCTAACTTGTGTTCGGTTCGACCAAGCATTATACTTTTTTGAAAAAAAGTTGCTTGTAAAATTTTTCCTTTCCAAACTTTGTTTGCACATACTTGACGCGCTACCCGCGCTCATTATACCTGGGGGCTTCTTTAACAGAAGCTTATTAATTCGGGCTTTATGCCCAACACATGTGTCACACTTCCGCATGTACCTTTTATTCACCATTATATGCATCGATATGACTTAAGTTTTGGCCAAGCTGGGTTGACTGACTCCTGTGCTTACCCCTACGATCCCGATTGTTCGGCTAGGTGGTAAAGGGACCACCTCTGCGATTGTTACTGCCGGGTCAGCTGGATGTGTACCTCAGACTGGGTGAAGCCGAAAGCTAGTGTTCTTAAGGGAATACTCGGTCGGTGAACTAAAAGATGATTTCTTACCTATTTATTTACCTGCCCCCAGATGTTTTTCTGCTCTTTTCGCAGTGCGGACATGCACTTTAGGCATGCCACCCAGGGAAAGGAACCCCTAACAGAACTATTCTCCCTGGAAGATGTTTCTTACTAACCATGTAATATAACATAACTAGTTGGGAACTTGTCTGATAAATCACTAATGACCCCTACGCCTGGTCTCCACGCATGCCCCGGTTTTTATAACCGCGAGGGTATTCGGACACACTCCGGACTATTGGGTCCAGAGGTTGAAGCGAAAAGGTCCGCTACGACAAATGATCTACAATCCGGCTAGAAGGCATTCTACATGTCACCTTACATTTTATAGTCAACTTTTACCCAAGTCACTTGGGGGCTCCTATGTTTATTTGAGCCGTTTCATACTAAGTGTTTTTCTTCTTAGTCGTTGCAAAGTTAAAGCACGGCAAAAGCATTTTTTTCTAAAGTCCAATTTTCGGATTGGCACCGAACACTTGATCTTGTTCGGCCGTCATGTTTTTACTGACGTTTTTTGGTTTTCCAAGCTTTTGGCACTTTTTACCTATTTGTGTGTTTTCAGCACAAGTCTCGCAGTGCAACGCCGGACACCTTTAGAGATTCGGCAAAAACATTCTCGGATATTGCTATATATGCATCAGTTTCGAATTGTGTCTTCGGTCAATAGTTGGGTTACCCGGCTCCCGCGCTTGCCTCCTACGTTCCGCTTTGTTCGGCTAGGTGTGCAAAGGGAGAACCACTGCGATTGTGCTTCCAGCTCGCATGGTCAAGCACCTCAGTGGAGAAAGCCGAAAACTGACTGTCACAATAGGTGTAAACTGGTCAGCGATCCGATGACTATATTAAATGACGGGCCATTCATAAAATTGGCCGAAGTGTTTCCGGCTTGACCTCGACTGTCGCCAAACACTACCGGGGGCTATTAACTGGCCTCCCAAACTAAATCCTTGATATTTTTCTCTTACATTGGAGCTGAGGTTTTCACGATCATGCTTAGCATGACAACCCAAAGAAAGGAACCGATAGCGGGAATATTTTCTTTGGAAGACATTTCTTCTGTTAAACAGTACTATAACATATCTCTCTGCGTACCTTTGTTTATTAAACCGTATGGCCAGATTGCCTTGTTTGTCGTAAATCTTTGCCCTCATAAAGGCTTTATAAAGTAGGACAACCACTCCTCGGTTACTGACCGAGGAGGTTGAAGCCGATGGTCGGTCAACAAAGTTTTGTACAATGCGGATCCGAGCATTAATGACATAAAGTACTTGGATACATTCAGTCATTACACATAATTTGTGATTTTACTATGGATATCGATCCTTAATTCGGCCACCCGTGCCCGCATTAAGGCTCGGGGGCTACTGGGCTTCGGGCTTATTATTTACAAATATTAAAAGGGCACATCAATCCCCTGATCTGGTGTTGCCACCCGACCAGTGTCTCGGGGGCTACTGCATTTGCCTGTTCTATGCAGAAAATTTTAAGTGCAATACAGTTTCCGAGGAGATTTTGATCCTCAGGTCGGTCGGCCGCACCCAACCCGAGTCTCGACGACTGAGCACGCCGCTTTTTGTGTCCCGAAGTATTCTGCCGAGCTAGGACTTGATCCTCAGACCGATTTTACAAATCAACCTGAGTCTCAGCAGCTACGGGGATCAGCGGTCTTATGTCATCCTTCATGTGCATCTCGGGTTTTAGACCGATACCCACCTTGAGGGCTACTGGCTATGTATCTCGGCAGAGAATAAATTGCATCAATCAAAAATATTGACAAAAATCGGCCCACATTCGGGGTGGTGCACCACCGCGGAAGCAGTCCGGCATAAAGGTCGGGCGATAGTGGTTGGCTCCATAGAGGGCATTTCCGGCATTAAGCTCGGCTAAACTCCTTCAAAATTCTTTGAACCAAGGTGATTTACGACACCTCGGATACAGTCCGGCGTTGGAGCTCGGATACATAGTCCGGCGTTGGAGCTCGGATACAGTCCGGCGTCGGAGCTCGGATACGTAGTCCGGCGTTGGAGCTCGGATACATTCCGGCGTTAGAGCTAGGAAGCAGTCCGACATTGGTGCTCGGCTGCAAAGGATACCTCGAATGCAGTCCGGCGTTGGAGCTCGGACGCAAGAGGACGCTGCCGCCCGGGAACAACTTCAAACTCGAGGTGTGGTATAAAAATAACAAGGCATTGATAAAGGCCGTAAACTTAAAGGGGCTCCTCGGATACCCGACGTGTAAACTTGTCGAATGCATTTCGGCGATCCTCAAGATCGAAGATGAGAAGATTTGTTGAACCAGTTTTCAAGACCAACGACCGAAGATGAAGAACAGCTCGGAAGAATCGAGGAGCGTCCCCAACTTGAAGACCGGTTCAGGGGGCTACTGACGGTGTCCTGGACTAGGGGGTACTCACCACGTCGTCTCCCGATCAGTTGGATTGGGCCGAGGATCCCCACGGCCGTATACTCATGGGCAAGTCCGGACAGTTGCCGCATACAAGGAAGATTCCACAAGACTTGGCGATCAAGACAAGGACTCCTCCCCCACCGGCGTATTCGGCTAGGACTCTTGTTTTCCAAGGCCTCTGGTGCATTATATAAACCGAGGCCAGGCTAGTCGATAGACAATCTCATATACAACAATCATACCATAGGCTAGCTTCTAGGGTTTAGCCTCTCTGATCTCGTGGTAGATCTACTCTTGTACTACCCATATCATCAATATTAATCAAGCAGGAGTAGGGTATTACCTCCATCGAGAGGGCCCGAACCTGGGTAAAACATCGTGTCCCTTGTCTCCTGTTACCATCCGGCTAGACGCACAGTTCGGGACCCCCTACCCGAGATCCGCCGGTTTTGACACCGACATTATCCTTCTCAATGCATTCATTGTTGATCTACGGAGGCTCGATCTTAATGCTTCTTTCTTCTTCGAGTGTAAAGAAGTAGACGTTGCTTACTCGCATCTAGACTCATGTGTAGCCTCTATTATAGCAACAAGTGCACTAGTCTCATCTCTAGCCTCTATGCTAGCTAAAAGTGCACGAACATCTACTAAATTACGCTCTATCAATATATGGATGTACTCTTCTTCCCAATACCAAAACTTGCATCCATTCTACACAATAAAACTTTAAGTTAGCACAACTAGTCAAATCCGAGAGCACAACCGAAGCTAAAGTAGCACATACACCATCCGTTGAGCACTTGATGAACACCCATCCGGGATATTACGGCGTTGTAGACACGCGGTGCAAAACCTTCTTTCGGCAGTCGTCGCATGTAATGAGTGGCAACGGTGCGCCGACGAGCTTTTGGGCCAGCTGTCGGTGTCAAAACCGGCGGATCTCGGGTAGGGGGTCCCGATCTGTGCGTCTTAGGCTGATGGTAACAGGAAGCAAGGGACATAGATGTTTACCCAGGTTCGGGCCCTCTCGATGGAGGTAAAACCCTACTTCTTGCTTGACTAATATTGAAGATATGGGTAGTACAAGAGTAGATCTACCACGAGATCGTAGAGGCTAAACCCTAGAAGTTAGCCTATGATGATTATGATTGTGTATATGTCTATCGACTAGCCTGGCCTCGGTTTATATAATGCACCAGAGGCCTAGGATAACAAGAGTCCTAGCCGAATACGCCGGTGGGGAGGAGTCCTTGTCTTGAATGCCAAGTCTTGTGGAATCTTCCTTGTATGCGGCAACTGTCCGGACTGGTCCATGAGTATACGGCCATGGGGGTCCTCGGCCCAATCTAATAGATCGGGAGATGACGTGGTGAGTATCCCATAGTCTAGGACACCGTCAGTAGCCCCCTGAACCGGTCTTCAAGTTAGGGACGCTCCTCGATTCTTCCGAACTGTTCTTCATCTTCGGTCGTCGGTCTTGAAAACTGGTTTTCAACAAATCTTTCCATCTTCGATCTTGAAGATCGCCAAAGTGAATCTGAGGAGCCCCTTTAAGTTTCCGGCTTTTATCAATGCCTTGTTATTTTTATGCCACGCCTCGGGTTTGAAGTTGTTCCCGGGAGGCAGTGTCCTCTTGCATCCGAGCTCTAACACCGGACTGCATTCGAGGTATCCTTCTCAGTCGAGCACCAATGCCGGACCGCTTCCGAGCTCCAACGCCGGACTGTGTCCAAGCTCCAACGCCGGACTATATCCGAGCTCCAACACCGGATTATATTCGAGGTGTCATAGATCACCTTGATTCAAAAAGTTGAAAGAGTTTAGCTAACCTTAATACCGGAAATGCCCTCTATGGAGCCAGCCACTGGCGCCCGAGCTTTATGCCGGACTGCTTCCGAGGTGGTGCACCACCTTGGCCATGGGACTGATTTTTATGAATTTAATTCCGAAATGTGCAATGTAATGTCTGACAAGATGTATAGATAGTAGCCCTCACGGTGCATGTTGGCCTAATATCCGGGATGCACCTGAAGGAAAGCATAAAAACTGCTGTTCACAGTAGCCCCTGAGACTCAGGTCGACGCGCGAAATCGGCGTGCGGATCAATTCCTAGCTCGGCGGCATACATAGGAATAAAAACGCAGTGTAATATATTAGAGATAATAGTGATTGGCGAACGGGCCCCTGAGAGAGGGTCGTGAGAAGTCGCCGTGATATATAGTTTGATGCCAGATAGGTCCAGATGGTATTTATTGCTGTCCGAAGACGCGCTTCCCATATTTCGATCAAGCCGAACACTGAGCCCTTTGAATTTTCTACATTGAATAGGAAATGCAGTAGCCCCCGAGACACTGGTCGGGTGGCAACACCAGATCAGGGGATCGATGTGCCCCTTTAATATTTATAAATAATGAGCGCAACGCCCAGTAGCCCCCGAGCCTTAATGTAGGCATGGGTGGCCGAATTAAGGATCGATATCCAGAGTAAAATCACAGATTATGTGTAATGATTATATGTATCCAAGTACTTTACATCATTATTTTGACTCCATTGTGACCGTTTATCAGTTGAAAGTGACCCATCGTCGGCTTCTACCCCTTGGTAGATACTACACAGGGTGTTTCCGTACTGACAAAACAACCCTTAGCCGACGTCTCGGTGCCCGAAGGCGGTTGTGTTAGCAGAAATGAGGCAATTAGATGTGCGGGCTTTAAAACTTTCGCTTAGTCATATGAGCTTTATACTGGGGAAGCTAGCTATGAGCCCACGGTTAGTGTTCGGCGACAGCCGAGGTCAAGCTGTAAACACTTCGGCCAATGTTATGAACGGCCCGTCATTTAACATAGTCATCGGATCGCTTACCAGTTTACGCCTATTGTGACAGTCAGTTTTCGGCTTTCTCCACTGAGGTGTTTGACCATGCGAGTTGGAAGCACAATCGCAGTGGTTCTCCCTTGGAACACCTAGCCGAACAAGGCGGAACGTAGGAGGCAAGCACAGGAGCCGGGCAACCCAATTATTGACCGAAGACACAATTCGAAACCGATGCATATATAGCAATATCCGAGAATAGTTTTGCCGAATCCCTAAAGGTGTCCGGCATTGCACTGCGAGACTAATGTTGGAAGCGCACAAATAGTTTAAAAGTGCCATAGGCTCGAAAAGCCAAAAAATTTATTCAAAAGTTTAATGTCCGAACTAGATCAAGTGTTCGGTGCCAAATCAAAAATTGGTCTTAGAAAAAAAGGTGTTTCTGTCGTGCTTTAACATGACACCTCCTATCTCGAGACTTCAAGCGGGTCAGCCTATGACTTCAACCTCCTATCCTGAAGGCGGAGTACTTCCCGTGAGGCCAGTTTAGCAAACTTTAGCGGCTTTGAGAGAGAAATTAGGCGCCCCAGCTATTGACCGCACACTCGCGTCGAAAAAAGAAGTGATAGAAAAAAGACTTTGCAACGACTAAGAAGAAGAACACTTATTATAAAACAGCTCACATAAATTTAAGAGCCCTCGAGTGACTTGGGTAAAATAATGATTGTATGTACCGAAGTACTTATATCATATATATGTTCACCCGAACTTTAAACGCGTCTTAACCGACCGTCGGCTTCTCCCTATTCTGTCAAGGACCGAAAAGTGTTATGTACTCCACCTGTCGAGAATATCGATGGTGTTTCCGATAACCAGGCAATCAGGTCATAAGGCTGTAACAGACAAAGCGCGCTCAGGGAACTTATGCTATATTACTAATAAAGTGTAAGAAGCATCTTCGAAGAAAATAGTATCCCCACCGATACCTTTCTTCGGTGCTCATTGTTAATATGAGACTTGTGCAATAGATTTTTTATACTCATGAGTTCCGTTGTGTGTCGACCATAATTGAAAACAGTAAGAGCGCTAGCTTTCGGCTTCACCCAGTCTGAGGTCCTGCTCGGGTGACCCGATCGTGAAAATCGCAGAGGTGTTCCATTTACTCCCTAGGCGAACAATCCGGAACGTACGGGTAAACACAGGAGCAAGGCAACCAAGCTTGCAAATCACTTAGGTCAATATGGTGCATATTATGGCGTAATACACGAACAAGGAACGAAGCCGTACAAGTATAATCATATGCAAGAGGAAAAGCTCCAGCAAGGGAGACCCCAAGTAAACGGGGTATTTTTATTTGTGCGTCACAAACAAAGTTTGGACAAGGAAATTTTTTACAAGCAACTTTTTTCAAAAAATAAGTATAATGCTTGGTCAAACAGGACATAAATTAAAAATTTAAAACTTTGAGCATGAAGACAACTTAGCTGGTTAATGTGTTCGGTATTGATGACGCGGTCCGAGCTTGATGCGAGACAAGGTTCCATCACCCAAGCCGTTCCCGAGGTGACGGAGCAAAGAGCTCGGCACTCCGAAGTGGTGACATAGCACGGTCGATGCAGGCCGGTAGAGTGATGCCGAAGAGATCACGCGACGCAGTCAAAGTCCATTACCTGCACATGTAAAATAGTGCGGTCCAGGAAATAATAATAACATATATAATCCTTGCGTAATTGCTTTGCGCAAAAATAATTTATTTAAAGAGATGTGGCCTGGTGCTGAAGCCAATGTCGATGCAGGGAGTCAGCATGATGTAGTAAAGGCGTGGCAAAGCCTGAATTCACAGGTCGGTCCGAGTTCCGGATGCGGCGTTCGCCGGACTATGTACGAAAACTGACCGAACCACCATGCGACCGTCGATAATGCGGCCACCATTTAATAGACCTGTGTACATATGGCGGACAAACCAAAGTAATAATTCCTTGGGAAGAATGAACCCAAACAAGCGAAAAATACTAGGATTAATAGCACATGGTTTATTTGTTGTAGCAATCCGAAGGAAGGTGATTCCCAAAATTGGGACTCGATCCGCACACCCATTGCCTGATGGGCGATAAAGTGACGGCATGGCAATACTGGCAAAGGTTGGCTTGCCGAGGCAAAGCCCTCGGTCCAGTTAATCATGACGAAGCTGGTCGGCTAGTGAAACCAAAGTCATCGGAGTAGGTTGATGAAGAGATGATGAATCCCCCGGTCCAGCTGAGATTTCGAAGCCTCGATGTCAGCCGATGAGTCGAAGTAGGTCGGCGTGATGGACACCGGCTTGAAGGAGCAACAGTGCGGCCGTGCCGATGCAGGTCGTGACGTGGTCCATGCCGCCTTTATGAAGTGACCGTGCGGCGATGCCGGTGTGCCCGCTCCGTGTAATACATGGGATGGCGATGTTGGTGATGATTTATCCTTTGCGATGCCGAACTCTTGTTCGGCTTGCCGAGATGATGATCCGAAGAAGTTGAGCTCGGCTCAACAAAGTGACGACGTGTCTAGCGCAGGTCGGCAGCCGTGGAGCAATATTGCCGGACTGGTTTGACACCAGCATGATGTTGTAGATCATGTTCAAAGGATTTTAAAGTTAATGGGATGTGTTCGGGAACAAAACACAATACCCCATACAAAACTTCCTTCAAAAAGGATGTCCGAAATCCCGTTCAGAAAAAAGACGAACTCGGGTCGGATTCGTTCTCGCGCAGAAAACAGATCCGAAAAGTGATGCACTAATCGGAAGGTTCCCGGATTTTAGACGGTCGGATCGAGCTGAAATTTTGAGGGGTTGGTAGATATAGGAATTCCGCAGCCGATCAACGGCTGGATCTTTCATAGGACGTCCGAGCTAGAAGCTGGACACCACGCCCTAAACTCATTTAGATTCTCGTCCCGATTTAACAGGGCTCCAGTATTGTCGCGGATTGCCAGAGAGTCCTCCATTGGAACTCGACGAAATTTTCCAGGGTTGTTGTAGACTCAATTCCACACAATTCCACCGAAGCAATCGTTAAAACGACACTTGAGGAGGCGGTGGTGGCGGACACAAGTTCGTTGTCCAGAAAAACAGCACGGTCGCCCGAGGGCAATGTTGACGTTGAGCCCCCGGGCTCCCTGGATGATTCCTCCATGATCTTGATAGAGATCAGAGATGATGTTGATGAAGGCCCTCATCCGAACATGACGACCGAAGGTAGGGCGCAGTCTCTGGTCGAACAAAGGTGACCAGTCGAGCTGGTGACAGAGATGTCGAAGTCGAAGTTGATCTGCAGGCGAGCCATCGATCTTTTACCGAACACACAACGAAACTCTCAATGAAAGCACCAATGTCGGTGTCAAAACCGGCGGATCTCGGGTAGGGGGTCCCGATCTGTGCATCTTAGGCTGATGGTAATAGGAAGCAAGGGACACAGATGTTTACCCAGGTTCGGACCCTCTCGATGGAGGTAAAACCCTACTTCCTGCTTGATTAATATTGAAGATACGGGTAATACAAGAGTAGATCTACCACGAGATCGTAGAGGCTAAACCCTAGAAGTTAGCCTATGATGATTATGATTGTGTATATGTCTATCGACTAGCCTGGCCTCGGTTTATATAATGCACCAGAGGCCTAGGATAACAATAGTCCTAGCAGAATACGCCGGTGGGGAGGAGTCCTTGTCTTGATCGCCAAGTCTTGTGGAATCTTCCTTGTATGCGGCAACTGTCCGGACTGGCCCATGAGTATACGGCCATGGGGGTCCTCGGCCCAATCTAATAGATCGGCAGATGACGTGGTGAGTACCCCCTAGTCCAGGACACCGTCACCAGCACCGAGCCCGGCCGACCGCCATTCATGTATCTGCCAACGGATCGCCGATGGTGTAGATCCGAGCAGCTAGACGAGGAGTCAGTACCTGCATGCGGCCTTGCGGCCTTGCCGGGGCCTTCCGGCCCGGTGCCCGGCCAGTCCATGGCGCGGCGCGGCCTCACACAGCCGGGCGAGCTCAAGCCCGACCGAATCCGCTCCAAATCCAGCCGCCGGATGTGCAAATCAGGTGGCCGTGGTTGGGTAGCTCGGGGGCGTCGAGGAAAAGGGGGCTGAGCGAGCGCGTGTCCGAGCGGCGGCGGTGGGGACGGCGACGAGGGGCAAGAGTGGAGAAGAGTGGAGGGGAGCGTATAGAAAAAGGGACTACTGTGCCACCGACAAGCGGGCCAGGGGAGGACACGCGCACACAGCCCGCCCGTCCACGTGCTGTCCGTTTCACCCCAAAAGCGGCTCAAACTTGAGCCGGCGATGGGTCGAAAGCGGACATAAAACGGACAAAAGTCTGTTTGCATCCGTGCGCTGGGCCGTCTGGTATGTTCGTTTAATCCCAAACGGACGCATCCGGACAGGATCGAATCGCGCGCTGGAGTTGGCCTAAGTTCCACCGTTATTGATTTTGGCGGTAGGTTAGGTAACCCTACCGTCAGAGACCGTGACGATAGGAAAAAGGGTCATATCCTGAAATATTTTCGAGACGGGGTCAGATCCTGCTAAAGTTTGAGAAAACGGTCAAAACATCAAATTTAGCCCCGCCCTGCTGCCGCTGCGTGACGAGTCCACTGTGATGTCTCTCTTAACCTGTCGGACCCTGAAATTGCCTGTAACATTTTAGATCAAGTTGTTTAAATGGAGTTTATAATCTAATGAACGTAAATCAGGGGGCTTGCGAGCTACCGGACAGCATCACGTACTCATCTAATCTACTGCTAGTTCTTCAAAATCCAAAACACGAAAGCAGCTGTGCTACTCCATCGATCACAGTATTCGGTTACCCCACACAGGACATTAACCACAGCTCTGCCCCGTATCAACCTCTGGACACGGGAAGATCACCTTGTCCTTGGAGCGGCAGCAGTCTGTACGACTGTACCAGGAGTACAACAGCGCGCCGTGGAAAGGTTCGCATCTGGAACCATCCAACGTCCATTCATTACAACAAACGAGTATGGTTGTTTCGGATCCATCTCGATTTTCAAATGTTGCCATCATCAATGCTTATCTAGGTGCATTTGCTTAATTTGCTACAGTATTACTACTGCTTAGCTTAACGGAGCGGTTGGTGCTGCTCCTGCAGACGCTGCCTAAGTTGACGGTCCGTGGACAGCCGGAGGGACGACGGTTGTCCAACCATATATTCATCAAATGTTTCAACAAAGAGGGACGAGATTATTGAGTGGATTTGGGGCACCCAGGTGCGGGGGCACCGAGTCTCTCGTGCGTGCCTTTGTTTTTTTTTTTGGCTTTTGATTTTTAAGCTTTCATATCTTTAAAAAATATTTAAATTTTAGTATGAGCGATCGATAAAATCACGACTTTAGTACCTGTGACTGACAAAAAAATCACTTGGAGTTTCAACTCTGAAACCTGGTACTCGTGACCAACAAAACCGAAATTTTCAGATGCATAATCATAAGTTTCAAGAGTGATTGACAAAAAACTACCACTTTAGGGGTATCTGTCCCGTAGAACTACCACTTTTTAAAAAGTGACAAAAAACTACCAAAATTTTCTAATTTTGTGACTAAAAACTACCACTTTCAGATAATGACAACTTTAGACGATTTAAACGTGTTTATAACATGCGGGCTCACCCGTTAGGGCTGACGTGGCGGATAAGTCAACTCCTTCTACCATGTCTTTCGTCTTTCTCCCGACGTGCCTGCACAGGAGAGGCGTCGATGACGAGCGCCGGCGCTTGGAGGCTCGTCGGCCGGCGTCCGGCAGGGGCGGCTGCATCGGGAAAGAGTCGAGGTCGGGCGCGAGTTCCACGCCGGCGTCTTGCAGGGGCGACTGCGTCGGGGCCCACGCCGGCCGCGGCAACACGAGGAAGCAGGGCACGAGCGGCGGGGGCTGGCTGCTGCTGCGAGGGGTGGGACGTCGGGCCCTCCCAACTGAGCTCGGCAACGGAGCGACCCCGCACGACGCGCCAGAGCCGGGCACGAGCGGCCCCGCCGCCGCCGCCAGACTCACCGGTGACCCTTGCCGCCGGCATCGGCTGCTGCGCGGCCCTGCTCTCCTAAGAGGCTGCGCGCTGCGCCTGGCCCGACGCTATGGCCGCGCCGCCAAGGACGAGGCCCGCGTCGCCGCCGACATCACGAGGCTCCAATCTTGCTGCCAGAGCCAAGGAGGCATCGGCCGCGCTGCCAAGATGCCCTCTGTGCACGGGCCTTTTCACGCGTCCGAACTCAACGCGTCCGTCAGGCCGGGGAAGTGGGACGCCGCTGCCGCTGCTCAGCGAGAGGAAGGAAGGAAGGAGGACGAGGCGTTGACCGGTGAGGCGGTGGAGGGCCAACTGCTACTGCTGCGTGGCCGGGTACAAGCGGCGTGGTGCGACGTCGGGCACGAGCGGCGGGGCGAACTGCTACTGCCGCGAGGCCGGGTACGAGCGGCGTGGCACGACGCAGGCAGACGCTGAGGGAGAGGCACCCGGCGCCGACGACCGTCGCGGCCATGGGGGTGGAGCGCGGAACAGAGGAGGCGGAGGAGGTGCAGATGGACGCGGTGCGGGCCGGGGCGCGCCTCGCCTCGCCGGAAACGCAGATTTTCAACAGGCGAGCGCTGGCGGTGAAGGGCGGCGGAGGTAGCGCACAGGTGCACACAAGGTGTTCGAGAAAATGCCACCGAGAGAGGAGGACGAAGGTTGATGCTTACGTGTGGGACCCAACTATAATAACAGTCAACTTAACGATCAACACATTTAAATCATCTAAACCAGTCATTATCCGAAAGTGGTAATTTTTAGTCATAAAATTAGAAAATTTTGGTAGTTTTCGGTTAGTTTTAAAAGTTGGTAGTTCTGTGGATGGTAACCCCTAAAGTGGTACTCCATCCGTTCTGAAATATTTGTCTTTTTAAACATTTTAAATGGACTACGACATACGGATGTATGTAGATATATTTTAGAGTGTAGATTCATTCATTTTGCTTCGTATGTAGTCATTTGTTGAAATTTTTAGAAAGACAAATATTTAGGAACGAAGGGAGTAGTTTTTGTCAATCACTCTAAGTTTCAACGATTAAAAATTAAAACTTGTTTTGCCTCTTATGTGGGATCCAACTACTCCACGAGTCAGAAGGAAATCGAGCGGCGGGGCAGGGCTTGATAGGTGTGTGTCCCTATAAATTTCCCGACGAAAGAAGTGAGGGAGAGAAAGAAAATGGTGGTGTTTGAGAGCTGATAGTGTTTGGTCACATCCAGACTCCCTAGAACACCTCCCCGCTGGAGATGCTTTGAACCGGACACGATATCTCATTTCATAAGACCATGACATAGAGAGTGAATTTTTGGACCCGGTTGCAGTGGAAGCTGCCACGTCCGTGATATGTCCATGCATAGTAGCGGTCCCAGGTAAAAGTGACGCCTCAGGCAAACAATGTATGTACAGTGCCAAACAGTGAAAAATACTGTAGCTATGCCTGCATCCAACGAAGCAACAGTCAGCCACGCCCCAGGCCGAGGCCCTGGCTGCCTGGGGCCTGGGTCCGCCTCTGTCCATGCACACATGCAACAGTGCTACTTTCTCCATTGCTAAATACTATATACAGATGTATATAGATATTTTTAAAATGTAAATTCATTCATCTTGCTTCGTATGTAGTTACTTATTAAAATATTTAAAAAAACTTATATTTAGAAACGAAGGAAGTAGTATAGATCACGTACGCAACATCCGTATTTTATTTCACCCCAACTGACCGAGCACTCGCTTCATCTCAGTCCTTAACGTGGGCAGGAGCAGTGAGCATGGGCGCATGAGCAAAGAACGCCAGGAGGAGAGTGGGTGAACCAAATCCTCCTCGTCGTCGCCCGTTAAATCGGTCTCCTGCGTGCGAACCACTCGTCATGACCCATCCGGACTGAATATCCATATCACTTCCACTATTCCACAACGAAAAAAATGTCCGCTTCACCACAGCACCGTAGGAGTACGTATTTTCTTTCGCCGGAAATCCGCTACGTACGTACGCACGCTTGTTGTTGAGCTCCTCCAACAACACTGGTTCGGTAGGAGTAGCAGAGCTGCCTGCGATTCGTAAGCAGAGCAGCAACATACGTATTGTACAGAACATTATATACTGTGTCACCAGTGGGGTTAATCTCTACTCCTAGTATAACAGTTGGTGAATAGTCCGCCGGTTTTTTTTCACTGGTTTTTTTTCGTCTATCCTCCCGCCACCCCCTCCCATCGCTGGTTTTTATTCGTCTAACGCCCCGCCCACGTTACGTCACACCTCCACCGCCAAAAAAACCGCCCGATCGATGCGTCATGCCCAGATCTGATCTTCCGCCGCCGCCAACCTCTCCTTCGCTAGCCCGATTCATCCCCTCGCCCCCGCCGGACATCATTGCCTTTGCCGCTGCCGATCCTAAGTTTCGCCTCCGCCGCCCTTCAGCGGACGGCGCCGCGTTCCCGTTTTCGTGGCGCCGCCGATCACGCACTGGAACCGACGGCGAAACCGACGGCGATTCTCTTCTGGACACTGCTGGGGCTGATCCCAGTTCCTGATTAGGTATTACAACAGATGCGCTTACAGTACATACTTTCAACAGATCCGCGCATTGGTTCTGTCTTACATCCATTGTTGAAATATCCACTAATTGTTTCAGTCTTACATCCATTGTTTCAAATACATTGACGTCCAACTTTCGCTCCTGGACACCCAGACGGGATGCATGATCTGCATGGCATTGATTTAATGCTTCAGTATCTAGACAATAGAATAGTTTTGGTTGGATAATCAAGTCTGTTTTACCCCTGATACTTTGCATGGGAACTCAAGCCAGAAAAAGCAATCCAGTTCCTTTTTACATTACAATGGTTTCATTCATCATTAAAGTATACTCCTATCAAATTGGAACCATTCATTAATCACCAATCAAGTTTAATAGCATAGTTAGTGCAAATAGCTGGGACTGTATGATCTAGCATATATGCATAGGTATGAATAACAAACTATTTTCTCATGATTATCATGACATATATTTCTTATTCTACATCCGTAACAGGATGAAAGAACTATCCCTTCCACATAGAAGAGCATTACAAGCAAACATAATAAAATCGGATGTGCACACAACAGTAAAAAAACATGTACACACAACTGCATAGAGCGTACCTGAGATGCTCTCGACAGCTCCAATGTAGGTGCAGTGGAGGCTGTTGGGGCGTTCTGGTAAATGCACAGAGCCTTACACCGTAGGGAGAAGCGAACACGACAGCCGCGACATCTACCCACCTTTCTTGTAAAAATAAAAATATGGTAAATAGTCTGCAAATTGCTCGAGCTTTCTGAACAGTTTGAGACAAATGGGTCTCATTGTCATAAAACTCATGAATCATAAACTGTACCTTCAAATGTTATGTTTAGTCGCTTCCTTTTAGATTTTCATGCATTGACCAGCTTCAAATGGGTCTCACTGCTCCCTGAAAGTACATTTGAATGCGTCAAAAAACATCATCCTGCATTTGCACCTCAACACCAGCATTTATCATTCACATCATCTCACCAGCAATAACTAATTTGGTCAAAAAAAAACATAAAATAGTTAGCAAACCACATTAGATTATCTCACCAGAATTATCTGAAACGCATTTAAAGTAGCATGCATATCAGGAAGATAACAAGAATGAACTTGGCTTAAGATTACAATGCCTGTGCTTACAGGTACGTATGGGGAACCCACAAAGCAAAGCAGCAGAAAATATGACATCGACGGATGTACCTCCAGGTATATATTAACCTAAAAATCTTGCTATACATGTCAAGCTAGATCCCAATTGTGATTTCATGTACAGAAGTGGTTGCAGATGAGTTGGTTGGGACATATGATGTTGAGAACTAACCCAAATACCCCAAGTATGCCAGTTGGATCCACACCGCAACCTGTTGTTCCGCATAATGAGATGCATGGGACAATATTTGATGATAATAACCCTATTATTCAAGGTATGAGACTGTGCGGAGATAGTACCCATAATTTTACTGTCTGAATTTGATTAACTGTATCTCAGTTACTTGTATGAACCAACTTCAGATCGGGATTTAACAAGTCAGGCCGCACAGCCGGTTGTTCCCCAACACACTAATGGTGATATCACATATGTTCAGCCGCCTTCCGATATGGTATCAGGTGAGAATTAAACATAAATAATAATCGACACTTTTTGGTTAGCAGTAAACTCAATAGTTATGTCCACTATCGGTTATTTTTTCATCAAGCAGACAAACCGGCTAGCTCATTCATATTGAATGAGGCTTCGTTTGTGCATCTCAGTTGTATCTCAAACGAGTCTGCCACAGACGCAGCACAAAGTGTAAATGGTATTACCTGATTCTACTTTATTTGTGAACCTTATCATGCTTTATTATTTTATCTTGCATATGTACAAAAATCATGTTGCTCTTCTGTTGTGACAGAGACTCCTGAGTTGTCTCATATAGATGGAAGAAGACAAGTATACATTAATGCAACTGCTCATGTTTTACCGGCATCCGACTCAACATTCGAGAAGATGACTACACGATCTACCAGCTATGTCCGCAATCAAACTAAGAAAGTTATCTACTTTGATGAAAAAAAGGAGCAGATAAACGCCAAGAGGCGAGCTGCTTATCGGAAGAAAAAAGATGAGGAATCAGAGAAACTACATCATGAATATCAATCTTCCGTTTCAATGTCTGGTATGTTTCTTTGATTATTAATCAGTATAAGTAACCATTAATACAATGTGCATTCCTAGGTTCACTTCTCTCACAAATTGATGCTTCACTCAGTATTTGACAAGAGGGACCTAATAAACGCGCGGAGATGGGCATCGTATCGTAAGAGCAAATCGGACGCTGACGAAAACAAGGAGCCATTTATAGCTCCGATTCGTGGTGGACATCCAAAGAAAAATGTGGACGCCGCCAACAATCAAGGTGAGTATTAAACATAATTAAGAATCGACTCTGTACGGTTAGGAGTAAACTGACACATTATGTCCACTACCGGTTTTTTGTTCATGAAGCAGACAACCCGGCAACCTCATTAGGGGGTAATGACGCTGCGTTTGTCCCTCTCAGTTGTCTCACACGCGATTCTAGAGTCGACATATCACAAAGTAGTAATGGTATTACCGGTTTCGTATTTAGTTGTACAGTGTTTAAGGAGGTTTTCTTGCAGATGTTCATGACCCATATTGTATTTGTGTTGTTCCAGAGACTCTAGATGTGAATCCTATAGATGGCAGAAGACACACGTTAATGTGTGCAAATGCTCAAGCTTTACCGGTACCCGATGCAACATCCGAGCAGATCACCTACAGGATCTGTCGTTAACGTGTGCAAACTAACTAAGAAAGGTTTCATGTCTGACGAAAAAAGGGAACAGATAAACGCCAAGAGGCGAGCTGCTTATCACAAGAAAAAAGAAGAGGAAGCACAGAAAGTCTTGCATGAAAATCAACCTGCCCTTACAATGTATGGTAAGATTGTTTGATTTATAATCAATCCAATGAACAGTTAGATCCAATTTGCATTCTTGCGTTTAGTACTAACATATCTTGGTACCACATTTACTAGATGACAAGAGGGAGCTAATAAACGCGCGGAGACGGGCATCGTATCGTAAGGGCAAACTGGATGCTGACGAAAACAAGGAGCCTTTAAAAGCTCCGATGCGAGGTGGTTTTCGAAAGAAAAATGTAGAAGCCGCCAACAAGCATCTCCATGATAATATGTCCGCCCTTGACATATCGGGTACGATTATTCTATAGTTCAGCACTACGGCTAATGGAGATACTCCTGTTGTTGCCAACTATATGATTGTTATCGGAAGATAAATGAGTACATCACCTGAGATCATCATGCAGGTACCCAAAGTGTTCCACGGATCGCTCTAGGTGATATAACTAATGGGGAACAAACATGGTCGATAAACTTTGACGATAGAAATATGATTATAAAGTCAACAACTCGAGCTGCGGATAATCACCAAGATGAAAATCTACCCGCCCTTATGATATCAGGTTATGATGCTTTATTTTTCATCTGCATTTTATAGTACATATTCATAATGTTGGCCATTAAGTATGGTTAATGTATTTTCATGCAAGTCAAACGTTTGAACTTCAATGTTTTAACGTTAACTCGTTTCAGATTCAACTAAGCATTGCATATATACATTAGATAATTCATTGGTACCTTGGGTACCAATTACCAATTAATTCAGTACTGATTATGTTTGTATCAACATGTATAACCAGCCGACCCAACTATGTCCATCCACACATCATTTACACAAGGTGATGCGTTATTGCCTCATTTCACTACAATCACTTCTGATGACATTCATGATTACCACCTAGCTATGAGGCAGCGTGTTAAGGAACGCAAATGTAACTTAACTCTAGATCAAGTGGAGCAATCAAACGCGAGGAGGCGAGCAACATATCAGAAACAAGTGGATGAGGGATCGAAAGATCTTGAAGGAAAAAATGATAAGCTGCGAGAATGGAGGTCATGCAGCAAAGAGAAGGGGCAGTTGAGTGCAAAGAGAAATGCAACTTATGCTTCAAAAAAAAACACCCCGTGCAAGGAATCCCTCGCACTCCCACGTCCAGACCTAGCAAACTCAACATCTATATGTCCATCATCCACCTGCCGCGCAATACCCCTCTCTCTGTCCACCGAAGATGATTCATCTGATGACGACCCTCCGAGGGTCATGCCGAATCACATTGTTACTAATGGTATGAAAATGCTATGGTTACGTTGTTATGATCATTCTCAGCAACCCTCTTCTGACATGATATCGTCTATTGACACATTCGCCATGACGATAATGCAAACGACACTGATGTTTTCCGAGACCGCATCATGGGCGATGAGCCAATGCCATCCAACTTGATGGATGAGGAGTACTACATGTTTCATGACCAAGGTATGGTCAACTAAAAACTATGAAGTTGTGGAGCTTTTTTTTAATTATCCTTGTTAGGAAATACTTTTTTGAACATCATGTTTGAACAAATGCACGTAGGATCCGATAATGAAACCATGGAGGAGGACGAGGAAGCGAGCATGTCGTCTGCTATACCTAGCGAGGTTGATCCATTAGACTTTGTCTACACAAACATACCAGACACCACTCACATCCTCAAGCTCGCCGCAAACTGCAAACACTGCAATGCCAAAAAGTTTGAGTCTGAGACCGACGGGTTTTGCTGTTGTAATGGCCAGATCGAACTTACGCAACCAGAACCAATCCCAGAGCTGATGAGGCTATGGTCCAGCATGGATGCAGATTCTAGACATTTTCGTGAAAACATACGGTTCTTCAACGGGCATTTCGCATTCACAACCCTTGGCGTCAGCCTTGATGAGAACTACACAAACATGAAGTCTGGGCATGTACACATTCAGGGCACACGACACCATCTACCACAATGTGCATTCGTTCGGGCCTAGCTCACGTCCAGAACATCTGCAGTTGTACTTCTATGATGACGACCCAACCATAAGTCATCGTAAGGCAGCCACCAAGCAATTAGACCGGGATGTCGTGAAGAAGTTAGTACACATACTCAAAGAAAACCCGTACTCCCAGCAATTTAAGAGTTTGGGTGCACACAAGGACAACCTCGACGATTATAGGATAGACCTAAACACGGATAAGAGGCTTGACCAAAGAAGATATAATAGATCGTTGTCATCTGAGGTCACCGCAATTTGGGTTGAGGGCAACGACCTAGCAAAAAGGTTTGATCGGAGGATAACACTTTGTGGTAACAACAATCAAAGCCACAGTATACGTGTGACCTCCGGAGCATATGACCCATTGTCTTATCCCCTATTCTATCCAAGGGGGGAACTAGGTTGGCATCCAAAGCTACCTAAACGTAATGTTCCTTGGGAGGTTGAATTAAATCCTCAATTGGGCCTTGATGATGACGATGATGCAGATATGTCGTATGCATCTCATTTTGTTACAACTAATATCTAATTTCTCGAATATATCCTCATTTTGATGGTACTCGATCACGTGCAGAGGGGAATAGCAGGTTGTACGTCTCTGTCAGAGAATACTACTGTTACATGCTGCAGACACGGCCTGCCATTTTCAATCCCATACTCTGTGGAGCACGCCTGCTGCAGCAATGGGCAGTCGACATGTATGTGAAGATTGAGAGTTGTCGGTTGAGGTGGTTTAGGAAGAACCAGACGCAGATTCGGGCCGACTTGTATAAAGGAGTTGTTGATGCGATCACATCGGGCGAGACGCGAGCAAGCGCTGTTGGGACAAGAATAGTGCTCCCTGGAACATACCCTGGTGGTGACCGCGACATGAAAAAGAGACATATGGATGCCATGGCAATTGTCCATACATACGGGTAGCCTGACATCTTCTTAACCATGACTTGCAATCCTAAATGGGAAGAGATATCGAATGAGTTGCTGCCTGGTCAGACGGCGCAAGACCAACCTGATATTGTGGCTCGCGTGTTCTACGGCAAACTAGAGGCTATGAAAGAAATTTTGTTCAAGAAGCATATTCTGGGTGTTGTTGTTGCTTATGTTTACGTAGTCGAGTTCCAAAATAGGGGCCTTCCCCATGCACATTTTTTGTTGATCATGGACTCAGCATATAAGCTTATCATCCCGGAGCAGTATGACCGACTCATTTCCGCTGAGCTCCCAGACAAGCATAAGTATCCGGAATTGTATGCAATGGTGGTAAAACATATGATGCACGGACCATGCGGTGCTCTGAACCCAAAAAATGTATGCATGCAAGAAAACAGATGCAAGTGCAGATACCCGCGGCCGTTCAATGAAAACACATCACAAGGGAAGGACTCCTACCCAATTTATCGGCGGAGAGACGATGGTAGACGTGCTAAGGTCCGAGGAAAGATGTTGGACAACAGATGGGTTGTGCCTTATAATCCATACCTTCTGCAGATGTTCAATTGCCACATCAACGTTGAGGTCTGCTCTAGCATAAAGGCTGTCAAATATGTTTACAAGTACATTTACAAGGGCCATGATAAGGCTTCTTTCAGCATCGACCAGCCCGATGCCGATGGTAACATTGATGAGATTAAGAGGCACGTTGACGCAAGGTGGATTACCCCTCCGGAGGCTATGTGGAGGATATTTGGCTTCGCACTTTGCGCCAATCACCCGGCTGTATTGCAGTTGCCTCTTCATCTCCCGAATATGCACAGGGTTGCATTCAATGCGCAGACTAACTTGAAGAATGTTGTCGCCTCCGAAAATGCTTCAAAATCCATGTTAACGGAGTATTTCAAGGCTAACCAGGAACATCCTTGGGCTAGGCATATATTGTACAAGAATTTTCTCGGAAGCTTCACGTGACAGCTGAAAAGTAAGTCTTGGAGGCCTCGGGTCGAGCGTTTTCAAATAGGTCGCATAGTGTCTGCCAATCCTGCCGAGGGGGAGCAATACTACCTGCGTGTGTTGCTAAACCATGTTGCAGGAAAAACATCCTTTGACGACTTGCTCACCGTTGATGGTGTGCTATGTGGGAGCTTTAGAGAGGCTGCTGAACTGTTGGGTCTCATTGAGGTAGACAACACGCTCGACGACTGTCTTAATGAGGCTGAGCAGTGGGAGATGCCATGTTCTCTTAGGAGGCTCTTCGCAACCATCTTGGTGCACTGCGAGCCAGGCGACGTGCGTGGTTTATGGGATAGGCACCTCGAGTCTATGTCAGATGACTATCGTCGAACACGCACTTCCCCTGACGAGGTGGAGCAGATGGTGTTGCTTGACATTAGGGGTATGTTGCAGTCCATGGGTAAAGACATTGTTGATTTCGCTCTTCCAAGCATAGATGATGCATTTGACCCAACAGAGGGCGAGGCAAGAGAGGTCATCGAGGAATCAACCGTTGAGTTTGACATGGATGACACTAAATTGGCATCTTCCCTGAACTTGGAGCAGAGGGCCGCATTCGACGAGATACTAGGGGCTGTTGAACGCGGTGATGGTGGTGTATTCTTTGTTGATGGCCCTGGAGGTACAGGGAAGGCCTTCCTATACAGGGCGATGCTTGCCAAGGTGAGGAGCGAGGGCAAGATTGGTATCGCTACCGCGACGTCAGGCGTCACCGCTTCTATCATGCCTGGCGGCAGGACTGCCCACTCGAGGTTCAAGATCCCATTAAGCTGCGATGATGGAGCCTCGTGCAGCTTCACCAAGCAGAGTGGAACCGCCAAGCTGCTAAGGATGGCATCATTGATAATATGGGACGAGGCCAGCATGACGAAGCGACAAGCGGTCGAGGCATTGGACAATAGCATGCGCGACATCATGGGAATACGCGACCGACCCTTTGGAGGAAAGACTGTTGTTTTTGGCGGGGACTTTAGGCAGGTGCTTCCGGTCGTCAGAAGGGGGTCGCGGAGCCAGATAATTGATGCAACCCTGCGAAGTTCTCATCTATGGAAGGGTATGCGGAAGCTTCGGCTCATCACCAGCATGAGGGCTCATAATGACATGTGGTTTGCAGATTATTTGCTAAGGGTAGGCAATGGCACTGAGGATGTCGACGATCAAGGCAACATACTACTCCCTGAAGACATTTGTCTGCCGTCTTCAGGCGAGGTTGACGACCTGGAGAAGCTTATTGACCACGTGTTCCCAAGTCTAGATGACAACATGTCTGATTCAAATTACATGGCATCTCGAGCAATCCTTTCCACTACAAACGACAATTTCGACAAGATAAACATCCGCATGATAGAGCATTTTCATGGAGATGAAGTAATCTACCATAGCTTTGACAGTGCGGAGGACGACTCGTATGGCTACTATGCTCAGGAGTTTCTGAATGGATTGACTCCTAATGGTCTTCCTCCGCATGCACTCAAGCTAAAGTTGAACTGCCATGTCATACTTCTAAGGAACATTGATCCAGCTAATGAACTGTGTAACGGCACTAGGCTTGTTGTAAGAGGTTTTGAGAGGAACACCATTGATGCAGAAATCGTGATTGGACAACACGCATGCAGGAGGGTCTTCCTTCCTCGAATACCTCTCTGCCCATCTGAAAACGACATGTTTCCGTTCAAGTTTAAGAGAAAGCAATTTCCAATAAGGCTTAGCTTTGCTATGACCATTAACAAGGCTCAAGGGCAGACCATCCCGATTGTTGGTGTCTATCTACCGAATCCCGTGTTCTCTCATGGTCAGCTATATGTTGCTTTGTCTCGAGCCACCGCGAAGAGAAACATAAAGATACTCATTCAGAAGGAGAAGCCGAAGGAGAAGGCCAACAAGCTAAAGGACAATCCAAAGAAGCGAAAAAGACCGACTGTGTCCTTACTGACCTCGATGAAGAACATCGTCTACAAGGAAGTCCTTACAGGCTGAAGTTTGGTCTTAATAGACTGGCAGGTTTAGTAATGACAAAGCATTTACTCTTGTGATGGTCAAGATAAACTGTAATTCGTTTTTTACATATATATTTCTTTTTTGAAACTTTGAAATTCGCAGTTAAAGATATTCTACAAGCGTACTTTTTCATGCTTACTATTTGATTCAGATATAATGATTGGCAGGATAAAGACCTGGAACATGCAATGAATCTTTTGTATTACGGCAATTTAACATATTTGTTGTTATTATTTTGGTGTTTTGATAGTATGTTTGAATGTAAGTTTCTGGACGACCTTATTATGCTCTGCAATCATCTGCTAGGTCAGAACTATACAATTCTGATTGGTCTGAATTATAAGTCCAACACACGCAGGAGGGAAATTGTGTATGTTGTGAAGATATATTTTGCATATGTACTTCAAATAGATAATAAAATGATAGCCTGCATACTTGCGAATAAGTTCAAATGCCCGTGCGACTTTGGAAAATGTGACAAGTCTCATGTCTGATCGCTGAAGTGTACAATATTTGGGAAAAAATTAGAATAGTTGGTACTTTTACTTATCCAAACTAATTACTTAACAGTTCAGTTCAGGTTACATATAATTTTTTTGCATTGGTACATTTACCCTCATGAATTTACTGCGCATCTGAAATAGTTCAGACCTAACAAATAGTTCAGACCCCGTGTTCATGGCGCCTCCGCACAACCGATCTGCACGCACAAAGCTGCTGCATGTAGCAAGGCTGCAGGTAATCACTTTGGTGAGTGTAATAAAGTAAGATGGCTGCTCACTTGCTTCTTTTGCCGTGTACTCGCTTATTCTTTTATAACTGTGTGATCTAAGGGTCGGATCGTGGTTCTTCTAACTGATTAAGGTAGCTGCTTGTTTGCTTTTTTATGCTCGCTCGGTTGCCTTTTTTTTATCTCAGGATGCAAGTTTTGTGTGTACCAAGTTGTGAATTAAGAGGACTGATGTTCTATCTAAGGAGAACCCGATAGTCCTATTTAAAGTCATTTGTTATTACCTTGATCCTATCATATGACGTTTGGTATTTTATGGTCATGGAATGAGAGATTGCATTCCTTGTACAGGAGATCTTTCCAGCGTTGGATTGGACTATTGCTGCCTTTTAATTTTATTTTTAGGCAAATGTCCACCTGTAATGTTAGAGCAATTATTTTGGTGCTAAACTAATCCCAAATAAGTGTCACCAATGTGCGAAAATAAAATGTGTGATTATGATCATTTAATTATATTCTGAATATGATTATTATGCAATTTCTAAGTTGTTGACATTCTAGCCTATCACATGTAGATTGGAAGACTTCTCTTTTTGATGGACTCTGGATCTAAAGAAGCATATAAGCATGTAGAGAGGAACAGGTTGTCCACTTTGCTATACAAATGTACTACACGATTTTACACATGTGTTTGATTAGATGATATTTGATGATTTGAGCATTGTACTGGTGGGATTTCCACAACACTACGTATGATCTAAACATTGACTGGAAATATTTATCAGAGTATTCGTTTCAAACAATTAATTTTGCAAAATATTGCACTTATCATCCCAAATGATGGTTGTTCATTACAAATCTCATTCCATCTTTTTGCTGTCCCTATTTGAAAAAATTGTAGACGAAGATGGAATTCAGAAAATGGATTGCATTATCAAACGTGCATTGCACGTGCACGCTTACTATTTTGTAGAAGGCAAGAGAAATAACTTTCATATTTTAGCAATAAATACAATATAATTTATTGCACAAACTGATCCATCTGGATACTCACGAGTGCGAAGTAGCATGCATGTTATAGTTTAATGGCATGTTTAAAACATAACCTCAAATTTTAAAATAGCAAATAACTTAATTTTAATAAATGCAGACTTAATAATATATATCCAAAATAAATGAAGCCGAAATACAGATATAATATCCGGAAGAAAATAATATATTATCGGCATACTTAGTAATCTGTGATCTTGATCAACAGAGTTTATTCATTTCCCGATTTTGTAATTATTGTTTCCTTATGTAATAGATATGTAATCCGGCGTCTATTTATTAACCAAGTGCAGTAAGGAACAAAAATAAATGTTTTCCCGTTTTTTAGCAATGTTTTGTAATGGAAAAATGCACGGATGGAATGATAAGGGGCACTTTCCAACCTGGTGCCGGACAATTCCCCTCTGACTGTCATATATATATCGTCCAGCTGTGTGACCACTATAATCCAATTTCCCCTCGCTCGCTCATCCTCGTGCAAAGATTACTTTCTGCCCGCGGTAATGACTGCAATGCCCATTTTTTATGGAGTGGACGACGCAGTCGAGTACATGTACAACTACATCATGGTTTCCTCAGACGAGGAGGAATTAGAGTTTGTTCTGGCAGCCCTAAACTCCATCTATACTATATTTGCAATTGTTAGCTGCAGATCACTACCATTATAGTTTGCATTATCGGCTTCTTTTTTTAAACCCGAGTAAATATCTGTTATTTCACCTAATCCATGGCGATTAGTTGGTCACGTTCATAAGTTATTGCATGCATGTACTGGTTAGGATCATGCTATCCTTCTAAGTCCAAAAGGTTCTTAGGATCTAACGTAGTGGCTGCAAAAAAATGAATATGTACCATTATTATCCTTTTACATTACGCCATGATAGTACCATCTGCAGCACGTGCTTTTAAACTACAAATTTTCTTTGGACGGTAGTATAATCTAACGGGTCCTGGTGCATCATACATGTACCATCTACAAAAATTTTCTTACAGAAATACATTGCAACCTAACATGTCATAATAGATTTTGTTAACTTTTCTTACTGTAATACTACAGAAAGTCAACCCGACCTTTCAATAGTACTTCTCTCCTCAAATGACAGTACAACTCTAATTATAAGATACATACATTTCAGACCTTACTAAATTATTGATAAAATGTACTGTTGTTTGCCCACACATTTAAGTACTACATGTTTTACAACAATACATTGCAATCTACAGAATTTTTCTTACTGTAATACTACAGAAAGTCAACCTGACCTTTCAATAGTACTTCTCTCCTCAAATGACAGTACAACTCTAATTATAAGATACATACATTTCA
>LR880972.1:918080141-918098866 GCA_904067115.1 Aegilops sharonensis
CACCCTAGTAAGCCGACCCGGGCCGATGCCTCGCACCCCAGAACCAAACCAACCAATCCGATGTAGCTCCTCCAGGAACGGCATTGAGGCCCCGCCTTTGGTACGATCCTGGGACGCAACGGCCCACTGTGTCGCCCTCCACTCAGCCTCGTGCGTTGGTCCTCTGCACCACAAAAAAATGACTTACACGATTTTTCTAACTGTGTGTGAAATAGCAAATCCGTCGATGCGTGGTTACATAGCCATAATGTGATGATTGTTTCCCTTGAACATAAGGAGATTAACTGAGATTCCGAGAGTAAATTACTCCGATGACCAAATGTGGCTGAGCGTTCTCGAACTGATGGGTAGAGTTTTAGGAGAATAACTAAATCGCGGAAAAAGGGCTCTGAAAAATAAAAATATGGAGAGAGAAAAAGGCTTTGGAGTTTCTACTGTAGAATTCCAATTTTGGTTCTCTTTGGCCCACACCGGTGGTTAAAGACTAATCTACCGTACTGTACATGCCCACGTTTTCGGGAAGTTCAAATCCCAAACCCTGAACGTGCTACCATCGACCAGAGCATTCGGTGACCCCGAACGATATTAACTGCAGCTAGCCGCGTGTGTGGTGCAGGTGAAACCAGCCCAGAGAGAGACACATGAACAGAGCGATTAAATCACTTGCAGCATCCATATTAGACACATGAACATGTTTGGTTGCCCGCATCGAGCCTAATCAAGCCCCAGCGCGGTACCCGTAGCTCCCGATCGACGTCGATTTTAAAACGTTGCCATGCATCATAAATGCTTGTCCAGATCCGACCCTTCCACAAAACCTGTGGCAGCAATAGTTCATGGGTGGACTTGGCTCACCTCGGAGTGGCTGAGGCTGCTCCTGCATGAACCGGACATGACCACCTCACTACGTGACACACCTTTTCTTTTCCACGTACACTTTAACATGCAGAGGCTGGTGCCACCTCCACGGTGGATGTACATAAGCAAAGTATGTAGATTAAGTATGCGGCATCCATATTTTTAATTTCGCCGGACCTGATCGGACACTTTGTTTATCTCGTCGATGACGTGAGCAGAGGAGTGAGCATGGGCACGGGCAAAGAATACCACGAGTCCAGGAGAGTGGTTGAACCGAATCCTCGTCGCCCGTTAAATTCGGTTCCTGCGCGCGAACCATTCGCCAGTCGCCACCCGGACTGAATATTCATATTACCTCCCCTACGGGAAGAATGTCCACTCCAGCAGATGTCCAGAGCATTGTAGGAATGTTTTCTTGTGCCGGCGTACGTAAGCAGGCAGCACGTTGCCTGCCATTGTGAAATGAGAATGAATCTCTATTCAGAAGCCGAAGACCAACATACGTACCACACCCATTTGTTCAGAACTATGCTGTTTCACCAGCTCGTACTGCCGGGGGTACTTGTGTAAGATAGAAAAAAAGGCAAGTAAATTGCATTGAAATTCAAAGTGCAACGCACCGAACGCTGCCCGCATTCGAAAAATAACTGCTCTGGTTTTCTTCCTCATGCTAGCAACTTGGGGTCCGTATGGTCGAGATGGGTCCTGGGCTTGTCAAACCACACAAAGGACGATCAGTGATCACGTAAAGCAACACATGTACCCCTACCCACGATCAGATTTGATGAAGTGGACTAGACGACCCAATGCGAGTGGGCCCCAAGCCAAACACCTGAGGTGGAGATCGAAACAAGGTTGATGCGTATCAACCGTGGAGCGTGATGAGATCCGCGCTGAACCATGCGATTGCCAGAACCACATGAAAAATAAAGACTAATGGCGGAGCGGCTGCGAAGAGGATCCAACAGTGGGGAAGCCCGAATTGTTTGGGATGGCGGCGGAATCGAGGAGGATTTACTTGCTTTTGACCGTGTTCCACAAGCTCAAGCGTTGGTACCTTTGAATTGAGTACACAACTCATGCCTTAATCTAGTTTTCTAAAATATATTAAGTGTCAAACAAACATCACTACAGCATGCAAAATTTTAAATTGTAATGCTCGTGCACATTCGAAATGATATGATTTCAATAGCAAGTGTAGATATAACACATGTGACCGTGATTAACTACCTATCTACGGAAAAATGGAAGATAATTTGTTAGATATTTACACCTTAGAAGACTATAACGATTTATGTAGATATTTAGCAATGCCTGGAATAAGGACCAATACAAATGTAATATAATACGTCAAGAGGCATAACCTTATTTGTGGATCACTGAGATACTTTTGTTTCACCAAATTCATGGGAAAATACATTGTAATAGAGGGTTTTTTATTTAACTACTCAGACTATATAATTAAAATAAGAATTTGTAATAAATGTAAATGAATTTAGACAAAAGGTATTTCTTACTAATAAATATGATAGCAAATTAAGAAGTATGAATGCTAATTGCATAAGAGTGTGATTAAATTTTTATTCTGCTTTTTATACCTAAAATGTAATATTTAATATTTTATTGGGTGATGTATCAACACAATACAATATACATTTAATGAGAAGATACGTTAAAGTAAAATAGTTCAGTATAATAAATAAAAAAGAAAATATGAGTTCATTATTAAATGTGAAGCCATGAAAAATCCTAATTTTTAAAATATCAGTTACACTTTATATTATTTTTAAGCTGATTACATAGCATTCACATGGTGGTCGGCACGTACCCCTCCGCCCATGAGGCCGTGCGTGCAGTGGCGTAGCCAGGATTTTATGTCAGGGTGGTACAACTGGCACACAAAAATTTTACACCACAAATTTAACAAACCAACATATGCACACTGAATATATCCAAAGTACATATCAATAAGGTCAAAGCATATTAAACTTCATGTTCAAGCCTTACAATCGCGTAAAATATAACACACCTTATTTGTCGGATCCATATAAGAAAAAGGATGCAATGTCTCCTGTCCTCTTCATTTTTGCAACAGCTGTACAAAAAAGTTAATACACTAACTCAGTTGGAACAAGCCCTGATGATTCAATCGGTTCAATTGACAAATTATCAAGTGCAAACAACTTTAAAGCTTGCACTCTCAACAAATCGTTCAAATCTTCATAGCAAAAGGAAATCGTGCTCTGTATTAGAGAAGAACAAAAATCATTATCTGAATTGAAGTAGAAAAGAAAACAACTAGTGCACACTACACAGGGTTGTACCTATGCGTGTGCGCGCTTCCTTCGTCAGCCGCCGGGACGCGCGTCCTTCTCTGGTTGCCTGTCCGTCACCGTCGGCCGGTGCCCTGCCGGAGTGCCGTTCTTATGCCTGGCCGCTGGGTGATGGCGCTAGGGTTTCAGTCTCTCAGACTTCCAGAGACCAGAGGAGGAGTCGGCGGGGAGTTGGGAATTAGGAACGATCAGCGTACTTTGCATGTACATGGGCTGAGACCTAAGTTGGGCCTGGATATGTTTTCCTTTTTTTCAGACAAGTATTAAACTAATGGGCCAAATTCCAGGGTGGTCCATGGACCACCCTGGCCACCCTACAGCTACGCCACTGCGTGCGTGCCTATGACGTGGCGGTCTGGCGTGTCGGGAGGCCTCGGGAGCACCTCAACTTCCTAGAGATCGAGAGTCGGGTGGAAGCGGAGATGCTTGTGCCGCAGGGCATCAAAGATGAAGGAGATCATGACGAAAAAGACGACAACGAAGAAGCCGTCGGTTGTCGTCAATGCCGGCGAGACCGACGAGGAGGCGATGGCGAGGTTTGCTCGGGAGCATCCGGAGTACGTCCAGGCCGAGCTAGAACACTACTGGAAGCGTCAGGCGGAGCAGAAGAAGAAGGAGGACGAGGCCGGTCCCTCGACGGTGATCCCCATCGAGTCCTCTTCCGAGGAGGACTGGGCAGACTTCTCGGAGGAGGAGGAGGAGGAGGAGGGGTGCGATGACCCGGAGAAGGACGAGTTCTGGGAGCTGTTCCGTAGCTCCGACGATGAGGAGTAGTTTATCTAGTAGTTTGAATAAGTAGTAGTTGAAGCTCATGTATGGGACTATGTTGAATTTGATGTTTAAACTATGTTGAATGGACTAGTAGTTTGTCGTTTTAAAAAATTTACATCTTCATTTTAGACCATCTACTGGAGTTGCTCTTTTGGACCATCAATTTAGACCGTATGTTGGAGTTGAGCTTTTTTTGGAGCTCCAAAACGCACTTTTTGGCGGTCCAAAATTTACATCTTCGGTTTTGGCCCGTCAAATTTTGGACCATTTATTGGAGATGCTCTAAGGCGTTGTACATTGTAAATGCTTAGAGAGGTGTATAAAAAAGCAAATCAAATTTTTTTAAGCATCAGTGTTTATTTCTATAGAAAAGAAGCCGAATTAAGCGTCTAACCATCATAAATAAGCATCGATGCTAAAAAAAACACTGATTTATTTCTCTATGCACATTTTCGACGGGGCCATTAGAGCAACTCCAACGGGCCGACGCAAACGGACGGCGCATTTGTCCGCTTTTTGTCCGTTTGGGACGGCCACCAGCCCGGCGTCCGCCCAGTTTTGCATTTGGGTCAGCAGTGCGCCCAACGCGCTGACCCATTTCATGTCCGCATTCAATTTTTTAAAAAGGCCCACGGGCAATCATGCCAGCGGTCATGTCTCATGCCGGCACCATGCCAGTGCCAGCATAGAATGCCGGTTTCAGAAAATATCATCACAGTTCATGCTGGCGCACTCGCCAGCCGGCCGGCACACATGCCAGCACACAAAAAAGGTGGGACTTGAGGTCGACCACGCCATCGCGGCTCCCGTGGTCATGCTGTCACACCTGCCGGCATACGAAAAAGATGGCGCTCGCCGCCATAGATCACTCGCCGTCGAACTTGAGCATGTCGGCCTGCATCTTCTAGCATCTTCTTTCGCCTTGGTCTTGGCGTTGGCGGCCTCGATCTCTAGCATCTTGGCTTGCTTCTCCGCCTCTAACTTAAACATCTTGGCTTGCTTCTCGGCGTCCAGCTCAAGCCTCCTCCTTTGGATCTCCATGAAAGTGTCCATTTGCTCCAGCTTGAAACGTCGACGCTCCTCCCCCCTTGAGTCCTTCTTATTCATCATGTCGTCCACGCTTGCAATCAAAGCGTTGGTGGCCGCATCTCACTTGTCCTCCTTCTTGGAGTTGGTCTTCCCCCGCGGCCGTGCCGGCTCGCCCTTCCCAACATCCTCCACGGGTTTCTTCCCCCCACGCGACTTCAGTGCAACATAGTGCGCCTTGAACTTCTCCTCGTCCTTGATGACCCGATAGCAATGGGAGAGGTTGAAGCACTTGCCATTGTGTTGAACCTTGAATGCCTCCAAAGCTTGAAATGCCTATAAAATGTTTCCATGCAAGCATATGGGCAAGTGATATGCAAATGAACACGCAAAGGATGAACTTGATGACACAAAAGAGGGCGGCGAGCTAGCATACCATGTCTTCCATGCCGATGCCGCTCACGGGGCGGGCCTTGACGCTCTCAAGAGTGGCGCAAAACTTGTTGCACTCTTGTTAGATCGTCCTCCACCGCTTGGAAATCGAGACCCACCCGCGCGTGCTCACAAATTGGTAAGGCGGAAACTTCCTGCGCTCATGAAACTCTGGGTGGACATGAATCCAAAAGGTTCAATGCTTTTGCTCGGAGACCGTCTTGGGGTCTTGTCCAATGTCTCGCCAACACTCGCAAAGAAGCTTGTCCTCGGCCGCCGTGTACGCCTTCCTGCGCTTGCTCTTGCGCTTCGGCTTAGGACCGGTGGCTTGGTTGGCGAGCTCGTCCTAGAACAAAGGCTCCACTTCGATGTCGCACTCGTCCTCTTCCTCTAGCCCGTAGTTGTCCGGGAACTCGTGGTCGAGGGGGAAGCCGTCCAGGTCGATGCCGACCCGATCACGCATGAAGGCCGCCTGGTCGGGATCATAGCCAGCGGCCGACGTGAACTCCCCGCGGTCGTCCTGGCTTTGTGTCTCGTCGGGATCGTAGCCAGCGACGGCGCACCGCCTCGAAGATGAGGTTCTACATGTAGTCCTTGTCGACGGCGGACGACATTTCCTCGAACAGGTTGCGGGCGTCCGGGAGCACGCCGGCCGGCGTCTGCCGCGAGCGTTTCCTCGCGCCGCTGGATGATGAGCCACCAGCCACCGGGGTGGCGTTGAGGTCGATGGGCGCGGGCGCGAGCGTGGAAGGCGCGACTACACTCACTTCGGGCGAGCACTCCCCGGAGAGGTGGGAGGCCTACGGGTAGACGTGGAAGCCGGGGATCGAGTTGCAAGCCGACACGCGGGGCGAGTCGGGCAGCACCATCCGAGGAAACGCCGACGAGCCGGTGCTGGCCGCGGCGACGGTGGCTTGGAAGAGGCCGTGCTGGCTAGGGTTTAACCCTAGCATGTAGAGTGCCTCCCTCGTTGCCGCCGCGACGCGGGCGTTGGTGACCTCCTGCTGCGCGGCGGTCTCATCCATCGCGTCCGCGGCATGCCCTCGGCCCTTCCTCTTTGCTGACTCGCATGCCCGCTGTTCGCCGTCAGCGCCTTCTTTGGCTCCTTGGGGCTGCGGCGGCCGTCTTGCATGGGGCACGAGGCTTGCCTTTCCCGGCGGGGGCGGCGGCGCCGGACGAGGCGAGGCCGGCGGCGGCGTCGAGGTCGATGGCGTCGTTCATGGCTGGTTGGGGCGGGAGCGAGCGCGTGCGGACGGGAGTATTTTTGAAAAAAATGGGAGAAAATGGTGGTGGCTGCCATCGACCGGCGGGCCCGGGGAGAGGAGTAGGGGCGTGCTCGTCCGTCTCGCGTCCGCGCCGACGAAAATCCGTCCTAAAAATGGGCCGGGATTGGGTCGCCATGCGGACGCCAAGCGAACATGCGTCCGTTTGGATCGGCGCGTTGGACCGTCTTTTTTGTCCGCGCCGACCCAAGCGGACGGAGGCAGACGAAATGGATCGCCCCATTAGAGTTGCTCTTAGCTTAAGAGTGGTACTTTTTGGGCGGCGGATAAGGCAACGCTTGGTCAGGTTTAAGTCACTCACCACTACGAAAACATAGGTTTTGGCCTGACATGCTTGGCAAAGCTCACATGACAAAGGTTGGACTAGTACCTATCGCCATAGTGGCTGGGCAAAGAAGAGGCTTTGGGGTCGCGAGCGTCTGGGTGCAGTGCAGTGCAGTGCGACCAGTGGCCTAAAGCAGTTCCGAGGGAGGCCAAATTTTGTGTTTTGACCCTTCTGTAGACAAAATCAAGATCTGACCCCCGTTTGATTTTTTTTTTTGACATTTGACCCTTTCACCTACCGCCATGAGGCCCGGCGGTGGGATGGCACAGCCTACCGCCCAAAACTGCGGCGGTAGGGAACTTATCCACGTCAGCAGCGTAAACGGCCTCCGTCCCCCTCCGTCCCGTCCTACCGCCGCTGGTCCTGACGGTAGCCTGTCCGATCCTACCGCCCAGGGACCTGGCGGTAGGGTGCGTACATTGTGTGCTCCATATATCATACATATGCTGTTTAAGTGATGTGTGCCAAAAATTGAAGACAAAAGAAGTTAGAAGGTCTGTACAGCCCATGCCCCCTCCTGTGACCAAAAAATCGAGCAGCTCAGCGGTAGGGTTGAACACCCTACCACCAGGGATCTGGGCAGGCGGTACCATGCTACCGCCGAGCCCCTCGGCGGTAGGGTGTGCAACCCTACCGCTGAGCTGCTCGAATTTTTGGTCATAGAAACTTAACACATGCTCCCGCCCTACCGCCGCGACCTATGGCGGTAGGTTGTGGTCTCATACCGCCGCGCCCTATGGCGGTAGGGTTTGGGCATATATAAACCCAACCGCCCCGCCCCGCCCACCCCAACCCCTTATCCCCATCCACCCAGCCACCTTCTTCTCCCTCTCGCCCATTTTCTCATCTCCTCCACTTCCCCCCTCCGATCTTCTTCGTTGATTCACGGATTTTGCGGATCGAGATGGCTTCGGAAAGAGGAAGGTAATCTCCTCCCATCCCCCAATTAGTTTGAGTCAAATCAATCCGCTTTCTTATAGCCTAAAAAGGTTCATGTTCATGTTCAAAATCATGAGGATCCCTAGTTGATATGATGAAACCTAGTTAATATAATGAACCTAGATGATTGCAATGTGATGAACCTAGTTGATGAACCCTAGGTTTAGTTTTTTTTTTACCATATGAGGAACCCTCTCTAGTTGATATGATGAACCCTAGAACCTAGATGATTGCAATGTGATGAACCTAGTTGATGAACCCTAGGTTTAGTATTTTTTTACCATATGAGGAACCCTCTCTAGTTGATATGATGAACCCTAGAACCTAGATGATTGCAATGTGATGAACCTAGTTGATGAACCCTAGGTTTAGTATTTTTTTACCATATGAGGAACCCTCTCTAGTTGATATGATGAACCCTAGAACCTAGATGATTGCAATGTGATGAACCTAGTTGATGAACCCTAGGTTTAGTATTTTTTTACCATATGAGGAACCCTCTCTAGTTGATATGATGAACCCTAGAACCTAGATGATTGCAATGTGATGAACCTAGTTGATGAACCCTAGGTTTAGTATTTTTTTACCATATGAGGAACCCTCTCTAGTTGATATGATGAACCCTAGAACCTAGATGATTGCAATGTGATGAACCTAGTTGATGAACCCTAGGTTTAGTATTTTTTTACCATATGAGGAACCCTCTCTAGTTGATATGATGAACCCTAGAACCTAGATGATTGCAATGTGATGAACCTAGTTGATGAACCCTAGGTTTAGTATTTTTTTACCATATGAGGAACCCTCTCTAGTTGATATGATGAACCCTAGAACCTAGATGATTGCAATGTGATGAACCTAGTTGATGAACCCTAGGTTTAGTCTTTTTTGACCATATGAGGAACCCTCCCTAGTTGATGAACCCTAGGTTTAGGCTTAGATTCTTTTTTTAACAAATGTTGAACCATGAACTTCTCAATTTTTTTGTTAACAAAATTTATGATATGATGAATATTGGAGTAGGCAAAATTTATATGATGCAAGTAGTGGAGTAAATATGATATGATATGATATGATATTGCATTTGACCCATCTTGATATATGTATTTTATTTAGTTAATGATGAACTTTTGTTATTCATCCATATGTTTAGGTCTGCAACAGTGGCGCAACCATCGCCCATTCATCTCCAACACGACTCGTCCGGCTTGCCACTTCCGTACGTGTACGAGTCTGCCCCCGAGCTTCTGCAGCCGGTGACCGCTTTTTCAGACGAGTTCCTACAGGCGACGAGGGCAGTGCGGTGGCACGAGAGGGAAGAACGGATCGCCGACGATGTGAAGTGTTGGTCGCAGAGTGTGAAGGAGTGGAAGAGAGTGACTGCAGAGATGGAGGGAGATCCAACTATCTCCCGTGAACGCCAGGAAGGGACCATTGAAGTTGCCAAGAAGCACTCCAACTGGGAGCTACGCAATTTGGGTCGGAGGATCTACTTCGATAGCAATGCGGAGGAGAGAGCCAGGATGCCGCCCCCAAGTGCGTCGGTGTTCGATATCATCAACTAGGGAAGGGCGGAGGTGAAAACTCCAACTGACAAGGCAAGGTGGAAGTGTTTGAACGGTCAGATGCCGACCAGCGTTCCGCCTCCGCCAGAACCGGTGGATCCGTTGCCGTATCTGTCTCCACGGCTAACCCTATCATACGAGGGGGGAGGTTTACCTGTTGTATAAACATGTCTATTGCATATGCATCTATGTTTGAGTAGGGGTTGTCAAACTATGTGGACAAGTTTGCTGTTTGCTATTTCATACTTATGAATCTATGTGTAAACTGTTTGATATTTGCTATGTAGAACCTTTATTAATATGTGAGCTCATATTTTACTATTTGTGAAACTATGTGAAACTTGTGACAAAACAAACCATCAATAAAACTTGTAAAAACCTAAACCCACAGGACCCTACCGCCAAGACCTGCGGCGGTAGGTTCACGCAGCCTACTGCCAAAATCTGCGGCGGTAGGGTGTTGCGTTGGCCGTTAGCTAATGGCAGCGGGCCGTCCATGCCACCGCCGGAAGCCCTAGTGGTAGCCTGCGTGAACCTACCGCCGGGTCCTTTGGCGGTAGCAAAAGGGTCAGATGTTAAATTTTTTTTGAACTGAGGTCAGATCTCGATTTTGTTTGACAAAAGGGTTAAGACACGAAATTCGGCCACCAAGGGAGAGAGACCGAGCAGGTGAAAGACTCCGGTGTCCATGCATGTTTGCAAGTGCTGCCAAAAAGGGCATCATTGGCGGCATCACTAGTGTGCTATACAGTACATTCTACCTCGCCAATAGTAGTGCCATCCGTGCAGGTTCTTTGACCTCCTGCCTTCAGAAAAAATAATTTATTTATCTTTTTATTTTAACCGCTAGTCATTTCTATAGAAGATAAGTTTAACCAGTAGAGGCATGTTATCCTGCTGACAGCTGACCGATGCACCATCGGTTGACTGGAACCATGTGCTGTTTTCCTCCGCGATTAGAGCATGTACAGCCGGACCTAGCTCCACCTGCTATGACCGAGCAGAGCATTCGGTGACCCCGCACGATATTAATTACGAGTTTAACTACACATCAGTCAGCTGATTTGAATTTGGCATCAGTCAATTTTTGAATAAAGGAAGGAGAAGGGAGGACCTTGCTGGAGAGAAGGAAGGAGCTTGCCGTCATAAACCCAATATCTATCTTAGGGTTCATGATGGGGGAGGGGGTGGACGGCGGTGCTGCACTTCGCCGGAGAAAAAACCTAAACACCGGCAGACCAAGAGGGATGGCCGGGGGCGGCGGCTAGACTGGCGGTGGGGGCCGGTTCTGGGGAGGGCGGGGCGGCGAGGCTGCGCGGGAGCCCCGCGAGCCGCGGGTGGTGGTCGCATGCGGTTCGGCCGGCGGCCCGGTGGCGTTCTGGACAAGGAGAAGAGATGGAGGTAGAAGAAAGGCTAGACGACGTTGGATGTGGATCGGACGTTCGGAACTGATCCACTGACTCAATTCCAAACAGTCAATCGACTGATGTGTAACCTAGCCCATTAACTACAGCTATCCGTGCACAACTCCCATGGCCTAGCATTGGAGTTGGCCAGTGCCGTGGATAGGCTCCCGTGGCCGCCGCCATGCAAAGGCTCTCGGGCCGACCCGGCGAGCTCGCCGTGACCGTGCAAGCGGGCTAGACGAAGGGGAGCACCGGCCGCACCCTGGGGAATTTGCGCGTGGCCGTCGATGTGGTCCAGCCCGAGGTCGAGGTGTGTGACGCCGCGTGCATGGAAGTGCGCCAGCCCGAGGTCGCCACGCGCGGCCACCTCAGCCAGCGTGTGCTTCGGTGGCGGATCTTGGAGTCCTGCAGGGACGAGGTAGTGTCTGTGAGGTGAAGGGCGCGGCGGCAGGAGGAGCGAGGACGAGAACGACGGTGAGGTATCGCAGTGCAGTGAGCAGATATTGAGGTCCCACGGGGACGAAACGGCGTCTGCGAGGCAGAGGATGCAGCGGGAGGCGGACGGAGGAGGGAGGAGGAGGACGGCGGCAGGCACGGGGAGCTGGGACTGCTCCTACGCGATTAGGTCACGAAGGGAAGGCGTCGTCGAGTCATCGATATGTGGGCCAGGGCAGACTCAAGCGGACGAGAGGGGCCGAGGTGAGCATTCGTTTTTGTTAGTCCAGACGCATTTGCAGCCCAAATTTACTTTAGATTTGGGGTCAGGCCGGGCAAAAAAGACATGAGCGAACGCCCGTTAGAACGAGTATTGCCTCAAATGAAGCAAGCGGACCATTTGGGGTTTGAGTTGGCCAGCGGGAGGAGGGTTGGGAGATACCAGAGTTGGTGGTGGGGAAGACAATATAATTAGTGCATCTTGATGACGTGTTTGTCTTCTCTCTCACCCTGCCCCCGATCCAGTAAGTAAATCTTTGGTGTCTGGATTAGACGTTGCTGTTAGCGTTAGGGCCGGGGCGATTAAGCTTGATGGTGTGGTTTGCCTTTGCGCAATTAGGGATAGAGATTGGTACTTTGTGCGTGTTGGATGTGGTGGTATGGTTTGGCTGTTGGAGTGTTGGGGAGTGAGCCGTGCCTTTCCTGTGGAGTCCTACAACCATCGCCCTTTTTTCTTGGCCCATTCTGCTGCTCCTAGCGGCTCTTTTCTCAAAAGATTATTTTAGTCATGGGATGGAGATCAGGTGCTGGCACTGAGCTAGAACACTCCGTTTTGCATGGGCGGGTGTTCGTTTAGCATTTGGGGGCACATGCGTTGGAATGAACAATGTGAAAATGCATGCCCTGATTTGGTGTGAAAGCGGCACGGCCGGTTGGCAAAATTCATGGATCGTACCTTGTTTGCTCCTCGTTGTGGTGCCAATAAAGGCTCGGCGCAAAAGGTCACATGAAGCACCCCTTTGCCCAGGGGATAATTGCAACGCCGCTTCTGTTTAAGGGATCGGGACCAGCGTTTTCCGTTCTCAATGTACCAGGTTTTTTTAATCAAGATTGTTAAATCTCAATTGATCGTTGTTATGTTCGTGAGATCTTACTTAAAGATCCATGTAAAAAAATAATTTATTTTATTTCTTCTTTTTATATGTTCAGTATTTGACCGACGCTTGGTTAATTCTTAATCGACTAAGATCTAGTCACACCCAGTAAAATCCGTTTTCGTACCAACATACCCTCGTGTTAAGACCTGACATTAGTACTAGTAGTACTTGATGATTTCAGTTTCTAACTTTTTTTGGGAACAAACATTACATGATTTTAGTATTACACATTTTCGATACGTTAGGTACTAGCCATTGGAGATAAAAAAGGTTTCAGTAGGTGGTCAGATAATTAACCGTAATGGGTAAAATTTATTTTGCAACATATGGTACTGCTCCTTATGGAGGATGACTAATTCCCTTGAATGCAAACAGCCGGGGAGGTGTGGGTTGAGTTTTTTTCTCTGTAAAAAGACTCTGGACTATTATAAAGGTTCATAAGACAACAGAAATCATCCTAAATATAATAATGATTACATCAAGGATCCCACACCACCGAATGGCCATTGCCGCTGTCAGAACGAGCCGCCGACACACCATTGTCGCGGCTCCCTTACTAAAGCCGACTTGACCTTGTCAATGACAGTAAAGAAGTCTTCATGCACGGACCCCTAACTACCAGCGAGTTCCCTAGAGTCATAGGCATCATCATTAAACCTTGATCGATCTGAATCACCTGACACCAAATCTCGTTGGCGTCGCTTAAGTGGTGAGAAACCCTAACCTCGTTGCACCAAGAAGACAGTAGGAATCTCTACGCCGGAGCTCCATCGACCCCGTCCCAATGGATGAACTCGAGAAGGAACGGAACCTGTAAGACCAACACAAAGATAAAGCGTCGCCATCCGTTGAAGCGTCGCCCCTGCTAGAGAAATGAAAACCTAACTTAAACCACTATTTGGAGTTGAGGCACCGAGATCCTCCTCCCCGTCCGCCTGACGCCCAAGCGATAGGCAAAGGTGAGGTGGATCCAGAGGTGAGGTGGCGTAGCCAGGCCCAGGCTGCCAGGGCCATGGCTCGGGGCGTGGAGATTGTTTTATTTGTTGACTGTAGCTGCAGCAACACACTGTCTATAGTATCTATTGTATTTACACGGCCCGGGGCATATATGGATCCTGCCTACGCGGTTGCAAAGGCTCGCTGACAAAGCTTAGTGGGGACGAGTGCCTTAGCCACCGTCAACGGAAGAGGAAAAGAGAAACTCTCATAGGATTTGGGTCAAGTATTCTCCTCAAACCGAGGTGGGTTGACATATTTTTCTTTCCGGATGACGTGGGTTAATATAGCGCTGTATCGAAGGGCCAAAGGCCGATCTTTATTAGAAGGAGAAAAGCAGTACAACGACAGCCATACAACACCACAAGCAGTCCAGGAGATCTGGGCCTGCCGGCAGTTGAGCAAAGGATACAAGCGCCGGAGAGAGCGCAGGCTAAGTAACTAAATCAGTCACACATCTGGCTGATCTTCACATTCCAATGTCTTCTCTGATAAGATCTAGGACCTTCTCCATATTACAAGCAGTGTGCTGAAAAATTCTCGCATTTCGCTCCTTCCAGATCCTCCAATGAATGAGAATGACAATAGTGTCAAAGTTCCGTCGCGCTTGCTTGGGAATTGTCCTCCTTGCTGCCAGCCACTAGTCTTCCGTGCTGTCGAAGCTGCTGTCCGGGATGGGGAAATCCACCGTAGACCATTGTTTGAAGAGGTTCCAAAGCTGCTGGGTAAATCTGCAGTTAATAAAAAGGTGGGTGCAGCTCTCTGGCTGCACAGAACAAAGCGTGCAATCCCGATTGGACGGCCAACCTCTTTTCTGAAGATTGTCTGCCGTAAGGCACTTCTTGTATATGACAAGCCACATGAAGAACTTGCAACGTGGAGGCGCCTTGGATTTCCACAAGGGTTTGTAACAAGCAAACCTGATTCCAGCCATGAAGAACATCTTATAAGCACTGCTGACTGTGAATTGGTGGTGTTCTGTCATCCTCCACTCGAGTCGATCCTGAGCCTCCGAATCGAGTACAGTAGCCTCTACTGGATATAGCGCTGTAACTACTGGTGGAAAGCTATACAAGAAAAACTAAAAAAACGTGGCAAAAGGCTTATGGAAAACAGAAAAAATGAAGAAAAAAAATACTGCAGAAATCCAGTTTTGTTTCCCCTTGCTCGACATCGGTGGTTAAGTCTAATCTACTCCTACATTGACTACTCTCCGGGAAGTTCAAATTGCAAACACCGAAGCTGCTATGCTACTCCATCGATCAGAGCATTTGGTTACCCCACACCACATTAACTACGGCCAGCCGCGTGTTGGGCCCAAGTGCAACCAGCCCACAGAGAGACACATTAACAGCGCGATCCGCAGCATCCACCTTTGGACACGGGAAGATCTCCTTGTCCTTGTATTTATTGTACGTACTCCTACCCCCCAGCGGTCTGTACCAGTATATACAAAAGCCAAAAAGGCGCCGTGGCAACGTTCACATCCGGATCCATGTATCGTCCATTCATTGTAACCGGAGAGAGAGAGAGAGGGGTACCGCCGGTAGTTCAGGATCGATCTCGATTTTCAAACGTTGCCATCATCATTCATCAATGCTTATCCAGGTGCCATTCGTGGTACTTTGTGCGTGTTGGATGTGGTGGTATGGTTTGGCTGTTGGAGTGTTGGGGAGTGAGCCGTGCCTTTCCTGTGGAGTCCTACAACCATCGCCCTTTTTTCTTGGCCCATTCTGCTGCTCCTAGCGGCTCTTTTCTCAAAAGACTATTTAGTCACTCATGGGAGATCAGGTGCTGGCACTGACCTAGAATACTCCGTTTTGCATGGGCTTGTCTTCGCTTGGGCTATGGCGCTTAGTATTGGGTGGGGGCACATGCATTGGAATGAACAATGTGAAAATGCATGCCCTGATTTGGTGTGAAAGCGGCATGGCCGGTTGGCAAAATTCTTGGATCGTGCCTTGCTTGCTCCTCGTCGTGGTGCCAATAGGCTCGGGGCAAAAGGTCACATGAAACACCCCCTTTGCCCAGGGGATAATTGCAACGCCGCTTCTGTTTAAGGGATCGGGACCAGCGTTTTCCGTTCTCAATGTACTAGGTTTTCTTTAATCAGGATTGCATGCTAAATCTCAGTCGGTCGATGCTATATTCGTGAGATTATACATAGAGATCCGTGTAAAAGTGTATTTTTTTTCTATATGTTCTGTCATTTGACTGAGACTTGGTTAAGTCTTAATCGACTAAGATTTAGCGACACCCGGTAAAATCCGTTTACGCACCGAAATACCTCGTGTTAAGACCTTACATTAGTACTAGCAGTACCTGATGATTTCGGTTTTTAACATTTTTTTTCAAATCGACATTATGTGATTTCAATTATATACATTTTTTTGCGATCTCAAACCTTGCATTACTCAATCAAGGAATCATTACAATCCTCAACAACTAACTCCAGAACTTCAGGAGGACCTAACCGTATCCAAGTCATAGTCCTACTATTACGAAGACCAAAAGAGCTAACTTGTCACTCGTCTTATTCTGTGAACGAGCGACATGAGTAATACAAGTTTGATGAAGATTCAATAAATCTCTAATCTCATTAACTAACGACGAGTAGAGCGATCGATCGGTATCTCCACATGTGATCATAGCCACAACAACAGAAGAATCCAGCTCAACTTGTATCGACAAAGCTGTACGTTGGATCGACGAGGACAACCCCTCCAAATAAGCATAAAGCTCAGCCTCCAGCGCATCTTGGCAGAAATGTAACGCCCTGCAAGCAGAGAAAATGATTTTTCCTGACTCATCTCTCAAGACCATGCCCGCGCCAGCGTCATCCCATGACACAAAAGCTCCATCTGTGTTTAGTTTTGTCCACCCTTGCTCCGGTTTCTCCCACCTAGGCAACTTGGCCTTATGAGTAACCGGTTGAACCCTATTGTCCATCGTAATGTTTGCCTTTCCTTTCGCTGAATTGGCACCATTATCATTCTTGATGGCCATCAGTGAGACAAGGTAGCTCTGCAGGAATCAGACCGAAACATCCATCTGCTGCGCCGGTTTATGATGCACCACCTCATTGCGTATGTACCAACTTCTCCAGAAAACAAGAAGAAGCATACACCTCTCGATCTCACTTCTTGGCGCAAGTAACTGCAATAGCCACTCCTTTCCACAGTTATCAATTGACTATAGCCATGGTAATCTCCAGATTTTTGCCATTTTCAAATATAGATCCCTCCCGAATTGACACCTCAAAAACGGGTGGAAGTTGTCCTCTGTGTCTAATCCACAAACTGGGCAAATATTTGTGGTCTCCAAACCAATCTTATGCTTATTTTTCTATGTTGGCAGCCCGTCGGTCGCAACTCTCCATGCAAAATTTGCCACTGTTGGCGGAACACCACAACTCCAGATGAACTTCCAACAGCTTCTCGCACCGGACGGCGACGAACTAGAGGACGCTGCATTGGCTCTGTGTAGCTCATCAAACGCCTGATGATATGCGCTCTTCACGGAAAAGACACCCAACTTGTCCAGCCCCCATGCAATAACATCTTCGCCACGCCTGGGCGAGACCCAGATCTTTAGAATCTCCACCACATTTGCTTGCATGAAATATTGGTTCAGAGTTTGAATTTCCAGGACCCATTGTCATTCAAGAGATCGGACACATATCGAATGCGACAAACTCCCTGCCTTGAGATTGGTTTATACGATAAGGGCCGTGGGATCCAACTATCACGCCATACCTGAATGCTTCTCCCATTGCCTATTCTCCAGATCAAACCTTTCTTCAATAGCTCTAAACCATGGCTAATAGCCTGCCAAGACGATGAGGCATTTCCAGCAAACACTGTATCTTCTAACTTACCAGCCGGGTAGTATTTGGATTTGAGCAATCGAGCACACAAACTATCCAGCCTTGTGATCAACCTCCAAGCCTGGCGAGCTAGAAGGGGTTGGTTAAATAAACAAAAATCTCGGAAACCGATCCCTCCTCTATCTTTTGGCTGCATAAGATGATCCCATGCCTTCCAATGAACCTTCCTCTTCCCCTTCTCCGATCCCCAGTAAATATTCCTCACCATTCTAGTGAGATCGTCGCACACCGAGAACGGTAACTTGAACACTCCCATTATATATGTGGGTAAAGCTTGCGTGACAGACTTTATAAGCACCTCTCTCCCCGGCTGGGCCAAATATCCGTCTCCCCACTGGACAAGTCTGTTGGTAAGGCTTGTCTGAAGATTTTGAAACTTACCTTTAGACATGCGTCCCTCGGGTGTCGGAAGACCCAAGTAATTCTCCTCAAAAAGCAAACTTGTGACTTTAAGAACATCCCTGACCTGCTCGTGAGTCGAGACCGGGCATGCTTCACCAAAAAATATCGAGCACTTGTCATAGTTCAAACTTTGGCCCGTGGCCGCACTATATAGATCCAAAGATGCTTTAACCTGCTCCACTTGATCCCTCGATGCCTGAAAAAACAGCATGGTATCATCTGCAAAAAGCAAGTGGGATATGCCCGGTGCTCTCCTACAAATTCTTACTGGAGCAATATCGCCATCTTGCACCTCGCTTTTCAAAATAGCTGAAAGTCCATCTGCCAAAAAATAAGAATAAGAAAGGAGAGAGTTGGTCTCCTTGATGTAGCCCGCGCTACGGTGCAAATGAATCCAGGAGAGTTCCATTTAATTTTATTGAATACCTCACCGATGTGACACACGCCATTATCCAGTCAATCCGTCGATGAGAGAACCCTAACCTTTGTTGGAAATATGCCCTAGAGGCAATAATAAAATGGTTATTATTGTATTTCCTTGTTCATGATAAATGTCTATTGTTCATGCTATAATTGTATTAACTGGAAACCGTAATACATGTGTGAATACATAGACCACAACATGTCCCTAGTGAGCCTCTAGTTGACTAGCTCGTTGATCAATAGATGGTTATGGTTTCCTGACCATGGACATTGGATGTCATTGATAACGGGATCACATCATTAGGAGAATGATGTGATGGACAGGACCCAAATCCTAAGCATAGCACAAGATCGTGTAGTTCGTTTTCTAAAGCTTTTCTAATGTCAAGTATCATTTTCTTAGAGCGTGAGATTGTGTAACTACCGGATACCGTAGGAGTGCTTTGGGAGTACCAAACGTCACAACGTAACTGGGTGACTATAAAGGT
>LR880972.1:918099093-918111645 GCA_904067115.1 Aegilops sharonensis
TTCATGCTATAATTGTATTAACTGGAAACCGTAATACATGTGTGAATACATAGACCACAACATGTCCCTAGTGAGCCTCTAGTTGACTAGCTCGTTGATCAATAGATGGTTATGGTTTCCTGACCATGGACATTGGATGTCATTGATAACGGGATCACATCATTAGGAGAATGATGTGATGGACAGGACCCAAATCCTAAGCATAGCACAAGATCGTGTAGTTCGTTTTCTAAAGCTTTTCTAATGTCAAGTATCATTTTCTTAGAGCGTGAGATTGTGTAACTACCGGATACCGTAGGAGTGCTTTGGGAGTACCAAACGTCACAACGTAACTGGGTGACTATAAAGGTACACTTCAAGTATCTCCGAAAGTGTTTCTTGGGTTGGCACGAACCGAGACTGGGATTTGTCACTCCGTGTGACGGAGAGGTATCTCTGGGCCCACTCGGTAATGCATCATCATAATGAGCTCAATGTGACTAAGTAGTTAGTCACGGGATCATGCATTACGCAACGAGTAAAGTGACTTGCCGGTAACGAGATTGAACGAGGTATTGGGATACCGACGATCGAATCTCGGGTAAGTAACGTACCCATTGACAAAGGGAATTGTATACGGGATTGCTTGAATCCTTGACATCATGGTTCATCCGATGAGATCATCGTGGAACATGTGGGAGCCAACATGGGTATCCAGATCCCGCTGTTGGTTATTGGCTGGAGAGATGTCTCGGTCATGTCTGCATGATTCCCGAACCCGTAGGGTCTACACACTTAAGGTTCAGTGACACTAGAGTTGTTATGGTAATTAGTATATGGTTACTGAATGTTGTTCGGAGTCCCGGATGAGATCCCGGACGTCACGAGGTGTTCCGGAATGGTCCGGAGCTGAAGATTTGTATATGGGAAGTCTAGTTTCAGTCACCGGAATGGTTTCGGGGGTTATCGGTATTGTACCGGGACCATTGAAAGGTGTCCGGAGGTCCACCGGGTGGGGCACTACAAGAAATATGTCAACTTGTGACCACCACTATTGGTCACTGAAAGGTCATGGTTTTTCATTTGCGACCTTCTTGTGACCAAAAACAGAAGGTCAAAAGCTGGCGGTCGTAAACTGACTATAGCGACCTTTCTTCTGGAATGGTCGTAGACGTTTATGACCAAAATATGTCCACTGTGGCGTTTTGGTCACTAGCAACCTCCCCGGGCCACGTAGGCATCCAACGTGGCAAGCTGATGTGGCACAAGATTCAACCCGGTCTAATTCGGTTTTCTACATGGGCCTAGCCCAACAATTCGGCCTTTTTACTATATATTTTCTCTATTAATTTTCTCTAGCTACATGGGCCTGGCCCAACAATTTGGCCTTTTTATTTTCTAGGCATGGCCTTTTGCGGTCCATTTCAATTTTATTTTAAAGGGTTTTTTGTGGTCCAGTTTTTAGATGGGTCCCAATTGTCAGATTTTTCCTGGCAGTGGAGCCACATCGCTTTTTATCAAATAACTCATCAGCTTTCCATTTCTCACATTTCTCACCGTACACAAATGACAAATATTTCAAATGAAACAGAACTAGGTACAAAGTATATTTCTCACATTTCTGACAATTTTACAACTTCACTAGATTCTGCTCCAGAATATGCTGACTACTACAGAATACAATATAACTAGGTACAAAGTACAACTAAAACACAAGGCAGATTATCCAGATAACCACCATGCTTCATCGTCTTCTCTTCCAAACAAGTGGAATGAGCCCTCTCTTCTCCTAGGCGTGCTCCTCCTACAACAGCAGCAACAGCAGGTCAAGAACAACAATAGACTCATATGAGCTGCTTCTACTCCTGTTAAACAGAATAACAACAAACCGAGTTAATAAACAAGCTTGAAGCACTGTGGGAAACAAAAGCATAAAAACAAACTAATGTCTTAGGTATATTCATAGGATAAATCTATGTTGAAGCACTGTGTTTAGATGTATTTTAATTAATTTCAAATGTGTAATGTACGGTGTTGTGGATCAGTGTATAAGAACAGCAGTTTGTAAGTAACAGGAACAACTTGGTATTACACACAGAGCACTATACAGATTTTAGCTTTTCTATCCAACTACAAATAACAAAACATACTAAATTAATTGAGAAACTCATAAATACTTGCCGAGAGATTAAGATGAAACGTGCATATGTATACTACTGTAAATTAATTGAGACGCTCATGCCAACATGTTCAGATCAAAATGCACTAACAAGTAGAAACATCAAGAGATCTATGCTTGGAATCACAACCAACCAATACTTCATTAATAGGTCACACTGAGGATGAAAAGAAAAAGAGACAAAAACACAACAGATATATCTTCACATCCTGAAGCAGCACCAACAATGCCTGATTCCGGGACAAAACTATTAATTAGGGAACAACTCCAACAATAAAAAACAGGGAAGCAGAACTAGATGAGTGAAATCTCTGTATATGAGGTCAGGAAAAGGAAAACTCAACATACAGACATAGAGTAGATGCAGACCATAGAAAAAACTTAAGCAAGCAAAAACCCATCTTTCCAAATTCGTGTATCTCAGCTGAAAAAAATGTGTAACTCACTTCTGAATGGGGTGCACCAGCTACGGTTTCTCCAGTTCAACACACCATACCACGCTCATGCTAACATATATTCAGGTGGAAATTCAGTGTGACAGGAACATGCTTGAAGTAACAAGTACTACTAATGTCTAGAACTACAACATGCTTGGAATCACAACCAACCAAATGCAAGTCAATACTTCATTAACCAAGCAAGATTATTTCAGTTGATTATATTTGACAGAGCTAGCACATAGATGTTTGATACAGAAATTAGTAATATGGGAATCAGTAAGGTCCTCTCTTAGTGCTATGGGGATTAAGAGCATGCACACGGAAAGCTAATTGGCAAAAAACTTGCTAGTCTTATACAACTCAGTTATATATGCACGACTCACAGCTCATGACATGATACTAAGAGAGAACATCATAGAGACTCAAGCAGATCCTAATATAAAGCTATTCAGACCATAACTTTCACATCATAGGGACACAATAGTGTATTACAACACTGTCCAGATATAAAAACTGAGTAACCAGCAAGCAATCAGATTGAGAACAAATCAGTTGGGGTTCTTAACTTTCAGTATGCAGTATATCTAAGAAGTCACACTATCTAAATGCCTAGAGGAAACAGATTCACAATACTAAGCAGGGGAGAAGCAACACAAGATACCTTGTCAATAGTCTTGTTCTGCCTGCAAACGATGTTTGCAGTTCCAATGTCTCCAGCGGTGGAGAACTTGACACCCTCCTTGGTGACAGAGATAATAACTACAACGCACACAAGCCGCCGTCAGACTGGTAGAAACTGGTATTCAGCATATTTCTTTTACAGGAAACAGAGACGACAAGTGCAGCAGATTTCATTTATAGGAAACTCGTATTTAGCATACTAGTGTCGCCGATGCTGTTGAGATCCTTGCAGATCCTCTTCGGCCTCCACCGATGCCAAAACTTCGGCCTCTTCTCGAACTGCAGGTTCACCACCTTGTCCTGCGACCACACACCAATGCAACCCAGTCAGATCACACGCGCCAGGACCGGTAGATTCCAAGCAGGTGTTATTTCTGCCATTTATTAATTACACATGCTAACACTTATATTCAAAGCACTACTTGTACTTGATGTACCAATAATGATATGTTTGTACAATGGTTGGTGTACGCGGAGCTCGGCACTGTATGATGTATAACAGATGTTGTATAACAGAGAAGAACGGCAAAAAAACATTTGGTGGCATTGAGCTGTTGACAGAAGTATGCAAAAAAGCTACTCAATTTCTAGCAAGATGAATCAACAAGAACTGTGAAGGTTGGAGTCTAGAAAGGTATTCCCTGTTGGAAATCGACTACGACAGCAGTTAAGCTATGCATCATTCTTGGCGGGGGATCTCATCCCTGTCATTTTTAGCAATCACTGCACGTAAAAGAAGTAAAGCATGTCAACTGTATTGAATTTCAAACACACAAAAATGAAGGAGCAAAAGGTAGCCAAAATATAACTGCAGGGCCCTCTTAAAAAATAATGTTTGTGCTCGATCTGTTTGTACAAACACTACTATATCTGCCAAATGCATAGGCCAGTTTATATGCCTAAACAAACTAAGATTTTCTAGCAAACAAGATGGCAGCACAGTTGACCTTGAAGGCTGTACAGTAAAACATCAAAGTTTACTCATGAATGAATTGTCTCTAATCAGGACATCCAATCAATGGTTTCATCATCACAGAGAACCCACAAAGATGTACAGTAAGGGAGCAGATACCTTTGTCTCCTTGGAGCTCCTTGTGCAGGTCATGCCCTCCATCTACATGGAAGGAAGGAGCTGCTGCTGCTGCTCCAGACCGAATCAACAAATCAAGGTGGTACATTGTAGACCCTGCAATCCAACCATCCATATACAATCAGGTATTTTCATCCACTGTAGACAGTGCAGCAGAGAAGAATAGAGCAGAGAATGGAATGGAAGAAGAAGACCTGCAGATGGTGATGGGGAAGAAAGAAGACTGCTGAAGTTGAGCACGCAGGCGTCACGCACGCATGCGGGCTGTACGGAGGAACAACAACGGCCTTTGCATCTCCGGTCCCGCGGACGAACGCCGGCGTCGGCACCTTCCTCGACGCGATGATGATGCAGCGATGTCGACGACACCGTGGTGTAGATGAACGCCAGCAGCTGCTGAGCCGCACGCCGTGGAGCAAGTCCTGGCCGCCACTGAGCCGGACGCAGTGCCGCACCAGCTACAACATGGTGTAGATGAACGCCAGCAGCTCCACCGCGATGATGTACCTAACGAGGCAGCCGCCGACACGCCCGCCCCAAACCCCTGAGTCCTCTTTCGAATCTGGGCGTGGGCGTGGTTGTAGAGGACAGCAGTGGCGGATCTGGGCGTCGCCTGAGCAGCTTGGGAAGGGGAGAGGGTGGGGGAGGCAGCGGTGCGCCGATGGGAGAGAGCCCGCGGCTGCCGGTGTTGAGCAGCGCCATGGATCCGAGGGGAGAGGGTGCGGCTTTGCTTTCTTGGAGGAGGAAGGGTGCCGGGTGGGCTGGTTGGTTTGGTTGGATGGGGGAAGGGGAAGGGAGAGAGGAGTAGGGCGTGGGGGATGCCATGGACGACGGCGTGCTCCGTCGGAGGGAGGTGGCGGCCGCGTGGTAGTCAGCGGCGGCTGTATCGCCGCAGAAGCTGCAGAGGAGCATGGTGCGCGGGAGCTTCGGGAGGTGGGAGGGAGAGGGGAGGCGGAGCTCGATCTGAGGGAGGGAGACGGCGGTTGGAGGGATCGAGGGAAGCACCGTCGATGGCGGCGGCGAGGAGATGGGAGGGGAGGGGGTGATGGGAGGAGGGGGTCGATGGGATCTGGGTAGGGTTTGGGTAGGTGGATGCGGGTTGGGTTTTCTTTTTCATTTTCTTTTTTTATGTACATAAATGGATGGATGGATGTGGTATGGAGAGATGGATGGATGGATGGGCGCCATGTCATCGATCCGTGTGACAACGAATTCCACCAATGGGAATAGAGCACATATGATTGTGTTTTTTCTTTTGTTTTTATTCTACTTTTTCACATGAAAAAATCAAATATTGATCTCATATTGTGCACAAGAGTGCATCTTCAAATGCCAAACAATGTTGCCTAAGAAGGTTTTCATTTCCTTTAGACGAAAACTCGATTTTCCATTTTTCGAGTGCCCCAAATGAGGTTTTTTTGTGAAGGACCTACCAAATAATTATTGCAAAATTGGAACAAATCATTTTTCTAAAATACTAGGCCATATTTAATGCACAATTGACCAAATGGTTGGGTGTAAAAAGTTTTGATCCACCTCTGGTGGAAAAGACAAATTCCCGCTGATTCAGGTGGAAACGGGTCAAATTTGAACTGCAGCTGCCTCATAGTTTGCTATTTGTTTTTTCCAAAAATCATTTCTAGGTACATAAGTATCTATTTAATCAGAGAAACATCAAAAGATTTCCAAGATTCAACCACTAGCTAGGAACGGTCAAGCCCGCCGTTTTGACCGCATTTTGAAACGGGCATGAAAAATTCAAAAAAAAATCGAAAAATTGGAAAACCTTTGCATTGTGTCATTATATGTTACCAAGTTTCCAGGAAAAATAATAAACATGTAATACAACAATTATTTTAAAAAAGTGTTCTCAGAAATGAGCTGTCATGCGTGAAGATTCATGGCTTTCAAGCCAAATGATCAATGCTATGGCCACATTCATGGCATAGTTTGTTCAAATTATATCATATTGTGCACAAGGGTGCATCTTGGAATTCCAAACAATGTTGCCTACGTGACTTTTCATTTTCTTTTCACGGAAAATACATTTTCCATTTTCCGAGTGCCCGAAATGAGTTTTTTTTGTGAAGGACCTACCATATATTTGTTGCAAAATTGGACCTAATCAATTTTATAAAATACTAGGCCATATTTAATGCACAATTGACAAAATGGTTGGGTGTAAAAAGTTTTGATCCATCTCTCGTGAAAAAGACAAAATCCCGTCGATTCAGCTGGAAGCGGGTCAAAATTGAACTGCAGCTGCCTCATAGTTTGCTCTTTATTTTTTTTCCAAAAATCATTTCTAGGTAAATAAGTATCTATTTAATCAGAGATACATTGTTTTATGGCGAGACATCAAGGTTTGGACGGTGGCCGAGGGCCCCAACTCTAGGGTGCGTATGCTCGCATGCCCGCCGCGTGGTCACCGCGTGACCGTGGCATTGCCATGTGTTCTGGGCGGCCTAGGCATGTCTAGTGGGCTGGGCACTCCCCAGTTAGGTGCTAGGAAGAAAATCACAACATAAGATTCTCACGAGGAGACCGATCGATGCTCAAACATGAATAAGCAGCCAAGTGTTTGATTTGCGGTACGGGAAATGCACATGGCTAATGGGCGTGAGTTTTGGCTGAGGATGATCAGTTACTAAGAAGACTGTCTTCACAAATTTTTAGGGAAATCAAGAATATATAAATAACACTTCCTTCACAAAGTGCTGCTTTGAACAGGATAGGAAAATGAATATTGTTGAGTTATTTTTGAACTAGGCAAGGAACATTTTTGACATATTTGATGAAGATATGATCCAAACAATTTATGAGAATTTTTTGGGAATTTTTAGAATAACAGAAATATAGGTTGCTTCACAGCCTAGTCATCACAACCCACCACAATCAACAAGGCTATGACCATCTATATTGGTCGTTAACAACTAGAAATAAGTCAGCGGACCTGCACTGTTTGCTTTGTGACCATTTCGTGCAAGGAAATTACGACCTTTCTAACCAAAATGGTCGCAATGGTTTAGGGTTTGGAGCCCCCCGAACAGCTTTTGACCAATTGGTCTCAAATGGTCATAGATCTATGACCAATTCTTCCAGGGTCACTGACAGAAGGTCACTAGTTGACATATTTCTTGTAGTGGGGCCACCTGCTCCGGGGGACTTAATGGGCTGAATATGGGAGGGAACCAGCCCCCTAGTGGGCTGGTGCTCCCCCAAGGGCCCAAGACGCCTAGGGTTTGGAAACCCTAGGGGAGGGGGCGCCTCCACCTTGCTTGGGGGGCAAGTCTCCCCTCCTGGCCGCCGCCCCCCTTCTAGATGGGATCTAGGGGGGCCGGCCCCCTCTCTCCTTCACCCTATAAATAGAGGGGGAGGGAGGGCTACAACGCCCTTGCTTTTGGCGCAGCCCCTCCCTCCTCCAACACCTCCTCCTCCTCCGTAGTGCTTGGGGAAGCCCTGCCGAAGAACCACGAACTCCATCGCCACCACGCCGTCGTGTTGCTGGAGTTTTCCCTCAACTTATCCTCTCCCCTTGCTGGATCAAGAAGGAGGAGACGTCCCCGGGCTGTACATGTGTTGAACGCAGAGGCGCCGTACGTTTGGCGCTAGATCGGATCTTCCGCGATTTGAATCCCGCGAGTACGACTCCATCAACCGCGTTCTTGTAACGCTTCCGCTTAGCGATCTTCAAAGGTATGAAGATGCTCATCCTCTCCCTCTTTTGTTGCTAGAATCTCCATAGATTGATCTTGGTGATGCGTAGAAAATTTTGAATTTCTGCTACGTTCCCCAACAGTGGCATCACGAGCTAGGTCTATTGCGTAGATTCTATGCACGAGTAGCACCACTACAAAAAAATACACTTCCGTGATGATACGTGTTTGTCACAGTAGGTCGCGTTTTTTGTCATGCATGTACATCCATGATGATTTTATGACAGAATCAAGATAGTCATACATGTGCTGTCGTAGAAGTGTTCCATGACATTACCAAAATTATCATCACGGAAGTGTCCACTTCCATGACGATAAATCGCGCGTCACAGAAGTGCTTTCGTCAAGGGTGACCTACACGTGGCATCCACCGTACCGGAACGCCGTTAAGCTATCGGGTCGGGTTTTGAATCCGATAACCCGTTAACAACCCCGACCAATGGGGATTTTCCATGTGTAAAATCATCATTGGCTAGAGGAAACACGTGTCGGCTCATCGTTGGGACAGATGTCATCCACTCATTGGACAGAAGGCGCCTATGATACGTCGACATGTGGCACGGCCCAACAGAGGCCCATTCCTGTGAAAAGGCCGGCCCAGTAAAAATTAGCAGGCCAGCCCATATAAGGCCTACTTGTGTCAGGTCCATTTAAGCCCACGGCGCATAAGAGATGTGCCAATTCGACCCGTCAACGGCCCGTTAAAGATTTGACACCATTGCAGCCCATCGTCAGTTCGAGCCCGTTAATAGGCCGCTATGTATTTGGGCTCAATATCGGCCCGATGAGATTTCGGCCTGTTAACGGCCCATTTAATGGATTGGCCAATTTTCAGGATATACATCTTTCGGCCTTTTAGCGACCCATTTAAATGTTGGGCTAATTTCTGGCCCGGTGTTTCTTTCATCCGGTTGACGGCCCATAAATATGATGGGTCATTCGTTGTCGGACCTGAGCTTCAGCCTTTTAGCGGCCCATTTAAGTGTTGGGCCAATTTCTGGCCGGGTGTCACTTTCAGCCTGTTGACGACCCATAAATGAGTTGGGCCATTTGTAGTCGGACCTGAGTTTTGGCCTTTTAGCGACCCATTTAAGTGTTGGGCCAATTCCCGGCCTTGTGTGCCTTTCGGCCTGTTAACGGACCATAAATGAGTTGGGCCATTTGTAGTCGGACCTTAGTTTTGGCCTTTTAACGGCCCATGCCCTTCATGGTCCAATAACAGCCCGGTTTCTCTTTCGGCCCGCTAAAGGCCCACAACACAGCTGGGCCATTTACGATACGACCTAACTTTCGGCCTCTTAGCGGCCCATGGTCTTCATGGTCCAGTACAAGCCCACTGTCTCTTTCGGCCTGCTAAAGGGCTACGGTATAGTTGGGCCATATGTAGCCCAAACTTAGTAACGGCCTGTTAACGGCCCGTGAAATAAATTGGGGCCACCTGTTGCCCGCCTCGATGTCGGCCTGTTAACGACCCGGAAGGTAAGAGGGTCGACCATTAACTTTCAGCCTAGTAACGGCCCATTAACTTAACGGGCCCACTAAAGTTCGTACATGTCTTTAGGCCAAATTAGATAATTTGAGCCCATTACGACGAGCAATTATGCACAGGACCAAAACCGATCAAGCAAAGGTACAGCATATAGGGAATAAAGTTGCACATCCAGCATATATTACAGGAAATTACATCCACTGGGCAATCAAAGATTGTTGCCAGTGCAAATAAATGAGCAGAACCTAACCATCTACAACGTCACAATCTGCAACCTCAGCACAGATGACGCCCATAAGCATGTGGGCAAGTTCTTTCTTCTTTGCTACACTGTCTCTGAAAACATTGATCAGTTGTTGTGTCGCACGACTCTGCACCTCGGATTCATCCACCATTTCCATCATTCCTTCAGCCATTAATTGGTTCACAAACATACATTTATTCCGTTGCATTCGAGACAGAGGATAATGAACAGATTCAGATGGCGATTTTGGCAGGCTTGTATTATTGATAGTGGAGAGTGTCTCGACCACTGCATCATAACATAAATTAGGACGGGAGCCAAACAAATTAATCGTGAGTTATTGCCATATTACCTGGCCTAGATTTAATGAAAAGAAACAATGGGGTTGCCTTGCTGTTTTCAGAGTTTGTCTTCTTATCTTCAGGAGCCTGCACAAAATTAACACACTAGCATTGCTATCATTGGCCAAGTCAGATAATAGGAAAGCAACATTGACACAACGAACGTTTGGGCAACTAGCCTACACCAAATTAACACAATATGGCACAGCTATCATCTGCCAGGTAAGGTAGCACGAAGGCAACATTGACACAATGAATGAATGGGCAACCAGAGAAGCACTACAATTCAGTAATGTGCGTGATATGAGATAGTACATTCATGCAGCTCAGTATGCAAAACTACCAGGCAGTTTTCCTTACAAAAATCAACATTGGCACCTTTAACATTTTGCTACAACTAATTTTAGATCAGATAAAGATTAGATTCACGCCGATTAACAAAATACATGTTGATGTAAAAATATAGTGATATACAATAGGTACTTACATCAGCATTGGAGCACAGAGAATTCCCGCAAGATATTTTCCTCGAATACGATCCCAATGGAGGAAGTCTTCTATCGTTTAAACTTATTTTCTAAAAGAGAGATGGGTACGAAACATGTAGAAAATATGATTAGAATGCTATAAAATTTCATGATGCGAGGATACGCACACGCTTCTTAGAATGGAGTTTACATTCTTTTGCTGGACTGGAGCGGACTAGTTCTTTGGCCACTGGAATCTGCTTATTATCAGTGGGAGTTGGGTTTCTCTGTGCTGGAGCAGTAATGAAAAATGGAGTTGGTTTATTATCTCCCAGCGTTTGGATCTTTTGCAAAGACCTGGTTTGTAACCCTTGAGATTCTAACATAGCCGTCTTCCCCTTGCCTGCCTTATATAGAAGAATGGTGATTCAGTTATAAAACATGCTACAACAGAGATGGAATAGGTACTGAGGAATAGAAATGCATGACATATTGACATGTATTCCCTCCATCCAGAAATAAATGGACGGGTCTAGGCGTATTCCAGTTGTAGATACATCCAGTTTTATCCATTTCTGCGACATTTAATCCGGACGGAGGGAGTATGATGTAAGAGCTAGGCATACGACAGGACAACACAGTAAAAAAAACACTGAAAAACCCACTGCAGAACCAAAGTATTCAAACCCACTGATATGAGATAGTACACTCATGCAGCTCAGGATGCAAAACTACCAGGCAGTTTTCCTTTCAAAAATCAACATTATGGCCTTTAATCATACATTTTGCTACAACTAAATTTAGATCAGATAAAGGTTGGATTCACGCCGATTAACAAAATACATGCGGATGTAAAAATATAGTGATATACAACAGGTACTTACATCTACATTGGATCACAGAGAATTCCTGTAAAAATCTTTCCTCATAAACGACACCATTGCAGAAATTCTTCTATCTGTTAAGCTTATTTTCTAAAAGAGAGATGGGTAAGAAACATGTAGAAAATATGATCAGCATGCTATAAAATTTCATGATGCAATGATACGCACACGCTTCTTAGAATTGAGTTGACATATTTTTGCTGGACTGGAGCGGGCTAGTTCTTTCGCCACTGGAATCTGCTTATTATCAGTAGGAGTTGGGTTTCTCTGTGCTGGAGCAGTATCTATAAAAACTGGAGTTGGTTTATTATCTCCTGGCGTTTGGATCTTTTGCAAAGGCCTTTTTTGTAACCCTTCAGATTCTAACATAGTCGTCTTCCCCTAGCATGCCTTGTATAGAAGAATGGTGCTTTAATTATAAAACATGCGACAGCAGAGAGATGGAATAGGTACTAAAGAATAGAAAGGCATGACATATTGACATGTATTCCCTCCATCCGGAAAAAAAATGATGGGTGTAGGCGTATTTCAGTTCTAGATACATCCTTTTTTATCCATTTCGGCAACATGTAATCCGGACGGAGGGAGTATGGTGTAAGAGCTAGGGATACGACAGGACAACTCAACAAAAAAACACTAGTTGAATGTAAAACTATATGCTAGCGGAATACATACAGAAATAACTAAGGCAACATACACGTGTATGATTGGGAAAATAAGATGGCATTGCAACAGAGCACTAGAACAGCACTTCAATGTAAAAAAAACATGGTATGGCAGACAGATGAAGTACATACTGATGAATAACAATGCATAAGATATTCAGAAGCATGATGTCCAAATTAAGCAGATGGCATTGCGATAGAGTAGAATGACAGTACCTGAATTTGAAAACATGTTATCATGAATGGAATAGGTACTGAAAAACAGGAAGGCATGACATATTTACATGCATGATCAGCATGCTAAGCACATGGCATTGCAACAGAGTAGATACACTCCAGGACATTATATGCATGTTGTACCCATATCACAGGCCAAG
>LR880972.1:918119722-918141348 GCA_904067115.1 Aegilops sharonensis
CTCTCTCTCTCTCTCTCTCTCTCTCTCTCTTTAGGGACACTGTCACGTCCATAAGCATATGGATGTTTTGGAAAGTCAAACCTCAGAAAAGTTTGACCAGTATATGTAGAGAAAAACATTTACATCTGGAACGATCATTAGATTCATCACAACATGTACTTACTTCATACTATCATTTATCTTTGGTATTGTAGATATAAGTAATTTCTTTATAAACTTGGTCAAAGTTTCAAAAGCTTGACTTAGAAAAAATGTTGTAACTACATTATCGAACGGAGGGAGTAGCTCTTTCTCTCTCTCTCTCTCTCTCTCTCTCTCTGCTATCTCTCACGGGCCTCCTCTCTCACTCGAACTCTCTATACCGACGGATTATACGCACACTATGTCAGCGTATAGCTCCGTATATTGTTTAGTTGACCGGTCAACCAATCCACATGCTGCGTTGTCAGCTCGTGTTCTGTATCTTGGTGTGCTGGCCCATGTGGCAGTGGGTGAAAATAAGTAAACTGGAGGCCCATCTGACACGCGGTGAAGTAAACAAAGTTGAAACCACTCGGGGTAGCACCCCGCACGCTAGTAAATTGAGGGCGCATTGAGGACAAACTTCTTGCGCGCGAAGGATGCACTCGCGCACAATTGACCACTGCGAGGCGGCATGCACAGAAAGACGCACTCGCGCACACCCAGCACACAACACACACCAGCACACGTGTACACCGGCGTCGCCGCCGGTTGAGATGGACGGCGAGGTAGCCAACAAGCGGAGGCGGCTCGAGCCAAAACCGTATCCGGCGAGCCTGGACTTCATCAGCAGCCTCCCCGATGACATGATGCTCGTCATCATCGGCCTCCTCCCCACCAAGTCTGCCGTGTGGACCGCCCTGCTCTCCCGGCGTTGGCGCCCCCTCTTGCGCTGCGTCCCCCTCAACCTCACCGTCGACAGCTGCCTCTGCGACGGGGATTGCAAACGCATGGCCGCAGTCTCCAAGATCCTTTCATCGCACCCTGGGCCAGCCAGACGCCTTGACATCCGCATGTTCAGTACCAACTGCAAGGTCAAACCCAAGTTCGACGAGTGGTTCTTATCCCCCGCCCTAGATCAGCTCGAGGAGCTCAGCTTTGAAGCTGGACGATGTTGCTCTCGGCCGCCGTCCGCGCTCCACCTCACGCCAACGCAATGCCGCGCCAGCTTCAGCTCCTGCTATCTTCCCCAGATTAATGCCACGCCCGCCCTTCTTCTCCCTCAACTCAAGCAGCTCGACCTCTTTGACGTTTTCATCTCGAAGAAGGCTATGGAGTACCTGCTCCGCAGCTGTACTGCACTCGAGTACCTTCGTCTTGAGCAGATCCATGGGTTCATTAGCCTCCACATCGCCTCGACGAATCTCCGATGGATTTATGTGTCTTGCTGGCCCCGCAACAAGACATCAATTGGGAAGAGATCATTCCAGCTGTTCCACGTTATGGTCATTGAGAATGCGCCTTTCCTTGAGAGATTGCTTGTATCGGATCTAGAAGGTCCAACAAAAATCAGGGTTATTGATGCGCCGAAATTGACAGCGTTGGTGTACTCGTCTGCCAAATTCTCCGAACTCTTTATTGGATCCGTAATCGTTCAGGTACAACACTCATCTTCTTCTCCGCCTTCTTGAAATTCACATTTTTTAATTTCTTCTTGATGTATTTACGACTGTCTTCCAGAAAATGATTCCCACAAGCTTGACCCAGTCCATGCGCACAGTGAAGATCTTAGCACTAAAATCTATCGGCCCCAATCTGGATCAAGTTGTTGGATTCCTTACATGCTTTCTGTGCACGGAGAAGCTACTCATCGAGGTGAAACTTCTTTCCTATAAGTAAACGGTAATCACAACGTAGCTCAATTTTTTTGTAATTTTCCCAAATTACGATGACAAGTGTAGTGTTCAAAACTGCATCTACGCACTGCACCGGAAGAAATGTTTTTAGTATTATTTTTCTCACGTGATCACCTGCATCATTTTTTATGTTGTACTACTACTATAGTAGCCTAGGCTAGTCATAGTGGAAAGTAACTTAGACTACTCCAGTAACTCTATGGTTACCCTAAGAGCAAGTACTACCTCCGTCCTGGTTTACTCTTCCAATTTTGTAGTATCAAAATTTGACCATAGATTTAACTGACAAAATGTTAATGCATGTCACTAAGAACTATATTGTTGGATTCGTATTTGAACATAATTTCAAATGTTGTAATTTTTAGTGACATGCATTGGCATTTTCTTAGGTAAATCCATGGTCAAAATTTTATACTAAATACGAGGTAGTATTCCCTCCGTCCCAAAATTCTTGTCTTACATTTGTTTAGATACGGATGTATCTAACACTAAAATGTAACTAGATACATCCGAATTTAGACAAATTTAAGACAAGAATTTTGGGATGGAGGGAGTACAAAAGTGGGCTATGTAGGCCAAAACATGTGGCAAATTCACTTGTGATTCATTTGGCATCGATGCCCCTCCATTGCTCACCTGGTGCCCCAATCTGGATCATCTACTTTGCTCCGGTGCCAAATTAACTCACGCAATGAAAAAACACTGCGTGGGAGAGAGAGAGGACTGAAGCAATAAAAAAACACTTTTTGGCAGAGTGAGAGGCTGGTGTAGTTGGTTTGATTGATTTGTTTATACATGTGGGTATGTGTGCACAGCGGTGCCAACTCTCTCACATCGCGAGAGCGGTGCCAAAATCTTATTATTTGACATCGATGCGTATTATGTGGCATACTTTTGCGAAATATGGCATCAGCCACATAGTGGAAGGCAACAAATGCCCAAGCTCTTCACGTGCTCCTAGTTAAATGAGAGGAAACAGAAAGAGAGAGAGAGAGAGAGAGTGAAAAAATATCACTAGCCTGCTAACCCTATCGTATGAGCGAATGATATTGGTACCTCTTGCTGACACGGCAATCTTATTCAGCCAGCTGCTCTAATATGTTCTCTTCTTTTGCAGATAAAAAAAGACCCGAAAGTGAAAAATGTGTTGCACTATAACAATCTCATCGAATGCCTTGATCTCTATCTTACAGAAATTGATTTGATCGACTACCGAGGCAGCACATCTAAGATTAAATTGGTCAGGTTCTTTGTTCTGGAGGCAAGTGTGCTCAAGGTAATGAGGTTTGGCGTTCTCTGGCGCAACAATGAATGGCGTGCTGATCACCGCAAGCGTCTAAGCCTAAATGACAAAGTCTCCGCAGAAGCTGAATTTGTTTTTGAAACATCAAGTGGCCAGATACTCGAAAACTTATTTTCTCATTAGTAACTTGTCAGGGCGGTGGATTTTAGTTTGTATGATAATGCTGCATCCACCTAAAGTAACGAAAGTTCTTACGTAAACTTCCTAGTAATTCCCTCTTCCTAGGTGCAACATTACTCCTAACATTTGTAATATCAGTTTGAAACTTGTAATATTGCCGTGTCCTATTCCTGCGCTTTCAAAATCCTGCGAATCAAACAGGTCCTGAGTTCGTGATGATGTTGTGCCTCCCATCTTTCACCAATAGCCATCGGATCTAGATCTGACGCATACAAACCAAGCTTCTCCTTTTTTGCAAAAATATGCCCGTACTTGTTCCCTATTTACAAACAACTCCTTGTCTCTCACAATCAGCCGTATCTCCTCCCCACCACATCTAGAAGGCGGTGGAAAAATCTGGCGCGATGGCCGCTGCTGGAGCCGTCCACCCCCAATCTTGGTGTTCCATGCAATGCACGGGCATCTACGCACAGGAAATTATGTCGAACATGGCTAGTTGTAAGCAGGCTAGCTCTACAGCCATGATAATAGTGACTGCAGACGGTGAGGCTGACTATGGTATGCCGAACACAACGCCTATACTCAGGTGTCATCTCCGGCGCAGGGTCTTGTCACTTCACTGTGAGGAGGAGCACGTAATAATTTGACCAACGGGTAGTACAGTGCTAGTACTAGTAGCACCACCGTCTGGATTTAGGAGTACTACCACGTCCATCTGGATTTTAGTATTTGACTAGCAATATCTAGTAGTAATGCATGTCACAAAAAATGTACTACTCCCTCTATAAATAAATACATGGTGTTTTATTCCTATCGGCGAGAGAACTTAATGTTTTTTTGCTAACTACTTATAGGATTACATGCAATGAACTAAACACTGCATGTCATGTTTGCTAGTCTCAAGTCATTGAAAGCATGCACGGCCCACATCTCTCATTGGTTGATATGTCACGAAATAAAAAACAAGGAGGGAGTTAATGCACCGTGTCTAAGTGTTTTGAGATTATTTGGTTTTCGTAATCTGACTTACACAACATTTTTGTTTACATGCATTAACATTTTATTAGTTAAATCAAAGGTCAAAACTTGGCGCAAAATGCAAAGGGGACCAATAAACCAGTAAACATCAAACTTCTCTCGTTTGGCCCCAACTAGAGGTCCGGTGAGATGACTATACTACACCGGCACGGAGGGGGACGCAACTTCATTCACTTACGACAACTGCCTTTGGGTGAATGACACGTGGGCCCAGGGGGTGGCTGGCCCACCTATCATACAGCCAAAGGCAGGTGCAGTAGAGGGCCGAGGAGTAGTATGAAATCCTACGCACCTACGCACGCTAACCAACGGCAAGAGTGATCGCTCGAATCTCAAGATCAGTTGACCCATGGAGGCGATGAGTGCGAGCATCAGCGGCTGTGCCAGATGGTCCACGACGCCGGCCTGCGGCCCGGCAACGAGGAACGTCTCCAGGTAGTATTGCTTGAGGCCGCCAGGGCGAGGGGCCGCTTGGACGACAGCTTCATCTCCTTGTTCGACGAGGTCCTCGTCGGTTTCCTCGACAAGTTCACCGACGTCAAGAAGCTCGCGGAAGACTTTGACGTAAGCCTCCATCCGACGCTCCCAGGCTCTGCGATGCCCGCCACCCTCAACGGCCACTATGGTGACAACCTCTTCGACGCACTGGTGGCCCTGTGACTGCCCGCCGTCGCGCCGGAGAATGTCCACCTCGAGGTCGCGCTCGCCGCGCAGCGCCTGGCGCAGCAAGACACCATCGACATAATCACCCACGTCTACGTGCAAATCGTCCACAAGGACTACTACATGCAAGAGGAGGACGATAGGATGATGGCCTTCTTGGACCGCAGGGCAACCTTGGACGGCACTGTTCAGAAGCACGTTGAGCTCGCCGCCAACGCCGCTACTCCTCACACGTCGGTTGGTGACCTGGCGCACTAGGGCGTGAGGATGTCGTTGATGGATCCACATGTATTTTTATCTTTCCGTCAAATCCATGTAGTAGTATATGATACTACAGTAATTATCTTACCTTTCACATCAACTTCATAATTTTCGTACGTACTCCATGCATGAACGGCGCCAGAACCAAACTTCTCATTACTCTAGGCGAAATCGTTATTTTTTATCTATTGATCGCGCCATGGAGCAGAACCAAATTTTACAAGTTACGAGTTCAAAAGGAAAAGCCTGCCGTGTTCGCGTCGCACCCCCACACGGTTGGTCTGGCACGCCGTTCAAGCGGGAATGCGTGCGGTGTTGCATTTTCACTTACAAGTGGGACCGCAGTTGAGCAAACCGACTATCAGCAAACCCCCACCCCGCCCACCGCGCGATGGCTGAGAAAACATAAGGGAGAAGAGATGGCTGTAGCATGGACTCCAAGAAAATTGGCGTCAGATGGGACTCGTTTTGGTGGCGTGTGCCGTACTGCTAGACGTGAATGCTAGTTATGGCCCATGCCAGCCCATTATATCGAGCCTATATCGAGGTACGTAGAACAAATTTCCTGCAGTCCGTGCTCAACCCTCCTCTATCTCTCTTCTCAGCCAGCCAGCGGACGCGCGGAGCCCATCGTCTGTTTGCTCACATGCGGCCCCACATGTCAGTGAAAATGCAAGAGGACCCACTGAACCTGCACATCTTTCACCTCGATGTTCTGGTGATGAAAAACAAATCCAAGAAAGATCTTCGGTGGCCGCTTTTGGAGTTACTCAAGAGTAGTAAGATTCTATTTACAGTTTAGCCCAAGATGCACATCTCGTGGCTTCAACTACCACTCTATTTTCTTTCATGACACGACCTGGATGCTGGATGTCCCACGTGTCGGCAAAAGGAGGAAGAACCCAACCAAATCTTCGGTTGTGCTCTCGGATTAGACTAGTTGTGCTAACTTAAATTTTTTATTGTGTACTCCCTCCGTTCCAAAATACTTGACTTCCATTTGTCCAAAAATGGATGTAACTATATACTAAAACATGTCTAGAAACATATATATTTTGACAAATAGAAGGCATGTATTGTGCAACGGAGGGAGTAGAATGGTTCCAAGTTTTTGTATTGGGAAGAAGAGTACATCCATATATTGATAGAGCGCAATTTAGTAGATGTTCTATCACTTTTAGCTAGCACAGAGGCTATAGATGAGATTAGTGCACTTGTTGATACTCCTACTTGGTATGCGTGTTGCTGCTTAGACACAGAGAAAAACGGACCGGAGGGAGTACTAGAATAGAGGCTAGACACGAGACTAGATGCGAGGAAGCAATGTCTACTTCTTTACACTCGAAGAAGAAAGAAGCACGCAAGATCGAGCCTCCGCAGATCAACAATGAATGCATCGAGAAGGCACTAATCCAACTTACAGGAGTAGTAAAATGTATTCTTGTGGTTCTTGTTTTCTTTGGTCTTGCTTTTCTAGTCAAAATTATCGTTGGAGTTCGTGCAAAACGGAGGTCCGTTTGGGGTCGTGCGTTGCAGTTGGCCTTACAAGTGGGACCGCAGTTAAGGAAACCGACTATCGGCAAACCCCCACCTCGCCCGCCGCGCGATGGCTGAGTTAGAGAAACGATGAGGTTGAAGAGATTGCTCTAGCACGGACTCCAAGGAATATGGTGTCAGATGGAAGTCATGCTGGTGGCGTGTGCCGTACTCCTGGACGTGAATGCTTGTTCTGGCCCATGCCACCCTACTACTCCTACTACTTACTATATAGTAGTAGTACTACTAGTATCGAGGATTCGAGGTGCTGGTTACATAGTAGAGTACAATATGGCTACTGTAAAAACACCCGCACAACGCGCGAAGCATGTGAAGCTAGTACAAATAGTGTACTACTATTGTTGATTGGCCTCATCCGATAACCTGTTGCAATGCACGTACAATTATGTATTCGGAAAATATTTTTTTGCCTCGTCGCACCACTCACTCACAGAAGCGGCTCGAAAGCCATTCATAAATTTAGTAAGTTTATCACAGGCATATCATTTTATTACATACAACAGGTCATCAACCCACATCGACAACGAGGATACATTATAAATACTAAAGTTTTCACCACACAACAAATAACAAGCAATGAAATGAACTTCAACTCAACCATTCCTCGGCGTTGGAAACGGTTGCTTTGAACCACAAGTGATTCTCTGGGACGGGCCATCCATTGTCGATCTGGAGACCAACGCAGTACTGATCATCCAGGCTGAAGCGGCCTACTATATCAGTATCAGGGTAGGGAACCACCCAAATGTCCGAGGTATAGACACAGTTGCTTCTCATCCAGGCTACAACAGTTGGATCACCTTTCACCATCATTGGATAGTTTTGTCCAAGGAAGAGCGAGTTTTCTCCAAGACTATCAATTCTGTACCAGGGACAAGGAGTTGGCGCTAGCACACTAGTATCCATCCCGAATACCATGCAATGGGTGTTGGAATAGGTCCGGAGAACTACACCTGCTTCCTTAGCAGTAACATCATCAGTGGGCTGTATACACACGAGAAGAGGTGATCCATCGGAATTAGTTGCCAGGCGCCAAATAGTATATGGGCGCTGCTCCTCCTCATGTTCGTGATCATCACCATCGTCATCTCCCACTTGGTTATAAAAATCTTCAAGTATAGGTGGTGGAATGTTCGCAGGACCTTGGAAACACAAGAAGAAGGTTAATTAGTAAAGGGAAACTTGCTAACCCGCATGCATGTGGATGAAACAATTATAATTACGGTGGATGACAAACGTACCGAAACAACGACTCCATGCAAAAACAGTGCCACGAGTGGTGGCAGCAAACACAAGGCCCTTGTATTCAATTGCATCACAGTACTCATCCGTGTACAGAAACTGATTTTTGAGAAATATCCATCGAGCCAAACTAGCAAGGACGGCAACAAGCTTGTCGAAGATAGCAACAACTTCATAGTTGTTGTAATTCCAAGAGCGGTTGGGAACTCGAGAAATTGCTATCTTCCATAGAAGACAGTCACCATGATTGTATTTGAACGTGCGTACAATACCAGTGTGCTCAACCTCTGGGCAGTCTGCTGAGATTTTTGGAAGTGGAACCCGGTCATGAGTGTACACATTCACAAGTTCCCACTCGCAGTTGGACCCAATGTAAACAACCCAATCTCCATTTGCGCCTGCCCAAGCCTTGCCCTCAAGCGATGGCATCTTAACATCATACGTATCATTATCAAGCGGCATCAACTTCCATAGGGCGAGGCCTCCGTCGTAACGGCGCCAGTCATCAGGGTCACGGCAAAGAAGATAGGGGAGATCAAACCGCTCCTTGACTCTTGGGTTCCTTGTAATGATGTTATTAGTTGAGTCAAGAATGGGCTTGAACGAACCTGCCATGCTAGCCGAGATGATGACGTCGCACCGATCAATGAGTTCCTCCACCACGTCATCTTTCAGATCGGGGCAAGAATAACGGGGTCGTTTCCGTCCTGTTCCCTCCATGGAGAAGATGATCGAACAATGGCAGAAGAAAGGGTGAAGGGCTGAAGGAAAATGGAGGAGGGAGAGGAAGAGTGTTGACACACTCGTCATCGGCGAGCGAGGTCACACACTGACGACAAGGCCGTCCTCTCAGACCTAGCGCCCGCGCTGGATGGCCTCCGTCCCCAAGCTCGCTGCCGTAGTGTGTGCGGAGGACGACGACCACGAGTGAAGCCACTTCCCGCCGACCCTCAGGTATGCTACCTCTTTTCGAACCATACCCTTGTTCTATTGCCCCATCTGGCACGTCGTTGCATGTCTATCTTTTTCCACTCCACCATCTTCCCAATTTTCTATCCTCTGCCTCTGCTCGCCATGCAGACGAAAACCATAATTTGCACTATTAAAGGAAACCCTACTTCATGCAGACTAATCCATGTCTGGGTTGAATAAGGAAAGGAAGGGAGACTGTACTGTCCAAGAGAGTAAGCATCGAACCCGCATCTAGGTAGAAAAGGGGAAAATCAGTAGCTAAGGAACGAGTCTTGTGTCTCTTGGTTGAAGAAGGGTAGAAAGGCATGACAACGCAATAGAGAATGACCAGGTCTATCGGTTTGTTGTCCTCACATAGGAAAAAGGTGGCTAAAGAGAACAAAAATGGGACGTAATCCACATATGCTGCCTGGATATTTGTTGCTCTGGGCAACCATACCTCCCTCACCACTCTGCGTCCGTGGAGGTACATCGTACTGGTGCGCCCATTGTCCGAATGGGCCTCCCATGCTCTTATTGCCACTTCTTTTGCTGTTAGTATAACGCCAGTAGTCAAGTCAAGCAATGCTACTGCTAAAGTGAAGCCACATTTAACTAATGCCGCTCTCAGTCTAATGCCACGGATAAATTTAAGCAATGCCATTTAATGTCACTGGATTATTTCAGGGTTAGCTGTTGATTGTGGATGTATTGTTACCTTTACATTTTTTCTAATGCCACTAGTATACCAATGCTGAAACTTGTTACCTTTAGATTTTGTATTGTTAATTCTTATAGAAACCTTACAGTGCTAGAGTTTATTGAAATCTGTTCAGTAAAACCATTGTATTGTACCCTGTAATAAACTAACTACTCTACTGTTGCACTAGCCACTGGATTTGTGCATATTTGTAGTATTGGAATGGTGTAGAGTTCACTGAAATTATCCCGGTAAAGCTAGTCACACCTTGGTTAAAATTAATGTTCATTATGTTATCGGAGGAGGTCTGTATGTTTGTCTCTAATGCCTGTCGACTACATACCTGACATCATGATGTAATGTTAAGTCATTTCCTTTTGTAGAGTGTCACTGAATTGTCAAGGTGGTGATGGCATTTTACTTTAGTAGAACTGCACACAATTTGCTTAAAAGAAGAGGAAAGGTCAAGAATGGCTCAGTTTTTCAGGAAAAAAAACTATGTATACCTTCCTGACATCAGCCGATGTTGCTTTATTTATTCCTTCAAACAGGTTGTTAGAAACAGTCTTGATACCTTTTCCCATTAAGAAATTGGAATGCTTATATTTGTGAGTCTATGCTTCAACTAGTGCCACTTTTATAGTAATCACACTTTCAATATCTATGCAAACAGGGATGCTCGATTTTAGTGGAGCTGCACAAAAAGTCCAACTGGTTCAACATTAGGAGCATGTTTTTTTCCAAACCTTTATATCCAATTGGTGGCACTATGAGCTGTTCATTACGAAGGTACATGGTTTGCTACTATCTTGCTACTCTTTTTGTACTGTCATTAGATAGTAATACTAGTGGTTTGCTAGCTGCTGGATATGTTACTAGCTGCTTGATATTTGTGCAGACAGAGATGTCTGCCCGTTGCTATTTGGCAAACAAACAAAGTGTCCGCAATTTTGGTTGAACTGCTCAAGAGAATAGTATAGTCACTGCATGCAGTGCCATTTGAAAATAGACACAAAGATTGGATAGTCACTTCATGGACTGCAGAAAAGTAGTACTGTACTATTTACTGGCCAACACTTGGTGCTTCATTGCTTGTCTGATTATACAATGGGCATCATTTTGCCTAAGTTAAAGTTTTTATTCCGAAAATAGTCTCGCGGTGTGATCGAGAGAAGACCAAATCATATTGTAGTGGATGTTCCTCCATCATGTGTGGTTCATTCTCATGGTTCCAGCTATTGGTGAAAGCACTTACGTTTGCAAGAGGAATTGTAGACTTCACAAACAAATTTGTCTTCCAGTCTGTACTGAATGTTGGCCAATAGAAGCATCCATGTTAGTAGGAAGAACATATGTTTTTTCTAGATCTTTGCTTTTGGAGCTACATATTTGTATATGATCTGTGAATCATTGAGATGCATTAACATGTTGATATTATGTATGGGAATCGTACTAGTTAGTTTTACTTGCGACGCAAGATCCGAAGTGGCTGATCTTTGCTTTTGGAGCTACATATTTGTATATGATCTGTGAATCATTGAGATGCATTAACAGTTACTTATTTCAGTTCGCTCAGTGTTTACAAGTTACTGATCGATCACTAGCTAGCCTACAAATGCGCTCCTGGCTGTTTTATTTGCGACGCAAGATGCGAAGTGGCAGTTTTTTGAATAAAAAAGCCTACCTCTGAAGAAACTGACAAGCTACACTAATGATCCTACACGGATAAAAATGCCTACCTCTGAAGAAACTGACAAGCTACAATATCGATCCTACACGGATAAATAGCGGATCACGCACGTACTACCTCCTTTCCGGTTTGTAGGGCTCAATTCAAGAAACGACCTACTCGATCCTACACGAATAAACATGCACGTACTAGTACCTCCTTTCCGGTTTGCATGGCTTAATTCAAACCTCTCACCAACCAAGGTACTCCCTCCGTCCGGGTTTATTAGTCTCGTGAGCAAAGCAGCAAGACCAAGGCATGGCAATAATTAACGGCATGCAGAAGTTTAAGCCTAACTAATTCCAGCGATTAAAGTGGCTGCATGCGTGCCCTCGGCTGCGACTCGTTGCATGCTGCTTCGCGTACTGCCTGCGAGCGACTCTGAGTGCCTGCATGCAGCCAGCCGTAATTAAGGCAACTAACTGATATGAAAAAAGATACGCTTTAATTGTTGCGGGCTTTTTAAATCCGTGGAATCATTATTGACAAGGAGGGAGATGATTCGAGTGCACTTGTTTGACCGCCATGCCGGCGTGCGACCCAGACGGGACGGGACAGCACAGTCATAATTTCAGTTTCCCTAGTTTTCCACGGCAAGCTGGTGCGCTAAGCCATTATTCATTGAATTCTGATGACCATCGCGCTACCTTCCCCCTGTAAGTACTGTTTCCCGGCCTTCTCCGGTGCCACCGTGACCCAACTCGCCATATCCTCATAAGCCCCCACCGGCCCGACGTCGCTCGCCACATCCTCCATGCGTAGGTTCCGGCGTTTAGCGTGTACCGCAGATGGCGGTCGGCATTGTCTAGTTAGCTAAGAGTAAGTTAGTACTTGTCTAGTGGGAGTAGATAGTTAACTTGGCTATGATGGTTGTCAACGTGGAAGTTCAGTACTCTATATGTGGATCAGACCTGTTACTTTGCTCTGAATGTTGAACTTTCCGTTTGAACGTATGGAATGGGCTGTTATTTTTTTAAATGGATTGTATTTGTCCTCCACGGGTTTAGAGGCTGACTTGTGGGCCTAGCAAGTTGACGCGTACACAACCAGGAGATGATTGTATGTGGAGAGGATGACAGTAGGGACCCGCCAAGGTCATCGCAGTACGCAAGCAAGTGCCTCCTTATTTCAAGCCAATAAAAAAATGGCTCCTTCTAGTGGATTTCTGACATCTGGGTCCCATGCCATTGTCAACGTAGTCAATAAACGAGAGAATTGCACAACGAGCGGCTGACACCAGGGACCCAGCAGCTCGCCCATTTATTTTTGTTTTGGGTTAATTTGATAAATGCCTCCGAGAAATGCCACTGCAATTTCCAAACTTTGAAAAATGCCATTTCATGCCATTTCTAGTGGCATTTTTCGAAGTCTGGAGTGGCGTTTTTCAAAGTTTGCAAACTGTAGTGGCGTTTTTCAAAGTTTGCAAAAATTACAATGGCATTTTTCAAAGTTTGGAAATTGCAGTGGCATTTTTATGAATCACCATAATTGGAGTGGCATTTATCTATGTTTTTTAGACTAGGCTGTGCAGGACACTCTGACCTGCCTAGACAGCCTTTTCTTTTATGTTTACCACAGACCAGCCCAGTAGTTTTTTTTTCTTTTTGAAAATGGCTAGCCCAGTTTTGTTGTGATTTGTCAAGTAAGTCGCTTTATCAGGCCTGTTGGGATGCAAATCTTTCAAGACGAGGAGAACTTCATTCGGCTGGCCGAGAAAACGAGCCTATCAGTAATGAGAAATTGGTTGTACATTTTTAAAACACATAAAACCGGCAATTAGTTTCAAATATCTTTTTTTCATCTCGAGATTTTAAACTGCATTGATTTTTAAGCGTGGACAATTTATTGGATTTTATATTGATATACATTTATTTTTAAAATCAGTCTGAATGTGACTCGAAATTTCGGGATTAAAAACAGTTCAGACCGCACCGACATATGCAAAATTTCGTATAATTTTTTAACCGTGGCCACAATATGGGTTGTAATGCTAACAAAAAGAATATGGGCTCCAAAAAACCCCGTAAGAATTAGCAAATGGGCTGTAAACTATTTGAAATAACGGCAGATGGGCTGTATGCTGTTTTCCACAGATTTGAGGCTTTCCACAGATGGACTGTATACTGTTGGATGTCCAATCAACGGCCGTCGTGCTTCTTCAATCTCTGCTCTTCCTGCTGCAGCCGCTCAAACAAGCGCCGGCTGGACTGCCTGCTCCCTCCTCCACGCGGCCGGCTGTGCTGCCGCGCAGGCCTCACCGCCCCACCGTACTCCCATCGCGGGCCTAGCCATCTCTCTACTCACCCATAGTCCCACACCTGCTGTTATTCTCCGGCGACGGCAGACGAACTAGTAAACCCTCGTACAGTCGTACTCCCCTCCGCGTGGGAAACAACTGCCGAGTCTTCCCTGCCTCCGTGTCGTTCCCTTCCTAGGCCTCGCCGTCGTCCACCGCCCTGGGGCTCTCGGCGTGGCGTGGTCAACGTGGTCAACGACCGAAATGCATCTGAAGTGGACTGTACGTGGAGAGGCTGACAGTTGGGTCCACGGCCGCACGCAAGGAAATGCCTCCTTATTACGCGCAAAATAATGATTCCTCCACCTGAAATCTGGGACCCACCGAAAGGGCCTCTGTATTTCATGGAAAAACCGTTACCGCCGCTGACAGCTCGGACCCACCAGCTATATCTTCGCACGCAAGGAAGTGCCTCCTTATTACGTCCAAAAAAATGAATGCTCCCCATACGATGTCCACTAAGTTGGCGGGGCCTACTAAGTTGACGGGGACGAAGGGCTTTGTCAACTTAGTCAATATATGCATGATTCTAGCTCGACTGACCGTACGATGTCCATCCAACGGCCGTAGTGCTTCTTCACCCTCTGGTCTTCTTGCTCCAGCCGCCCAAAGCAGCGGTGGTCCTGCCGCCTGCTCCTGCCTCCCGTGGCCGGCTGTGCTGCCGCGGAGGCCTCACCGCCTCCATACTACTCCCACCGCTGGCCAGGCCATCCCTCCACTCCACTCACCCACACCCCCTGTTATTCTACGGCGACGGCAGCGCAGCCGAAGAAGTGAACCCTCGTACTCCTCTCCGCGTGGGCATCCACTGCCGCGTTTCCCCCAGCTCCACGTCGTCCCCTTCCTAGGCCTCGCCGTCGTCCACCGCCGTGGTGCTCTCGGCGCGGCGTGGTCAATGTGGTCAACGACCGAATTCCATCGGAAGAATACTGTACGTGAAGAGGCTGACAGCTGGGTCCACGGCAGCCGCAAGGAAGTGCCTCCTTATTACGCGGAAAATAATTATTCCTCCACTTGACAGTAGGGACCCACCGGAAGGGCCACCAGTATTTCGCGAAAAAACTTTTGCCCCTGACTGCTGGGACCCACCCGACGGGCCACCGTATTTCGCAAAAAAAAACGTTCCCCCCCTGTCAGCTCAGACCCACCGGAAATGCCTCCTTATTACACATAAAAAAATGAATACCCCCTGCTAGCTGGGACCCACCTTTGTGGGAGGCTGACTTGTGGGCCTACTAAGTTGACGGGGATGGAGGGCTTTGTCAACTTAGTGCTTCTTCAACCTATGGTCTTCTTGCTCCAGCCGCCCAAAGCAGCGTCGGTCGTGCCGCATGCTCCTGCTTCCCATGGCCGGATGTGCTGCCGCGGAGGCCTCACCGCCCCCTACTATTCCCACCATTGGCTAGGCCCTACGGCGACGGTAGCCTCACATCGCAGCCGAACCAGTGAACCCTCGTACTCCTCTCCGCGCGGGCTTCCACTGTCGCGTCTTCCCCGGCTCCCCGTCGTCCCCTTCCTAGGCCTCGCCGTCGTCCACCGCCCAGGTGCTCTCGGCGTGGCGTGGTCAACGTGGTCAAGGAACGACTTCCATCGGACGTGGACTGTATGTGGAGAGGCTCACAGCTGGGTCCACGGCCGCAGCAAGGAAGTGCCTCCTTATTACGCGAAAAATAATTATTCCTCCACCTGACAGCGGGGACCCACCGGACGGGCCACCGTATTTCACGAAAAAAACGTTTCCCCCTGATTGCTGGGACCCACCAGCTGCACCTTCGCACGCAAGGAAGTGCGTCCGGGCAAAAAAAATGATTCGCCGACCCACCAGCTACATCTTCGCACGCAAGGAAGTGCATCTGGGCAAAAAAACGATTCGCCCCCCTGACTATTGGGACCTACCAGCTACATCTTCACACGCAAGGAAGTACGTCCGGGCACAAAAAAACCGATTCGCCCCCCTAACTGTCGGGATCCACCAGCTACATCTTCGCAGGCAAGGAAGTGCCTGACAGTCGGGACCCACCTGGTCGAAGCGTATGTAGGGTTGTCATTATGGTCGCAAACGTGTACGTACATATATACTGGTGGATGTAGAGGCGCGCACGTGTCGTAGTAGAGGCGCGCACGTAGCATGTACACGTACTTACAGCGGCCAGGGTGCAAGAAAGAAAATACGACCACGTACATACATACGGGCAGGGTCTCGAACGCCTACTCGCGCATACGTACATGGCTGGGTCGGAACGGAGAAACAACGTCGTCGTCGTGTTCATGGGGAGCCAACCGGATGGGTCAGAACGGAATGTGTGGTCGTGTTCATCGGGAGGGCTTGGACGGAACAGGCGATGGAAACGAGGCCTGGCGTACCGCACAACGGAGAAACGGACCTCCTTCGTTCGGAACGGGGTCCTGTTGATCGGGAGGGGTGTGGCGTACCGCAAAACGAAGGAAACGGACCTCCTACGGTCGAAACGGGGGTCCTATTATCGGGAGGGGTGTGGCGTACCGCAAAACGGACGAAACGGACTTGTGTTGGAGCGCTACAGTCGAAACGGGGTCCTGTTCATCGGGAGGGGTGTGGCGTACCGCAAAACGGATGAAACGGACTTGTGTTGGAGCGCTACAGTCGAAACGGGGTCGTGTTCATCGGGAGGGGTGTGGCGTACCGCAAAACGGACGAAACGGACTTGGGTTGGAGCGCTACGGTCGAAACGGGGGTCCTGTTCCTCGGGAGGGGTGTGGCGTACCGCAAAACGAAGGAAACGGACCTCCTACGGTCGAAACGGGGGTCCTATTATCGGGAGGGGTGTGGCGTACCGCAAAACGGACGAAACGGACTTGTGTTGGAGCGCTACAGTCGAAACGGGGTCCTGTTCATCGGGAGGGGTGTGGCGTACCGCAAAACGGATGAAACGGACTTGTGTTGGAGCGCTACAGTCGAAACGGGGGTCCTGTTCATCGGGAGGGGTGTGGCGTATCACAAAACGGGACTCCACTGGATACTGTTCATCTCCACCGTCGACCTCCTCCAGCCTCCATGGGCTACCGTCGACCTCCTCCAGCCTCCACGGGCTCCTGTTCATTCAGCCTCCACCGTGCGCTACTCCACCGGCTACTTTTCAACCACCCCTCCACCGTGTACTGTTCATCCAACCCTCCACACCACGGGGTCATGTTCAACCACCCCTCCACGGCCACCCCTCCACCGTCTACTGTTCATCCATCCCTCCACACCACGGGGTCCTGTTCATCCAGAACGCCACCACTCACTGTTCATCCAACCCCCCCGCCCCTCCCCCCCCCCCCCCCCCCCCCCCCCCCCCCCCCGCCCCCCGCAACGCTCACTGTTCATCCAATCGATCGGCTTCAGTTAGCAGCAGTAGCAAAGGAATCGCTCCATCGAGTTCAGTTAATAGCCATCGATCGATCGCTCGGGTTCAGTAACGCGTAGCCTGTAGTGCAATCACTCGGGTTCAGTTAGAGCCCAACGCCTCGCTCGGGTTCAGTTAGAGCCAACACCTCGCACACACGCGTGAAACGTGTACGAGAGAAACGCGCATCGCTCAGCCCCTGACCTTCCACCGTAACGGGCAACTCCCCGAAATTTTCCTCCTCCTCGCTTCTACCACGGTTTTTTCCGTCATGGACGGCACAAAGAATATCATGCAGCTGCGTCTCCGGCCCGCCCAGGACGAAAAGCCCATTTTCTATCATGATTTTTTGTCATAGAAGTAGGAGCCCACCACATCTATGATGATACCGGGTTTTGTCACAATTATCATCATAGAAGTGTCATATGTATGACAGAAAAAAAATTCGTAAGGCCCAAAATGTCACGGATGTGTCTTTTTTTTGTTGTGAACACAAGTTGTTGTGGGCGTTGGTTTTGTTCAATATGCTTACCGTTACTAGTCCTATCTTGTTTCGACGGTATTGTGGGATGAAGCGGCCCGGACCGACCTTACACGTACACTTACATGAGACAGGTTCCGCCGACTTACATGCACTTGTTGCATAAGGTGGCTAGCGGGCGCCAGTCTCTCCCACTTCGGTCGGATCGGATTCGATGAAAAGGGTCCTTATGAAGGGTAAATAGCAATTGGCATATCACGCTGTGGTTTTGGCGTAGGTAAGAAACGTTCTTGCTAGAAACCTATAGCAGCCACGTAAAAACTTGCAACAACAATTAGAGGACGTCTAACTTGTTTTTGCAGCATATGCCGCGTGACGTGATATGGCCAAAAAGGATGTGATGAATGAAATATATGTGATGTATGAGATTGATCATGTTCTTGTAATAGGAATCACGACTTGCATGTCGATGAGTATGACAACCGGCAGGAGCCATAGGAGTTGTCTTAATTTATTGTATGACCTGCGTAGTAGAAGTAATTACTTTACTTTATTGCTAAACCGTTAGCCATAGTAGTAGAAGTAATTGTTGGCGAGACAACTTTATGGAGACACGATGATGGAGATCATGATGATGGAGATCATGGTGTCATCCGGGGACGATGATGATCATGGCGCCCCGAAGATGGAGATCAAAAGGAGCAAAATGATATTGGCCATATCATGTCACTATTTGATTGCATGAGATGTTTATCATGGTTTACATCTTATTTTCTTAGAGCGATGGTAGCATAAATAAGATGATCCCTCACTAAAATTTCAAGAAAGTGTTCCCCCTAAGTGTGCACCGTTGCGAAAGTTCATTGTTTCGAAGCACCACGTGATGATCGGGTGTGATAGATTCTAACGTTCACATACAACGGGTGTAAGCCAGATTTACACATGCAAAACACTTAGGTTGACTTGACGAGCCTAGCATGTACAGACATGGCCTCGGTACACAAGAGACCGAAAGGTCGAACATGAGTCATATAGTACATACGATCAACATGAAGATGTTCATCGATGATGACTAGTCCGTCTCACGTGATGATCGGACACGACCTAGTTGACTCGGATCATGTATCACTTAGATGACTAGAGGGATGTCTATCTGAGTGGGATTTCATTAGATGAACTTAATTACCCTGAAAATAGTCAAAAGGTCTTTGCAAATTATGTCGTAGCTCGCACTTTAGTTCTACTGTTTTAGATATGTTCCTAGAGAGAATTTAGTTGAAAGTTAATAGTAGCAATTATGCAGACTGGGTCCGTAAACTGAGGATTGTCCTCATTGCTGGGTAGAAGGCTTATGTCCTTAATGCACCGCTCGGTGTGCTGAACCTCGAACATCGTGTGTGGATGTTGTGAACATCTGACATACACGTTTTGATGACTACGTGATAGTTCAGTAATGTTAAAACGGTTTAGAATTGAGGTGCCGAAGACGATTTTGAAACGTCGCGGAACATATGAGATGTTCCAAGGGCTGAAATTGGGATTTCAGGCTAGTGCCCACGTCAAGAGGTATGAGACCTCTGACGAGTTTCTTAGCCTACAAACTAAGGGAGGAAAGCTCAATCGTTGAGCATGTGCTCAAATTATCTGAGTACTACAATCACTTGAATCAAGTGGGAGTTAACCTTCCAGATTAGATAGTGATGTTTCTCCGAAGTCACTGCCACCAAGCTACTAGAGCTTCGTGATGAACTATAACATATCAGGGATAGATATGATGATCCTTGAGCTATTCGCGATGTTTGACCCCGCGAAAGTAGAAATCAAGAAGGATCATCAATTGTTGATGGTTAGTGAAACCACTAGTCTCAAGAATGGCAAGGGCAAGAAGGGATACTTCATGAAACAACAAATCAGTTGTTGCTCTAGTGAAGAAACCCAAGGCTGAACCCAAAACCGAGACTAAGTGCTTCTTTAATGAGGGGAACGGTCACTGAAGCAGAACTACCCTAGATGAGAAGGCTGGCAAGGTCGACAGAAGTATATTGGATATACATTATATTAATGTGTACTTTACTAATACAGAAGTGTTAGTAACTCGAAATAAAAGGCTACGGAATAAACGGAGACTAGCTAAAGGCAAGGTGATGATATGTGTTGGAAATATTTCCAAGTTTGATGCTATCAAACATCGCACGCTCCCTCTACCATCGGGATTGGTGTTAAACCTAAATAATTGTTATTTGGTGTTTGCGTTGAGCATAGACATGATTGGATTATGTTTATTGCAACACGCTTATTCATTTATGGAGAATAATGGTTACTCTATTTTATTTGCATAATGCCTTCAATGGTCTTGCACCTAAAATGAATGGTTTATTGAATCTCGATGGTAGTGATACACATGTTCATTCCAAAAGATATAATATAGTAATGATATAGTGCCACCTACTTGTGGTACTGCCATTTGAGTCATATTGGTATAAAACACATGAAGAAACTTTTGGGGAACGTTGCAGAAAATTAAAAAATTTCCTACGGTTTCACCAAGATCCATCTATGAGTTCATCTAAGCAACGAGTCAAGGGAGTGAGTTTGCATCTACATACCACTTGTAGATCGACTACGGAAGCGTTCGAGGGAGTGGTGATGATGGAGTCGTACTCAACGTGATTCCGATCACCGATGACCAAGTGTTGAACGGACAGCACCTCCGCGTTCAACACACGTACGGTACGGGTGACGTATCCTCCGTCTTGATCCAGCAAGGAGGAAGGAGAGGTTGAGGAAGACAACTCCACCGGCAGCACGACGGCGTGATGATGGTGGAGAAGCAGTACTCCGACAGGGCTTCGCCGAGCACACAACGGAGGAGGAGAGGTGTTGGGGAGGGGAGGGCTGCGCCTTGGCTTGGGTGCGGCTGCCCTCCCCTCACCCCTCTATTTATAGGGGGAAGGGAGAAGGGGGGCCGGCCCCTCTAGATGCATCTAGAGGGGGGGCGGCGGCCAAGGGGAGGGGTGGCTTGCCCCCCAAGCAAGGGGGGGGCGCCCCCCTCTAGGGTTCCCCTCAAACCCTAGGCGCATGGGCCAAAAGGGGGGGTGCGCCCAGCCAACCAGGGGCTGGCTCCTTCCCCCATGCAGCCCAAGTGGCCCCCCGGGAGGGGTGGCCCCTCCCGGTGGACCTCCGGAACCCTTTCGGTGACCCCGGTACAATACCGATATGCCCCGAAACCTTTCCGGTGTCCGTTTGACAACTTCCCATATATAAATCTTTACCTCCGGACCCTTCCAGAACTCCTCGTGACGTCCGGGATCTCATCCGGGACTCCGAACAACATTCGGAAATCACATACAAGTCTTCCTAATAACCCTAGCATCACCGAACCTTAAGTGTGTAGACCCTACGGGTTCGGGAGACATGCAGACATTACCGGGATGCTCTCAGGTCAATAACCAACAGCGGGATCTGGATACCCATGTTGGCTCCCACATGCTCCTCGATGACGTCATCGGATGAACCACGATGTCGAGAATTCAAGCAACCCCGTATACTATTCCCTTTGTCAGACGGTATGTTACTTGCCCGAGACTCGATCGTCGGTATCCCAATACCTCGTTCAGTCTCGTTACCGGCAAGTCACTTTACTCGTACCGTAATGCATGATCCCGTGACCAGAAAATTGGTCACTTTGAGCTCATTATGATGATGCACTACCGAGTGGGCCCAGTGATACCTCTCCGTAATACGGAGTGAAAAATTCCTGTCTCGATCCGTGTCAACCCAACAGACACTTTCGGAGATACCTGTAATGCACCTTTATAGTCACCCAGTTACGTTGTGACGTTTGGTACACCCAAAGCATTCCTACGGTATCCGGGAGTTACACGATCTCAAGGTCTAAGGAAGAGATACTTGACATTGGAAAAAGCTCTAGCAAAACGAACTACACGATCTTGTGCTATGCTTAGGATTGGGTCTTGTCCATCACGTCATTCTCCTAATGATGTGATCCCGTTATCAACGACATCCAATGTCCATAGTCA
>LR880972.1:918166088-918176300 GCA_904067115.1 Aegilops sharonensis
CCGCAAGGGTGTGAACTTCGGGATACATCGTCGTCTCCGCGTGCCTCGGTTATCTCTTACCCGAGCCCTTTACTTATGCACTTTACTTTGTGATAGCCATATTGTTCTTTGTCATATATCTTGCTATCACATAGTTGATTATCTTGCTTAGCATAAGTTGTTGGTGCACATAGGTGAGCCTAGTTGTTTTAGGTTTTGTGCTTGACAAATTAACCGTTAGGTTTATTCCGCATTTGTTCAAGCCTAAACCGTCATTATTTTAAAGCGCCTATTCACCCCCCCCCCCCCTCTAGGCGACATCCTCGATCTTTCACCATGGCATAGACACAAATCATGGGCACGATGCACCGGAAGAGAAGCCGGTCCTTCTTGCACATGCTGTTCAGCTCGAACCCCCAATCTCGATCATCATTATACGGTCGCCAAGTAACATAGAACAAACAATGGTAAGCTCACGTGAAAGTGTTATCGAAACTATTCAAAATGTAGTTCTTATACCTAGAAAGGCGTGAGAGCATCAAACTCGTTGCTGAAGACCTTGTACAAGGCCTTCGATTCCCCCGTGTAGACACACACCACGTCCCAAGCGTATGCTCGATCGGGTTCTGATCATCTTCGTCATCTCCGCCATAGTCCGTCCATGCACGCGAGTGCAGCTTCTCCGGACGGCCCACCGGGATTCGCTCCCACATCCAAATGGAGAGGCCCCATACACATCCACACATACCAGACGTGACTTCCGCCCTCTGGGTCGCGTCGTCAAGCTACAAACCAAGTATAGATGATAAGATGTCAAAATCTAAAGCAGCACACATCCATGATATTTGAAAGAAAGTGATATTCACTTACCGAACGGTATAGGTAGGCGAGTCTGGCGGCCCCCCAGCTATACCCCGCATCCCAGTCCTTTAGGAAGTCGAGATACATCCATAGGGCAGTGTTCTCGGAGCAGTCCGGAAACACTACCTCAGTGAGAAGATACCACAGGTAGGCCCTGGCGTACTGCTCCACCACCCGGGGTTGGGCATCTTCCGAGCACTTGCTCCGGTGCTCGAGGAGCCATGACAGCGGTATGCCAGAAGTCCGGTTGCTCTTAACGGGGGGAGGGGGGCAGTCGCCGATGAGGGTGACAACCCTATCGTGCCAGTTCGCCCTCTCCACTCTTCCTGTTAGAGCACGACCCTCGAGCGGTAGGGCCATAATCATCGCCCAATCCTCAAGGGTCACGGTCATCTTCCCACATGGGAGATGGAAGTTGTGCGTCTCTGGCCGCCACCGGTCGATCAAAGCCATGAGAGCTGAGTGGAAGAGCGTCGGCGGCTTACGCTTGAACTGCAGGATGAAACCCAATAGCCGGGCTCTCCTGAAGAACGGTGTGTACCGCTCGCCGTACTCCATCTTAACCGTCGTTTTGTGAGCCCTCATCCGCAGTGGCGGCAGCATCTGTGAAAATCAATAACCAAAGCATAATTAGCATGGACATAATAGTTAGCAACTCGCTTTCATCAATTTGAAAGATTTGATTTAAGAATGGTAATTACCACTCCATTCTCAATGAAACGGGCACGGTGACGCTTGTCGAACTTAGTGTCAAGCATGGTGTACTTCATGCCGATGTCGTCCGCAAGAGGTGGCCTCCTAAAAAAATTGCATAAACATAAGCATAAGCATATCAAAAGATTTTTTAACATGAACTAGGGTTCGTCATTAACTAGGAAACATATCGATGCATAACAAAGGTTCATCACATCGAAAAAACCTATGTGTTTAATCCTTGAATAATCATATATCAAGATGATCATGAACATGAACTAAATACAATACATATATTAAGAACTAAATAAAATACATATATCAAGATGCAATCACCATGGTTCAAATGCATCCTATCATATCATATTTCTCCAACAACATCCAACATGCATCATATCATATTGTTTTCAAAAATAAAAACCATGAACTAGGGTTCATCTTGAGGGATTAACCATGTTTACTCCAACAAAATCCACTACTTGCATCATATAAGATCCACATGCATCCTATATCAAAACAAATATCTCCAATATTCATTATATCAAAAAAATTTAACACAAAAAATTATGAACTAGGTTCATCTTGAGGGTCCAACATTTGTTCTCCAACTATATCCACTACTTGCATCATAGCATATGAACATGCATCATCATATCACAATAAATTCCTCCAACATGCATCATATTTAAAAAAAAATCCTCCAAAAATAATATGAACTAGGGTTCATATTCACATAACCATACCAACTAGTGACTAGAGTTCATATCTAACCAATATAACATCTATCATCAACCTAAATCAATTCTAGGGTTCAAAATATTTAAATCTAGTTCAAGAAGGGGGTGATTTGAATCAAATAATGTGACGAATCGGTAGCTATTTGACTAAAACTAATTGGAGGGATCGAAGGAGCTTACTTTTCTTTCTTCGGGGCCATCTCGATCCGCAAAAATGGTGAAGAAACGATGAAGATCAGAGGGGGAGTGGAGGAGATGAGAAAGGGCGAGAGGATCTGCTGTTCTTGAGGGGTGGTTGGGTGGGGGGATAAGGGGGTGGGGCGGCCGGCCCGCGGGCTTATAACTACCCACACCCTACCACCAGGGTCCCTGGCGGTAGGATCGGACAGGCTACCGCCAGGACCAGCGGCGGTAGGGTGTGACGGAGGGGGACGGGAGGCCGTTACCGCTGCTAACGTGGATAAGTTTCCTACCGCCAGGCCCCCTGGCGGTAGGAAAGAAGGGTCGGATTTCAAAAAAGAAAAATCAAACGGGGTCAGATCCAAATTTTATACATGCGAAGGGTCAAAACACGAAATTTTGCCTCAAGCAGTAGTGCTGCTCGTGCGGGTTCCCTCTCATGCCTTTCAAAAAAATGTTCTACTAATTGCTTTTTAGTTTAACCTGCATAATGACCACTATTTTTGCCTTGCTGACCGATGCACCATCGGTTTTGACTACGACCGAGCGTTGTTTTTCCCGTCCGCAATCATAGGAGTGACTGACGGGGTTCTCCCTGTTTTCCAGGTCAAACAACCAACACCCTTCGTGCCGTAGTTTTCCAGGTCAAACAGCACACGGGCGCATGTGGCGAGGACGGCGGCGGCAAAGAAGGGGGACGCACGAGGACGACATTTTCTCCGGGCACGCGAGCTGGTCGTGGGTGGCGCCGTCGCGATAGTGCCCCTGCCCCGTGCGCGTGCGCGTCTGTCCCGTCTGATGCACCGACCCGGCCGGCCGCCGCTGCGCGTGCAACGTGAACCGGTCGTGGTGATGTGGCGCCGAGACATTTGTGGCGATAGTGTCGTCCGCCGTGCGCGTGCACATCCATCTCATCTGAGGCGCCGCCTCGCCCGGCCGCCGCTGCGTGACGAGTCTACAATAACGTCTCTCTTAACCTGAACACTGAAATCGCCTGTAACCTTTGGGATCAAGTGGTTCAAATGTAGTTTGTGTCATTCAACACGACACCTCGGACCTGCCCGGATGTCCGTTTTTCGCAAACCAAGCGTAAACCGGGGACCTGCGGGCGACCGGACCGCATCGACGCACTCAATCTAGTCTACTCTGGTACTTCAAAATCCGAAACATGAAAGCAGCTGTGCTACTCCATCGATCACAATATTCGGTTACCCCACACACGACATTAACTACAGCTCTACCTGCCCCGTATCAACCTCTGGACACGGGAAGATCACATTGTCCTTGGAGCGGCAGCAGTCTGTACCAGGAGTACAACAGCGCGCCGTGGAAAGGTTCTCATGTGGATCCATCCGACGTCCATTACAAACGGGTACGGTAGTTCCCGATCCATCTCGATTTTCAAATGTTGCCATCGTCAATGTTTGTCCAGGTGCATTCGCTTAATTTACTACAGTACTAGTACTGCTTAGCTTAACACGGAGTGGTTGATGCTGCTCCTGCAGATGCTGCTTGAGTTGACGGTCCGTGAAAAGCCGGAGGGGCCACGATCGTCCAAACATATATTCATCAGATGTTTCAATAAAGAGGGACGAAAGAATGGAGAGGATTTGGGGTATGCAGGTGCTGGGGCGGCGAGCCTCTCGTGCGTGTCTTTGGTTTTTTCTTTTTGGCTTTTGTTATTTAAACTTGCATATCTTTATTTTTTTTCTTTCAAAACTTAGTATGATAGACCGTTAAATCACCATGTTAGTACATGCGTCCGACAAAAAAAATCACTTGAAATTTCAACTCTGAAACCTCGTACTCATGAACAACAAAATTGGAATTTTCAGATGCATAATCAGACGTTTCATCAATGATTAAAAATTAAAACTTGATTTGCCTCTCCTGTAGGATCCAACTACTTCACGAATCACGAAGCAATCGAGCGACGGAGCAGGGGTTGATACGTGTGTGTCCCTATAAATTTCCGGACGAAAGAAGCGAGGGAGAAAAAAATGATGGTGTCCGAGGCTAAGGGCCTGTTCTGAAACTGCCCAGCTTCTCTAAAACTTCTTAGATCTAGCTTCTCGCATGACTTCTCGCTTCAGGTGGCGACTCAAAAGCGTTCGGCTGCCTCATAGCTTCTCCCAGCGCCATTTTGATCTGGCAGCCCAGCTAGGGGACTTCTGGCCCGTCTGTTGCCACCTTGGGCCGGCTGAAAGCAGCCCATATTGGCGTGAACGAGGAGGAGCCGGTGTGTGTGGTACCCTTTTACGAGCGAGGAGGAGCGAGGGATCGAACCGTTTTCTTTGCCGGTGGCATTATGGCCGTAAATATGTCCCAACTCCAGATTCTTGTAAACATGGAGCTGCGTTTCCCTAGCTTCAGAAAATTACACTGCAGCCCAAGATGGCTTCGTGAAGTTTAGCTTTTTGGAGTTGAGGCGTTCGGGTTCTTGTAAACATGGAGCTGCGTTTCCCTAGCTTCAGAAAATTACACTGCAGCCCAAAATGGCTTCGTGAAGTTTAGCTTTTTGGAGTTGAGGCGTTCGGGTTCTTGTAAACATGGAGCTGCGTTTCCCTAGCTTCAGAAAATTACACTGCAGCCCAAGATGGCTTCGTGAAGTTTAGCTTTTTGGAGTTGAGGCGTTCGGGTTCTTGTAAACATGGAGCTGCGTTTCCCTAGCTTCAGAAAATTACACTGCAGCCCAAGATGGCTTCGTGAAGTTTAGCTTTTTGGAGTTGAGGCGTTCGGGCTGAAACCAGGCTGAGAAGTTGTGAAGTTTGGAATTGAAGGACATCAGAACAGGCCCTAGTTGATGGTGTTTGCTCACAACCAGACTCCCCTGGAACCCCTTCCTGTTGGAGATGCCCTGAACCGGACACAATATCTCATTTCATAAGACCATGACATGGGCAGTGAATTTATGGAGCCCGGTTGCAATGGAAGCTGCCACGTCCATGGTACGTCGATGCACACATGCAACTGTGCTACTCCCTTCGTTTTTAAATATTTGTCTTTCTAGCATTTCAAATGAACTACCACATACGAATATATATAGACATATTTTAAAGTGTATATTCACTTATTTTTGCTTCGTATTTGTCACTTGTTAAAATCTTTAGAAAAACAAATATTTAGTAACGGAGGGAGTAGAATAGATCACGTATATATATGGCGACCGTATTTTATTTCACCCGAACTGACCGAGCACTTACTTCATCTCAGTCCTTAACGTGAGCAGCAGCATGGCTGCATGGGCGCATGAGCAAAGAATGCCAGGAGGAGAGTGGGTGAACCGAATCCACGTCGCCGTCGTGGCCCGTTAAATCTGATTCCTGCGCGCGAACCACTCGTCATGACCCACCCGGACTAAACATCCATATCACTTCCACGATTCCACAACGAGAAGAATGTCCGCTACGTAGGTACGCACGCTTGTTGTTGAGCTTCTCCAACAAGACTCGTTGGGCGGGAGTAGCAGAGCTGCCTGCAATTCGTAAGCAGAGCGGCAAGATACGCACCACACACATTTGTACAGAACAATATTATACGGTATCACCACTGGTGTTACTGCCCGTGAGCAACCGCAAGTTAATTGCACATAAATTTGAAGCGTAGCACAGCGAACTTCGGGCTCTCCCTTGGAATAATTGCTCCGTACAGAGGCCTGGTTTTCTTTGTCATGCTGGCGATGGACCGACTTGGCGTCCGTACGGTGGATGGAGACCAGAAACCGGGCCTCTGTATCGTCAACCCACGAACCCCACGGCAAGGCGTAAAGCAACGGAGCAGGACGTGCACGTGCCCAACCCCACGATTGGACTTGATGAAGTGGTTGTTAGCGTCGCACTGCCCGCCCGCCGGCCGGCCGTGTGGTCAAAACACTAAGGGTATCTCCAGCCGTGCCCCACCCAACAACAGCTAGGAGGAGCTCCTATGGCGGCCACCCCGTCCCGCGCCTACGCCTCGCCGCCCCGGCCACGACCACGCCGCGCCGTCACGAGCAGGCGAAGGCCACCCCGGCTGGTTCCCACGTAGGCCACCTCGTCCGCGCCTCCCGCGCCCACGCCATCCAGGCCACGTGCGTGCACTTCCAGCTGGCAGGCAACGGCGGGGCCGTTGCAGCGCCCGGCAAGGTTGCGTTCGAGCTCCGGTGGAGCCGCGCCCGTCATCGGTGGCAGGTACCTGCGGGTGCCGGTGCCGTCCGACGTGCAGCTGCTGGAGGAGTCGTCGTCCGTCTCCGCATCGACAAGGAGGTCAGGGTCAAGGCGAGGAGGAGCGCCCGTTCCCGTGCCTGGCCGCCTCCGTGCCTGTTCCAGCGCGACCGCTCGTCGTCCATGTCCATGGTGCACCGGCCCAGCGGCGCCGTCAGCACCGTCGCCGCGTCCGTCGCCCCTGCCGCCGGCGCCGTGGACTGCACGCACCCCGGTGTCCCGCGAGGTCTTGGTGTGCCCAGCTTCGGCTACGACGGACCCAGCGCCGCAGACGGGGACGGCGACGAGCGGCGCAGCCTGCCGGTGCTGGAGTCAAGGACGAGGCGGCGCGTGGAGGAGCAGCACTGCAGGGGAGGCCCGCGATGCAGCTTGGGCTCGTCGAGAACAGGACGCCATGGACGAGAAGGACGCCATGGACGAGCTCCCCGCCTCCCTGCTCCGGCGCCCTGCCCGCGAGCTCTGGCGCCCGCCCGCCATGACGCCCCCCGTGCCCCAGCTCCGGCGCCCTGCTCGCCGCGCCCGTTCCATCCCGTGTGCGCCGGCTTCGGTGGGTGGGGGATGGGGGAGCGTGAGCACGTGGGTGGGCCTGCAGAAAAGAGAGGGAGAGAGAGAGAGGAGAGAGGGAGTTGAGACACTGAAAGTGGGCCATTTGCATGCAAAACAAGAGTGCCGGCATCCCCAGCTGCCTCCCTGGGGGCTGGGTTTCGCCTGGTCGCGCCGGCCGTGTTTTTCCTCGAATCCGGCGAAAACTGGACTCTTGGGGTGACGAGTGGGAAGAATTTTACTCGCCGGCGGTGAAAAAGTGTCTGGGGAGGTCTTCCTGGGGGCGCGGCTGAAAATGCCCTAACAAAGCTTAAGATAAGAGTGGTGGCTACACTTTTTGGGCGGCGGATAAGGCAACGCTCGGTCAGGTTCAAGTCACTCACCACTACAAAGAAAACACATGCTACCGCAAAATAACAAACAAAGAAAATACAGACATGCTTGGCAAAGCTCACCTGACTTGAGTTGGACTAGTACCTATCGGCATGGTGGCCGTGGAAAGAAGAGGCTTTGCGGTCGCGAGCGTGCATGTACAGTGCAGTGCGACGCATGTGGTGGTGGTGGCTACGACTGCGCGAGGGCGGCGGCGAGAGGAAACCGACCGGAAGCCACCCGACTTTTACTCCGGCCACGTGAGCCTGCCATGGGCGGCGCCAATACATGCATGGCCATGCCATCCATTCGCCGTGCGCGCCCGCAGATCTCGGACACCGCCCGCCGCTACGCGACGAGTACACCGTGCACCATACGACTCTCTTTCCTGCCAGAAAATGCCGAACCCGACGGATTTTTCATCTTGTTAAACTCAAAACCTGGACTTTGCTTTTGGGGAAGGTGACAGCGTAGACTTGTCTACATGGATATAGCTACACTGTTGATTTCCCTCGCCAGAAAAAAGGCCACACAGTTGATTTTTTTTTTTGTGCTTAAGTGTATCATCGCGTTCGGAAGTATAATCTCTACAAGGGGGGTGGGGTTGTGCGTTTGTTGGTAAAGCTTCCTCTCCTCGTCGTGCATTAACTCATTCAAATCAAATCAAAAAATTCTGCAGCGCCTTTGTTTGTTGGTATAAGGTAATTACATTAACTTCATTAAATCAAATCATCTAGCTATATGTTGAATGCGAACAATCAAATCTTTTGCGTGAACTAAATCAAATAAAATCAAATCACTTCCTACATTAGAATATTCGGGTGTATGATATATGTTAGACACAATTGACGTAGAACCATTAGAATATGTATGCTCCGCTGCTGCAATGCACGGAAATTACTAGTGATTTCAATAAGTGTGATAATATGCATCGCCTGATTGTCCCCCTTTCGAGTTCAACTCTGGCTTTGTAGGTGCCTGAATAGGCCCGGGCCTATCAGACGAAAAGCTCGTGCCAAAATGAGTTTGGAAAAGTTCTGGATTCAAGCGAAGACTGATCATGTAATCACTACTGCTTGAATGAAAATGAAGCACTGTCTCTGGCTTTGGACCTTGCATGCAATCAGAAAGTTGTTGCCACCGACTGTTTGCCTATATATAGTGAACCATTTGAACAGTGAATACATGAGAAACAGTGGACGATCGAGCCCAAAATGCTAGTGGGGCTGAAGTTGGACTGGGCCTTTTTTTCATTTATTCAACATGTATATGGGGTTGGGCCAAGATCTTAGGGTGGACCCAGCCCAACACTACACCTACTGGATACGCCCCTGCATAGGGACTTCTACAACTATCATTCAAGAAGTAGGAAGAAGATTTAGGCCCTCTTTGATTCACAGGATTTTCAAAACGTAGGAATAGGAGAAGTATAGGGTTGGAGTGGCATGCACACATAAATCCTACAGGATTAGCATGGAGTGTTTGATGACACAGGAAAAGCAAAGGAATTGTAAAAAGAGGTTGGAGTGGATGTTAGATTTCCTATGAAATGTAGTACAAAAGATTTCATAGGAAAAATTCCTATGGGATCCAATCCTATGAATCAAACGACCAACATAGGAAAAATTCTTAAGGATTTCAATCCTCCAGAAATCCTATAGAATTCCTTTGAATCAAAGGAGCCCTTAAGGTTTTGCAAGATATCGTTCATCAGAAGAGAAGCATGAACTTGGAAGCTCACTGCTTGTCAAACAGCTGCAACTACATTACATTATGGTCGGAATGTGTGGCTGGGTAATAGACCAAAGATTATCGGTATCCTTGAATTTTTTTTTGAGTTAATAAAGTGTCTTTTCGGGGGTGAGTTAATAAACTGGTTCAAGTGCTAAAAAATATAATCACTATTGCATGTAATTCCATCGTTCGCGAGTTGGATCCTTAAGCTACTGGTACGGAGGAGTATCATATTCTAATATTATACATATAATACCAATATATGATATTACCTTCATAGCCTCAAGTTATTATAGGCCAGTACTTTAGATGATCCCATTTCATTGTCATGCATGAAACATATTAACACATTATTTATCATGCTATGAAACATTCTTTTTCTTTGATTTAATTGTATGTCATCTCAACAAAATTTCCTACTTGGTATGCATGACGACCCAATACGAAAGGCTCCGCAGTGCAGTGACAATAAAGGTTCGATGCAAAAGGTCGCATATAGCACACCTTTGCCCAGAACTGCAACACCACTTTTGTTTAGGGCGCGCTTGGTATGGCTGCAATATAATATGGTGGTACTAATTTACGAGTGTATCTTACCGGGACACGAGTATTTTCCGGCTCGAAACAAGACTGGTGGGTGGAGACGTACAAGTGTATTTAAAAGAAAAACGGTAATCCAAACAGAGCCTAAAGGACTTCCGACCACCATTCTCGTTTTTTCCTAAGACATTTGACCTTACAAATCATTTACACATTGAAACACTCCCATTTTCCAAAAACAACATTTTCACATAGACTTTCATGGTCCGGACCTGTTATTACCTCATTTAATTTTTTTTACATTTTGGATACGAGAATTGTCAACCATTACAATAAGAAATCATATATACATCGGTTAACTGAAAAATCAC
>LR880972.1:918176740-918227105 GCA_904067115.1 Aegilops sharonensis
ATTGGCCCCTTCCGCCCACCACTACCGGACCGTCACTCTACCTGTCGCCCTGCTTAAGCCGATTGGGCAGATGACCTCGCACCCTAGACCCCGACTTCGGTGCGATCTTGATGTGGTTCACTAGGGACGCTACGGCCCATTGTGTCAGCCTCGGCCATTAGTCCTCTGCACCACCAAAAACCGACTCACATGATTTTTCTAACATCCTGTGAAATAGCAAATCCGCCGATGTGTGGTTACAAAGCCATAATGTGATGATTGTTTCCCTTGAAGGCAAAGACTAGGGGTGATTAGCAGAGATTCCAAGAGTAAATTACTCTCATGAGCAAATGTGGTTGAGTTTTCTCCTCGAACTGATGAGAAAAGTTTTAGGAGAAGAACTAGAGCACTGAAAAAGGGTTATGTAAAAAAATACGGAGAGAGAAAAATGGCATTGGAGTTTTTACTGTAGAATTCCAGTTTTATTTTTCTTTGGCCGACACCGGTGGTTAAAGACTAGTAATATTCCACATTTTCAGGAAGTTCGAGCATAATTGGTTTGTTGCTAAAATTGGCATTGCCAATGTTTGACATTATGCCAAATATTGGCTACTATTTGGTTGGTTGCCAAGTTGTCTTTCTTATCTCACATGAAGTTGCCAATAATTGACAAGTCTTGATGTTGTCAATATTTGGCAATGCCAACATTTTGCTAGCCAAATATTAACAGCAAACCAATCAGGCTCTTCAAATCCCGAACCCTGAACCTGCTGCCATCTATCAGAGCATTCGACGACCCCGCACAATATTAACTACGTCTAGCCGCGTGTGTGGCGTATGTGAAACCAGCCCAGAGAGAGATACATGAACAGCGCGATTAAATCACTTGCAGCATCTACATTGGACACGGGAAGATCGCCTTGTCCATTCATTACAACTAGACGGGTACCCATAGCTCCCGATCGACGTCGATTTTAAAACGTTGGCATGCATCATCAATGCTTGTCCAGATCCTTGGCAGCAATAGTTCATGGGTGGCCTTGGCTCACCTCGGAGTGGTCGAGGCTGCTCCTGCGTGAACCGGACATGACCACCTCACTACGTGACTCACCTTTTCTTTTCCACGTACACTTTAACATGCAGAGGCTGGCGCCACCTCCATGATGGATGTACAAAAGCAAAGTATATAGGGGTGTGTTTGGTTGCCGTCGGCTATAGTACATGCGTTGCATACCCTTCTACACTTTGTCTGACTCTGAAAAAACAGCCTCATATGAAACATCTGCAAGTTGTTTGGCTGCTTGCATATGGACTTCCTGCATTAGGGGGTCAAATTTGGCACGTTGTTTGGTTGCCAGCATTGTCTCGGCGCATACAACTACATGTTGTTTGGTTGCCCGCATGAGGTATGATTAAGAGCTAGCACTTGCACTTAGCGCAGAGGGTTAACAGCTAGCAGATGAAGGGGGAGAAGAAATGCAGTGTGCGCCGGACCATGGCAACTGCGGTGGATAGTGGCCGTGGCGCCGTGTCCGACATGACGAGCATGAAGTCGTGGGCGAGCGACCCCGTCGGTGGCACGGCGAGTGACGCCGTCGGCGAACTATTTGTGGTGCTCATGCAAAGACAGTGGACAGAGGAGGAGAATGTAGTGCTCACGCCATGGTATCGTCCGTTCAGTAGGATGAGAGAGGAGTCCGAGATGATCGACGCCAGAAACCGCTCCAGTGTAGTGGGACGAGAAAGAGGAGGCCGAGATGATCGACCCCGTCAGCGACGCGGCGAACTGCAGTGTGCGCGCCATTGCAACATCAGTGCAGTAGGAGGACGACAGAGAGTAGGCCGAGATGAACAACGTCGGAAACGACTCTAGTGTAATAGGCACGAGCAAGGAGATTGAAAGAACATGTGGTGCCCCATGTTTGGTTTTGGTAATTGATGAAAATCTCTATAGACTAATGGTTGCCTTGAGTTTTATTTGAAGGATTTGTCCATAGGCTTTTATTGGAGTCCATTTGTTGGTTTCAAGGAGAGTTTGTGATGACCAAGGTGCCATTAAGGAATTACCTAAAGATTAGTCATGTGAGAGGTTGATCAAGACTAAGTCAAAGAGTGAATCAAGTTGATCAACACACAAAGCGTAGAAGATGTACCGAAAGGGATCAAGCGATCCCATGGTATGGTAAGCATTTATCAATTACGCTTTGTGTACTAACCCATGATCTTCATGAGAGTTCTTTGTGGGGTCAGGTTGTGGTGTGCAAGTTCAAGTGAAGCATCATGAAGAGATCAAATGCTTGAAGCTTGCCNGGTTGCCGTCGGCTATAGTACATGCGTTGCATACCCTTCTACACTTTGTCTGACTCTGAAAAAACAGCCTCATATGAAACATCTGCAAGTTGTTTGGCTGCTTGCATATGGACTTCCTGCATTAGGGGGTCAAATTTGGCACGTTGTTTGGTTGCCAGCATTGTCTCGGCGCATACAACTACATGTTGTTTGGTTGCCCGCATGAGGTATGATTAAGAGCTAGCACTTGCACTTAGCGCAGAGGGTTAACAGCTAGCAGATGAAGGGGGAGAAGAAATGCAGTGTGCGCCGGACCATGGCAACTGCGGTGGATAGTGGCCGTGGCGCCGTGTCCGACATGACGAGCATGAAGTCGTGGGCGAGCGACCCCGTCGGTGGCACGGCGAGTGACGCCGTCGGCGAACTATTTGTGGTGCTCATGCAAAGACAGTGGACAGAGGAGGAGAATGTAGTGCTCACGCCATGGTATCGTCCGTTCAGTAGGATGAGAGAGGAGTCCGAGATGATCGACGCCAGAAACCGCTCCAGTGTAGTGGGACGAGAAAGAGGAGGCCGAGATGATCGACCCCGTCAGCGACGCGGCGAACTGCAGTGTGCGCGCCATTGCAACATCAGTGCAGTAGGAGGACGACAGAGAGTAGGCCGAGATGAACAACGTCGGAAACGACTCTAGTGTAATAGGCACGAGCAAGGAGATTGAAAGAACATGTGGTGCCCCATGTTTGGTTTTGGTAATTGATGAAAATCTCTATAGACTAATGGTTGCCTTGAGTTTTATTTGAAGGATTTGTCCATAGGCTTTTATTGGAGTCCATTTGTTGGTTTCAAGGAGAGTTTGTGATGACCAAGGTGCCATTAAGGAATTACCTAAAGATTAGTCATGTGAGAGGTTGATCAAGACTAAGTCAAAGAGTGAATCAAGTTGATCAACACACAAAGCGTAGAAGATGTACCGAAAGGGATCAAGCGATCCCATGGTATGGTAAGCATTTATCAATTACGCTTTGTGTACTAACCCATGATCTTCATGAGAGTTCTTTGTGGGGTCAGGTTGTGGTGTGCAAGTTCAAGTGAAGCATCATGAAGAGATCAAATGCTTGAAGCTTGCCGTCCATTATGGTGACAATGTACTTGTGAAGATGTGTGGAAGAGTGGCTCACCCATAGTGGAGTTTGGGGGAGCAATCAACTAGTCTTCATTGAGCCAACGCAATCAAGAAAGGTGGTCCAACTTGAGGGAGTCAAGATCGTCATCATCTAGCTCAAGTGGACCATGTGCAAGGCAAAGGTTTGCCCTTGATAGGTTTTCTATTTTACCGGTCTCATGATGGTAGTTGGGAGACCGGGTTTTAGGATCGATTGTCGTACTATCAAGGGGGCCTCTCGATGAGTAACTTTATCGTATCATTCGTAGAGAGCTCAAACCATTGCATCCTTGCATCATCTTTATTGGTTCTTGTTTGGTTCTTCTCCTTGTGAGATTTGGAGCTTATGGTCAATTTCTTGACAAGCTCGAGTTCATCGAAAATGGAGTTCACATGCATCTTCTATGATGTTTTCGATGTTGGAGGTTCTGCCGGTTCTTCTCTGTTGGAGGTTTCTCTCCTCTTTTTGTTAGGCATACCTCCCCTGCCTCATCTTACTATTTGATGCTACTCGTTGTATTGATACTACTCGTTGTCTTGTTTCAAACAAGCTTGAGTTTGCTATATTCGGAGCTCATATGAAGAAGTTATAGCATTTCTGTTTTTCTCCCTGCGGTAGTACCGCGGTGGCAGCGGTAGCCACCGCGGTACTACCGCTTGTAGCGTCAAGCGGTAGTACCGCTCCAGTACCGCTCTACTACCGCCTCGATTTTGGATCTGCTCTTTTCGTGTCAGGTTTAGCAGTAGTTGCACGGCAGTAAGGCACAGCAGTTCCGCCTATAAGCGGTAGTACCGCCCTGATTGGGCGGTAGTACCGCCTATAAGCGATAGTACCGCTCTGGTCGGGTGGTAGTACCGCTACTGCATTACTGCCGCCGTTCTCTGCTCCGCTCTGCCTCATTTGGTCCCGTGTTCTGCTCCTCTAGCGGTAGTACCGCTGGGGTGAGCGGTAGTACCGCTTAAGCGGTACTACCGGCCCAAGGTTCATGTTTTATTGCTCCTTTTTCCTGCTTCTACCGCCCGAGCGGTAGTATCGCTCGTGGAGCGGTAGTACCGCTCGTGTGCGGGCTGAGCACATAACGGTTGGATTTTCCCCCTCCTATATAAGGGGGTCTTCTTCCCCAATGAACCTTATCCTTTGAGCTCGTGTTCTTCCCCCATTGTCGACCTTCTTCGAGCTTGCTAACTCTCAGTCCCTCTATGGATTCTTGCTAGTTTTTGAGGGAAAAGAGAGAGGAGATCTAGATCCACATTTCCACCAATCACTTTCTCCTCTATGTGAGGGGAACCCCTTGGATCTAGATCTTGGAGTTCTTGGTGTTCTCCTTCTTGTTCTTCCTCTCATCTTCCTCCCTAGCATTAGTTGCTTCGGTGGGATTTGAGAGAGAAGGACTTGGGCACTCCGTGTGCCCTTGCCGCTGCATTTGGTGCACCGGTTTGAGTTCTCCACGTGATACGTGCAACTTACAAGTCGAGAAGCTTATTACTCTTGGGTGCTTGGTACCCTTGAGCTTGTTACTCTTGGGTGTTTGGACACCCTAGAGCTTGTTCCTCTTGGGTGCCTTGGCGCCCTAGACGGTTGGTGTTATTCGGAGCTCAATCATTGTGGTGTAAAGCTCCGGGCAAGCATCGGGGTCTCCAATTAGGTTGTGAAGATCGCCCCGAGCAATTTGACGGGTACCGGTGGCCACCCCCAAGGGGTTGCCAAAGTGTACGGGCTCAGTGACCGCCCCCAAGGGTCGCCATTTATACGGGTTCGGTGACCGCCCTCAAGGGTCCCTTAGTGGAATCACAACATCTTGCATTGTGCGAGGGCGTGAGGAGATTATGGTGGCCCTAGTGGCTTCTTGGGGAGCATTGTACCTCCACACAGCTCCAAACGGAGATTAGCATCCGCAAGTGTGTGAACTTCGGGATACAGCGTCGTCTCCGCGTGCCTCAGTTATCTCTTTCCCGAGCCCTTTACTTGTGCACTTTACTTTGTGATAGCCATATTGTTCTTTTTTATATATCTTGCTATCACATAGTTGCTTATCTTGCTTAGCATAAGTTGTTGGTGCACATAGGTGAGACTAGTTGTTTTAGGTTTTGTGCTTGACAAATTAACCGCTAGGTTTATTCCGCATTTGTTCAAGACTTAACCATAATTATTTTAAAGCGCCTATTCACCCCCTCTCTAGGCGACATCCTCGATCTTTCAATTGGTATCAGAGCCTCGTCTCTCTTTTTAGGGCTTAACCGCCTAGAGAGTAAAGATGTCGACTAGGGGGTTAGGATTCTCTGACACTCTTAGTTTCGATGGCACAAATTATGATGTTTGGGTTATTCACATGCTTAATCTCTTTAGGGTCATGGACCCAAATTTAGAGCGAACTATAGATATGGGTTTTTCTCCTCCAAAGGATCCCCAAAGATTATCTTTAGAGGATGAGAAAAACTCTTATCTCAATGCTCAAGCTTCTAATGTGCTTTTCGATGCTTTGAGCAATGTAGTTATATTTGAACTCATGCCGTTCCGGGATGCTCATGAGTTGTGGACAAAGCTTCAAGATAAATATGGTGTGTCCAAGATTTGTAAGGATGATCGTTCTCCCTCCACCTCCGGCCGTGTTGCGTTCTCAACTTCTTCTATTTCACCTATATGTGGTTTGCCACAAGGTAATGACATGGTGAGTAGTGGTGTTCATTGCAATGATGATAATGTGCTTTTTGTTGATAATCCTTCATCACTTTCTTATTGCAATGCTTCATCTTTGGACTTTAGCACTTCGAGCACTCCAAATGTTTCACATGCTTGTGTTGATAGTCCTTGCATATCATGTAGAAATTGCTTGACTAAATCTCATGATGATATGCTTGCTATATCTTGTTGCCATGATAAAAATGCATCTATTTCCTCGAATTGTTGTGCTAACAATGTAGAGGAAACCCAACACTCCATGGAACAAGATGTGATGTTTAATGGTGCCTCAAGGGATCCTACATCATCATCTAGTGCGTTTTGCCTTATGGATAAGGCGTCAAAGGTATCTCCTACTTTGAACCCCAATATGTCTCTTGATGATGATGTTGATACTATTGATGATGAAGATAATGATGAAGAGAATGATAATGTTGCCTCCTTAAAATTTAAGGGGGAAATGATTTTTAAAGCTCTTCATAAGAATAAAATTGCTCGTTCCAACTTCATGGAAATCATGTTTATTGCCATTGAGGGCAAGAAATATATAGAGGAGTTGTAATCTCATCTAGAGGATCATGAGGTCACCATTGAGAATATGGAAGCTCATGGGCGTGATTACGCTAATGAGATCGCCGACCTCTCGCAAGCTCTTGAACTTGAACAAACCACCAAGGAATCTCTTGAGGAGACTTTTGCTCTAGAACTATCTAGAATAAAGGAATCCAATGATAGAGCTCTCGAGGTGGCTAATGATTTTGAAACTAAAAATGAGAATCTTGAAGTTGCACATGCTAAACTCCTTTAGGATTTTGAGCACCTCTAAAATGGCTCAAGGGTCATTAAGGGTGAGCTCATCAAACTCACCGAGTCTTATGCTCAACTTAAAGCTTCATATTCTAAGGAGCTTGCCAAGTTTCCTTCTCCTCTTGCTATTATTGATGATGCTTGTGCTACTAACTCTATTACTTGTGAAGCATCCATTTTGAAGGATAATGTTGAGCTACGGGCTCAACTTGAGTTGCTATCTAGCAAATATGGGAAATTGGAAGAAAGTCGTGAAAAGCTCTCAAACTCTCCTGGTGATCTTCTAGTATCCCATAATTTGCTAAAGATAGCTCATGAGGCCATTCTTGCTAAGGTAACATCTAGTGAGCCTCATGTGGATACTAGCACTACTTCTAGTCAAAGTACTATATTGCCATGTGCTAGTCCTTGTAATTCATCTACTCACAATGTTGGTACATCTTGTGATGAATTTCTTTCCTTGCCTTGTTTCTCTAACGATGAAGCTTATACTTCCTCCAGTACTTGTGTTGAGACTAACCATGTAGAGGAAATCAAAGAGCTCAAGGCCCAAGTCTCTTATTTAAATGAAAGACTTGGAAAAGGGTCATGAAGGGAAATCCACACTCAACAATATCTTGTGTGTGCAAAAATCCCCCGATGACAAAGGTGGACTTGGATTCAACTCCAACAAGAAGAAGAAGTCCAAGTTGAACAAGAAGAAGGGCCAAGAACAAGTCAAGAATTCGGCCAAGATTATTTGCTTCAAGTGCAAAATTGAAGGGCATCATGTTAGATCTTGCCCATTGAAGAAGAAGGCCATTAGTGTCAAGCAACAATGGAAGAGGCCAAAAGTTCAATCTCATGCTCAACCTCAAGTTTAAGAAAGGCCACTCCCCAAGAACACTCAAGTTAATGCTTCTCTTGTTGAGAAATCAAGTGATAAGAAAGTGAAGAGTAGGCGTTGCTACTTATGCCGTGATAAAGGTCACGTCGCTTCTTCATGCACTAGTGGTAACTTATCCAACCCAATTATTATTGATAATATCTATTCTCTTGGGAAGGATAAGGTTGGCAATGTGTTTGCCAAGTTTGTTGGTACTCAAAGTGGTGTCAAGCAAAGAACCATTTGGGTAGCCAAGCCTATTGTGACTAACCTCTTAGGACCCAACTTAGTTTGGGACCAACAAGCTCAAACTTGATAAATAGGTGTTTTTGGAGGGCATTGGAGACTTGGCTACATCATGAAGAATTAAGGGGACTTCATCATACCTTTTGTCTCAAGCCAAGTCAATTGGATTATCAAGTTTCTATCTTATCTCCAATGTGCCTCCTTGCGGTAACTTGTACTTTAATTGTTTACATTGAAATTTACTTTCCCCCATGCATGTTTTGGTTTTGTTCCTTGCATGTGTTTGTATATGTTGTGCTTCCAACTTGCTTATCTTGAGCAATCAAGTATGTGTGTGTTGGTTTGCACATCATGTACGTGTGCATCGTGCGTTGAGCCTTTTTGCTTCTTGTTTGTATCCTAGTTGGCTCATGTGAGAGATTAATGGAACATCCCATTTTGGGGGAGTGATGTGCTTTGTGCACCTCACAATCCTATAAATGTGTGTACATGAGGAATACCATCTAGTATTGATATTACAAGATTATCTAGTCGCTAGGTGGTATATCTCTCATGAGAAATTCAAATTCTAAAAATTCCATTGATTATCTCGTGTTGGATCCTCTTATTGCCTCTTGTTAAGTTCTTATTGGTATCACATTATGGGGGAGTAATATGCTATGTGCATATTACAAGCCTAGAAAATGTGTACATTTGAGATATTGTCTCCTAGAATTGATATTGTAAATTATATTGTTCCTAGGTGACATGTTAGCTCTACAAGTGGCAATTTGCTTGTGTTTGTTGTGAAGATGATGTTGGATATCCTTGTTATCTACCACCGGGAATTATTTCCAAATACTTCTTGTCTTTTGACAATTGGTAGTCACTTATGTGTGGTAGAATTAATTGATCATCTTTACATTGGCTTTTGTTTTTATTTGCCTTTTCTCTTGCCAAGGATTGTGTCAACTCCCGTTGTCTTCCATACCACTTGTGGATCTTGTTAATTCTTGTTCTTGTCTAGTGTTTTCTAGATATAGTGAAAGTGGTGATCCCACCTTGTGCATTTTGTATTCAAAAGCAAATTCTCTCTAGTGCACAACTCGTGGGGGAGCTATCCTATTTTCTTTAGAACACTCTTCTTGTGATCCTTATTAAGTGTGTGTTGGTGGAAGGCAAGACGTTTTATTTCGGTACCTTGTGCCATCATGAAACTTTGTTGAGAGCTTGGTTTGTTTGGAACCATCCTCTCTTTGGGAGTTTGACATCTTTAATTTAGTGTGTATCAATGGATATCTCATAACTTGATGTATCTTTAATGATATCTTCCAAGTGATGATTTCTCCATTTGGTATCCTTTTCACTTGGCATTTCTTTGTCTTTTGGTTTCGGGTTTTGAAAGTCTTGAGCATGCATGTTTACTTCATGTATTTTATTTGGCATGCTTTCTTTCTTTAACTCAATATATAAGGGAAACTCCACCTAGTCTCAATTTGGATGAGATGTGCATGAAATTCATTTTCATATCTATATGCACATATTTATGAGGAGTTTGTCCTATGTATTGGTGTTTATAACTATTTGGTCCCAATGATTTTGGGTACCGTTTAGTTTGTGTTGTTCTTCTAGGAACATTTGGAGATGCATTGGATGCTCGACTCACTCACAAGGAAGGTGTTGTCACCATGTGCATATTGGAGTCAAGCTAGGATGATCAATGAACTACTATCTACCTTCAATTGGTATCTACTACATCCTTCCAATGATATCTCGGTAACAAGTATCTATTCATGCTTTCCCTTCTTGCATTCAACCTTGTGTAGGTTGCATCTTGGCATGATATTCATTTCATATCTAGTGATACTTGTTTCCTTTCTCAAAGCATCCCAACGATGATCTCTTGTTGCTAGTTGTGATGTCTTTGATGGATGTGTGTTTGGACTTCATTTATATACAATAAGACCATATCTAGCCAAGTGCTATGCTTTCAAGCAAATATCTTATTGGTATATTTATGACTTCCTTGTGGATATCTTGTTCCTTCGTGTTGTAACTATTTCGGGTGTACATCCTTATTTGTAGATATAAATCATCATGATTTCGTCTACCTAGAACCTTATACACTTGAGAGAAATTACATCTCTAGTTGATATCCTTTCTTTCACGTCCACCTTGTCTTTCTTATGTTATTTCTTTGGTGGCTCTGTGAAAGCTTTTGCCTTGAGTGTGTGTCTTATCTCGTTGCATCTTGATGCACTCTTGTGTGGTGAAGATTATTTTCCTCATGCTTGTCTTGACGAGGCTTTTGCCATCTTAATTGGTATCCTCTGTCTTGATGATGCTTATGCTTTCTATCTTCACCTTGGGTTGTCACAAGTGTTGGTTATTCATTTTGCATATTTAGTGTTCTTGTGAACCCATTTGCTTAGTTGTGTGTGAGAATGAAAGGCTTTGCACCGTGTGCCTCATTCTTCCAAGACTATGTTGATGCTTAATGCTCATCCTAATTTTAGTCTTCTCAAGTGCTTCGCCATGACTCACACACATCATTTTGGTTGAGCCTATTCTTAAGTTGCCTCTTTTACATGTTGCTCAACCATGTGCTTGTTGCAAACGCTAGGCTTTGTTTCCTATATGCTCACTTGCACTGGATGTGAGTTTCTATTGATTTTGGGGGAGCTATGATCCTATTTTGTGCACTTTGTATTCAAATACAAAAATTCTTATGTGTGCACAAATCAAGGGGAGCTTCTATAGTTTCGTTAGAACACTCCTTTTCTCATATCATAATATCATTTATTCTTGTGGCTCATAGGATCCTTGGTCTAGTTGGTTCAGTTGATATCCTTTGATTGCTTGCTTCAATTGGTATACTTTGACTGCTTCATTGCTTGTGTCTCTCTTTGTTATGTCTTTGTGGCATATCTTTCTTTAGCAATCTTTGGGCCTCAATATAGTTTGTCTTCCTCCAAGTATTGACAGTTGGATATGTGTATTGCATTCCACTCTCTTGTTGAGAAATACACAATTTATGGAGGACCACAATTTATATTGGCCTTCTAAGCTTTTCGCCCATTTTGGTAATCGATAGCAATGGGGGAGAAGTTTCAGAGAGTTTTGTGGAGTAGCGTTGGATTTTGTTTCCTTAGCATTTGCATCTCATTTGCATGCATCATTGGTTGGTGCATTGCATAGTGATGCATAATTCCTTGTATAAACTCTCTTGAAAGTGATTGTCATCAATTACCAAAATGGGGGAGATTGAAAGAACATGTAGTTCCCCCATGTTTGGTTTTGGTAATTTATGACAATCTCTATGGAATAATGGTTGCCTTGAGTTTTATTTGAAGGATTTGTCCATAGGCTTTTCTTGGAGTCCATTTGTTGGTTTCAAGGAGAATTTGCGATGACCAAGGTGCCATTCAAGGAATTACCTAAAGATTGGTCATGTGAGAGGTTGATCAAGACTAAGTCAAAGAGTGAATCAAGTTGATCAACACACAAAGCATAGAAGATGTACCGAGAGGGATCAAACAAGCTTGAGTTTGCTCAATTCGGAGCTCACATGAAGAAGTTATAGCAGTTCTCTTTTTCTCCTTGCGGTAGTACCGCGGTGGCAGCGGTAGTACCGCTTGTAGCGTCAAGCGGTAGTACCGCTCCAGTACCGCTCTACTACCGCCTCGATTTTGGGTCTGCTCTTTTCGTGTCGGGTTTAGCAGTAGTTGCACGGCAGTAAGGCACAACAGTTCCGCCTATAAGCGGTAGTACCGCCCCGATTGGGCGGTAGTACCGCCTATAAGCGATAGTACCGCTCCCGTAGGACGGTAGTACCGCTACTGCATTACTGCCTCATTTGGTCCCATGTTCTGCTCCTCCAGTGGTAGTACCGCTTGGGTGAGCGGTAGTACCGCTTAAGCGGTACTACCGCCCCAAGTTTCATGTTTTATTGCTCCTTTTTCCTGCTTCTACCGCCCGAGCGGTAGTACCGCTCGTGTGCGGGCTGAGCACATAGCGGTTGGATTTTCCCCCCTCCTATATAAGGGGGTCTTCTTCCTCAATGAACCTTATCCTTTGAGCTCGTGTTCTTCCCCCATTGTTGACCTTCTTCGAGCTTGCTAACTCTCAATCCCTCCATGAATTCTTGCTAGTTTTTGAGGGGAAAAAGAGAGGAGATCTAGATCCACATTTCCACCAATCACTTTTTACTCTATGTGAGGGGAACCCCTTGGATCTAGATCTTGGAGTTCTTGGTGTTCTCCTTCTAGTTCTTCCTCTCATCTTCCTCCCTAGCATTAGTTGCTTCGGTGGGATTTGGGAGAGAAGGACTTGGGCACTCCGCGTGCCCTTGCCATTGGATTTGGTGCATCGGTTTGAGTTCTCCACGTGATACGTGGAAGTTACAAGTCGAGAAGCTTATTACTCTTGGGTGCTCGGTACCCTTGAGCTTGTTACTCTTGGGTGTTTGGACACCCTAGAGCTTGTTCTTCTTGGGTGCCTTGGCGCCCTAGACGGTTGGTGTTGTTCGGAGCTCAATCATTGTGATGTAAAGCTCCAGGCAAGCGTCGGGGTCTCCAATTAGGTTGTGGAGATCGCCCCGAGCGATTTGACGGGTACCGGTGGCCGCCCCCAAGGGGTTGCCAAAGTGTACGGGTTCGGTGACCGACCCCAAGAGTCGCCATTTGTACGGGTTCGGTGACCGCCCTCAAGGGTCCCTTAGTGGAATCGCAACATCTTGCATTGTGCGAGGGCGTGAGGAGAGTACGGTGGCCCTAGTGGCTTCTTGGGGAGCATTGTACCTCCACACCGCTCCAAACGGAGATTAGCATCCGCAAGTGTGTGAACTTCGGGATACAGCGTCGTCTCCGCGTGCCTCGGTTATCTCTTTCCCGAGCCCTTTACTTATGCACTTTACTTTGTGATAGCCATATTGTTCTTTTTTATATATCTTGCTATCACATAGTTTCTTATCTTGCTTAGCATAAGTTGTTGGTGCACATAGGTGAGCCTAGTTGTTTTAGGTTTTGTGCTTGACAAATTAACCGCTAGGTTTATTCCGCATTTGTTCAAGCCTTAACCATAATTATTTTAAAGCGCCTATTCACCCCCCCCCCTCTAGGCGACATCCTTGATCTTTCAGAGATCAAGGGGAAGGGCGTCGGCGTCGAGAGGGACGAATAGGAGGGCTCTGAGCAGAGGACAGAGGAGCTCGACATGGCGGCGTGAGTGCACTAGACTGCTGTTCAAGGAGAGATGAAGCTACGATAGTCGAAACCAAAAACTTACAACACGAATGTTATGCGGAACTGTGAGATTAGGTTGCTGGTCAAAGGAAATTTCAAACGGTCGATCGTGCGCGACGAATCTGACAAAATTCGTCCAGAATAGCTCCAAACAGGAACACAAAATAAAGAACTTCCGGCCGACAAAACTACGAAACGATCATCTGAATAGAACCGTAGCATCAAGGTGCATCTTTTTCGTGTAGAGCTTACCTCGAATCGGAGCACCGTTTTGTTGATCAGAGGGAAAAGGAAGAGAGGAGATTAGAGAGAAGCTTACTGGAGGTTGAAGAGACCTAACCTAATCACCTCGCATCGCTCCCGTCTCACTCGTGCAAGGGCCCACTTGCTTGCGCTCGCCTAGGCCTAGCTCGCAAGAAACTGCCGATTTGAGCGTTTCTAGCGAGCCAGGCCCAAAGATGCTTTAAGTTCCATGCTATGTAGGCCCAACAATGTATGCAACCAACCAAACAGCCTGTTTCCTTTGCGTGCGGGCCTGGTTGGGCCTCGTGCAGGCAACCAAACACACCCTAGAAGATTTCGTATGCGGCGTCCATATTGTTTTATGTGCGCTAATAGGCGCCGGCGCGCCGGCCAAAAGTTTTGGCCAGTCGAGCCCCAGCCATTGGATGTGAGCCGCGCAGCCCTTGGATCTGGTAAAAAAACGAATCGCCCCAACAACTTCTTCCTCGCATGGTCAGGCTGGATCCTCATATCTCGCTCGGGGAGCGCGGCGCCGTGCCTCCTGCCCTCTTCGGTGGCCATCCTCATTGCCGGCCCCCACACCTCGCCGGCCTTCCTCTCACCGGCCCCCGCCCTCGCCGGCCGTCCTCGTCGCCGGTCCCCACCATCCCGACCATACTCATCGTCGCCTTGATCCATGCAACAGTTCTACCTGCGGTTGCAGCTCTCGACTGTGATGGTTGTAGCTCCGCCGCCGCCGTCGCCGTTGATGCTGGCTGCTAGGGATTGCGTCGACGACAACCGCCAGTTAATCAATTCCGTTTGAACGGGTGTAGCAAACAACTTCACCGGTAGTAGCAAAAAACAACTACGGTTGCAGCAAAAAACGTCGTCGCCATCGTCACGAGGTCGCAACGGTAGTAGCAAAAAACTTCGGCAGTAGTAACAAAAACGTATTATGGTTGCAGCCAAAATCGCCATTGCCGCCGCAAGGTCTCCGCCGTGATCGATGTAGCAAAAAACTTCCCCGGTAGTAGCAAAATCTAACTACGGTTGCTGCTTTCCCTTTGTTGTGCAATGCCATTGAAGCTTTTTTATATATGGTTGAAGCTTTTTTCAACAGTTGTTAAAACTGTTCTAGGTGACGGTTAAAACATTTGTATACGTGTGTGGATCTGGCCATGATGGCAGGCAGCCATGGCATCTCCTTGCTGCTTCCAGCATTCGCCCAGTACGTTTTCAGACCCCGTGGCTACCTTTGGTCACCGTCGTCAGGCCCCAATCGTCATGGTGCAGCGCGTGGTCACCGCCATGGGAGTCTCCAGCCGCCGGCGAGGGAGCGCCTGGCCTCCACGTGATGGAGCTCGTAGTGCCCCAGCCACAACACACCCAAGCAGGAGGGAGGGGGGAGAAGGAGATGCGCACGCGTGAAGAAAATACTGCTGGAGGTAGGGGGCAGAGCCACATCGGGAAGCAGGATCTTGCGCGCGGCCACTGCGTACGCTTGTTGGGCCAGCGCGAGTATGAGCCGGCCGAAAGTTCGGCCAGTGCGCCATCCCGAAACGTTTACCTTTTTTTTCGCCTGACCTGAACGGACACTTAGTTTATCTCGTCGATAACGTGAGCAAAGGAGTGAGCATGGGCACTGGCAAAGGATACCACGAGTCCAGGAGAGAGTGGGTGAACCGAATCCTCGTCGCCAGTTAAATTCGGTTCCTACGCACGAACCATTCGTCGGTTGTCACCCAGACTGAATATTCATATAACCTCCCCTACGAGAAGAATGTCCACTCCACCAGAGGTCCAGAGCATTGTACGAGTATAGCCAGCGTACGTACACAGGCAGCACGTTGCCTGACATTGTGAGCTGAGAGTGAATTTCTGTTCAAAAGACGAAGACTGGCATACGCATCGCACCCATTTGTACAGAACTATGCTGCTTCACCAGCTCGTACTGCACAGGGTGCTTGTGTAAGACAGAAAAAAAAAGGCAAGTATATTGCGTTATTTAAAGGAGTAAATTGCGTTGAAATTCGGAAGTGCAACGCACCGAACCCTGCCGGCGTTCGAATAATAATTGCTCCGTATGAGGCCCTAGTTTTCTTCCTCATGCTGGCTACTTGGGGTCCGTATGGAGACGGGTCCTGGGCTTGTCAAACCACACACACAAAGGACGATCACTGATCTCGTAAAGCAACGCATGTACCCTACCCACGATCGGATTTCATCAAGTGGACTAGACGACCCAATGCGAGTGAGCCCCAAGCCAATCACCCAGGTGGAGATCGAAACGAGGTTGATGTGTATCACTGTGGGGCGTGATGAGATCCGCGCTGCAGGAAGTGTGCCGCCATATGATTGGCAGAACCATATGAAAAATACAGATCTAATGGTGGAGATGCTGGGAAGAGGATCCAACAGTGGGAAGCCCGAATTGTGGCGGGATGGCCGCGGAATCGGAGAGGATTTACTTGCTTTTGACCGTGTTCCTCAAGTTTAACTGTTGGTACCTTTGAATCGAGTACACAATTCATGCCTTAATATAGTTTTCTAAAACATATTAAAAGTCAAACAAACATCACCACAACATGCAAAAATTTAAATTGTTATACTCGTGCACCTTGCGAATGATATGATTCCAGTACGAAGTGTAGAGATAACATATGTGACCTTGATTAACTACCTATCTACAGAAAAATGGAAGATAATTTGTTAGATTTTTACACCTTAGAAGACTATAACGATTTATGTAGATATTTAGCAATGCTTTGAATAAGGACCGATACAAATCTAATATAATACGTCGAGAGGCATAAACTTGTTTGTGGATTATTGAGATACTTTTGTTTCACCAAATTCATGAGAAAATACATTGTAATAGAGGTTTTTTATTTAACTAATCAGACTATATAATTAAATAAAAATGTGTAAAATATAAATAAATTTTGACAAATGATGTTTCCTACTAATAAATACAATAGCAAATTAACAAATATGAATACTAATTGCATAAGAGAGTGATTACATTTTAAATTTTGCTTGTTATACCTAAAATGTAGTATTTAATATTTTATCAGGTGATGTATCAACACAATACGATATACATTTAATGACAAGATAAGTTAAAGTAAAATAGTTCAGTATAATGAATAAAAACAAAGAAAATGTAAGTTCACTGCTAAATTGTTGGAGAAGGCAATGCATATGTTTGTTCACTAAACACCTGATGAGCAGTAAGTATATAATAATTAACTTGATCATTTGTATTACTGAAGCAATCCAGGTAGGAAGATTTAGTGACAGTTAATTATGTAATTTTATTTACTTATCAACAAACTGAATACTATGATCTTGGATCGGAAATACGAAAAGAAATGTGGATATCGTATGAGGTGTTCAGTGAAGGGACATGGTCTAGGGATGTGACCATGGTTCTGTGTTCGTCAACCGCGTGCTATCGTTACATTTGTAGTAGAATAGGAGAAGTTTAAGGAAGAAGGTAGTTAATCATGTGTTTGTTTTAATTTGATTTTCTCATATATACATTGTAGGTGTTCCTATTTATGTTTCTTGCTGTCACAAAAACACTATGTTTGTTTTGGCCAAATAATAAGGAGAGACAAACATTGTCGCTACATTATGTGCTTATTTCATCATATGTAAACATTAAATTAATCCGTGATTATCGCTCACAGTAGGTGACACCTTTTATTTCGCATATCAGACGTATAATGCACAATCATCTCTCACTGTACGTGAGGACCATCAAAAGGTTAGCTAAAGTTTAAAAAGTGCCCAATTGATAGGTCAGGTCAGGATTGGGCGTGCATCTCTAGAACAGAAGGAGTGGAGTAGAAGGCAGGTATGTGGTTATCGCTTGTTGTGTTCGCCCGGCTCTCTCGAACAAGAAGATGTGCTACCATGAATTCCACATCTTGCCGCTTGCTGTTTAATGATATTCACTTTGAGTAGTGACGATGTGGCTATGTGGATTTGTCGGTGAATTGCCAGCTTTGATGTGTTCGGGTTGGTGATGAAGTGAGATGGTTTGTCGGTGCAGGTGTGAAGCATCCATTTGAGTATAGGAGTACCGATGACATATGTGCTAAGGTGCTGAGGCTTAATGGTGCACACAAGTCAACCAACATCTGGCTCCATGACCTCAACAGTGACGGAGCTAGGTACACAACCAACCATTCACTTTCCTCTGAATTGGGACTTATGGGCCGATGCAGAAAACGGTGGAAATGCACGATGATGTCTGTATCAGTGTTCGAACACTCAGAATATGTCTCCATGTTGCAACGCACTGGCAATTGCCAAGGAAATAAATCGGGTCGCAGTCCCATCTGATCAAGATTTGTGATGGGCTATTGTAATTTTGTCTGTGTTTCCAGGTGTTTGCCACATGATTTTGTATGAAGTTAGGATAATGAAATGGCAAAAAATGTGTTTTTTTGTAAGCAACAAAACTCACATCATCAGGTGCAGACGTATTGACGATTTTGTCTCTCAGATATCTTGCAAAAGGGACATCAATGCAAGATATCTTATGGCTATCTATGCGGAATACTTTTCCTACTTTAGATAATATGGAAAAGTTCATTTCATTTGAGTGGCTTTGCAAGAAATTGCATGAGCGAGCGGTTCATATTTTTTTTCATCAAATCATATAACTTTCGTTAGGACAGAAGGATAAATGCATTGGTGGTGTATATGGCGGCGTATTAGTTTCATGCCCAACAAAGGACATTGTATTTTTGTTTCGTGGTAACACACGACATTCTCGTACAATGATTTTGGTTAGAATAGAAGGGTAAATGCATTGGTTGATTGCCTCAAGAGTTAATAACGCAGACGGTTGCGCCTTAGTTTCATTCCCAATAACGGACGTCACATTTTTGTTTTGTGGTAATGAACAACATTCAACTGTAGGTTACAACATGGCAATGACTTAGGAGACATAGAATATGCCTTCTTGGCTTGGGGGGTGTCACGGTTGGCGCACGCCTCCTCCCCCTTGTTGGTGGTGGGCAGATCGACATGAACATGGGGGAGGGGACCATGACGGGAAGCGGGGTGATCGGCGGGGGACCCATAGTTGGCGGTCCATGGGGAAGTATAGTGTGAAGGAGAGAGGGTGATGTATCAACACAATACAATATAAATTTAATGACGAGATAAGTTAAAGTAAAATAGTTCAGTATAATAAATAAAGAAAGAAAATGTAAGTTCACTATTTGATGTGAAGCAGTGAAAAAGATTAATTTTTTTAAAGATCAGTAACATTTTATATTATTTTTAGGATGATTACATATGATTCACCTATTAATTGCCTAACAATATGCTAAAGAATATGGTTCTAATGTTAATGTTGTTTCTATGCAATTTATGATGAAATAAAATTTAAAAGAATGATAATTTTGATCACAATTGTGAAACTCACAAATTTATTTGGAACTTTTATTTATGAAAATTAATTGAATATGAAGTTTATGTTCATGTCAAGAGCTCAAGGCTTTCTTAATGATTATCTTACTGATGTACTAAGGCCACAATAAGGATAATTTTATTGTTACATGATTTAGTTCACTGCATCGCACTATGTGTTAAAATAATCTTTAGTCGATACAAATAATGGGCAAAATAAATTTTGTGTTTATGCATTATGTAATTATTAAGAGACGCACTACGGAATAAGAGTATGTTGTTATTTATTTGACAACTATAATGTGCTAAATATTTTTATTTGATGAATCTTGATATAATTTTGATGCCTGAATTTTAATATTTGGATAACTTTATGATGTTTTTCATATAGTCAATACTAATATCATTTTTATTGTGAATGTCAAGTTTAATGCTTACTCAGTGGTAATGTCATATATAGAATTTATGTTAATTTGAATGTCATTTTCATTGTGAATTTTTTGTTCTAATTTTGGCACTTATGTGTAATGTTATTTTATATGATAACTTTCATGTCAAAAGGTATCCATAACGGGAGTGATTAGATTATACTATTGATTTATTTTAATGATGGCTATTAATTTAGCTTATGTTCTTGCTGCTCATTATGTGAATTCATGTCTCATTAGACAAAATGGAAACAAGCAAAATATTTGATTAGAGATTTCATGAGCAAATGTTCTAATGACATATGATGATATTTTCGGAACCACATGAAAAATAAAGATCTAATGGCGAGCAGTTTGTACCAGTATCATAGGGCGTTGCGGCAGCATTTACATCCCGATCCATTCATTACAACCAGACGGGTACTGCAGCTCTCGAGGCCAAAATCACCTCATTTTGTCAGTGCTCCATGATCTGACCCTTTTTTCGTGCCAACATCCCGGATGTTTGCGTTGCACGGGAATCGCCATGGTCTATGGTGTTTCCAGGTCGTCCAGACCTGTTATTACCTGATTTAAGGTTTTTAACATTTTGGAGAAGACAATTATCAACCATTAAAATAGGAGGTCACATATACATCGGTTAACTAAAAAAATCATTTTTTACTTGAACTGGTCCGAGTCATTAGATTCAAGTTTTCTTCCTTCCCCATGAACGCATTGGCCCCTTAGAGCAACTCTAGCAGACCCCGCATCCCGCCCCGACCCCTAAAATAACCGCCAAAATGCAGGTCAGGGCCGAAAAAGCATCCCGATCAGAACCCGCATCCCGCCCCGGCCCGTAAAAGATTTTGCGGGGCGCGGCAAATTATCCACCCCAACCCGGGAAAACGCGGGTTCCCCCCCCCCCCCCCCCCCGGCCCGTAAAAGATTTTGCGGGGCGCGGCGAATTATCCGCCCCCACCCGGGACAAGGGGGGTTCCCCCCCTGCCCCCCCCCCCCCGCCCCCGCCCCCAAAAACTTTTGGGGGGGCGCGCAAATTACCCACCCACACACGGGAAAACCGGGGGCCCCCCCCCCCCCCCCCCCGGCCCGTAAAAGATTTTGCGGGGCGCGGCGAATTATCCGCCCCCACCCGGGACAAGGGGGGTTCCCCCCCTGCCCCCCCCCCCCCGCCCCCGCCCCCAAAAACTTTTGGGGGGGCGCGCAAATTACCCACCCACACACGGGAAAACCGGGGGCCCCCCCCCCCCCCCCCCCGGGCCCCCCCCCCACCCCGGAAGCCGGCGGGGGGGGGGGGCTGTGCCCCCCCCCCCCCCCCTCCCCGCGGCTGCGGTGCCCTGCATATAAGAGGGAAGCGGTTGGTGGGGGGACATTTCATCCCGCGCTTTCTCCCCACCAACCACCCCTCCTCCCTCCTCGCGCCGCCGCCGCCCGCCGCCCAAGATTCCGGCGATAGCAGCCGGCAGGAGCACGCCGGAAGGCCTCCACGCGCACGAGGCTTCCCTTCCCTTCCTCCCTGCGTCAGCAGGACTGCCGGATTTGCAGATTTGCGGCGCTTCATCGTCGGCCGCCGGATTTGGCTTTTTTCCGGTCACGGGTTGCTATCCCAGGCGATGGAGTGGTCGGCGAGCCTCTCCCGCAGCCCAGGCAAGGGCGCATCGCCGCATGCTGGCGCGGGTTCGTCCGCCCGCTGCCGTTGAAGGTTTGCGGGCATGGACTCGTCCGGCCGTCCACCGGGCTCGGTGCTCGCGCAACGACTTTGTGGCCTGCCGATGCCGCTCATAAAGTGCGACGACTGCCCACGCCAAGTGTTGCGGCTCACTTCGGGCATGCCGAAGCACCCCGGATGGGTGTTCTACAAATGCGAAAACGACGGGGTACGTGAACTTGCGGTAGCTCATAGCTCATTCTTAAGCTCAAGTTTTACGGGCCGGGACGAGCTGCGCCAGATCAGAACCCGCATAAGCCGACCCGTAAAAAAGTATATTCCGCGAATATGCTTTTTTGTGGGTCCATTATGCGGGGTCTGCATCTGTGCTAGCCCGTGCCGGCCCCCGAAAGTTGTTTTGCACGAACTGCAAATGAGTTATGCGGGTCGGCGGGAAACGGGTCTGCTAGAGTTGCTCTTACCCCGTTCCACTACCGGACCGTCAGCCTACCTATCACCCTACTTAAGCCGACCTGGGCCAATGACCTCGCACCCTAGACCGAACTTAGCCAATCATTGAGGCCCCGACTTCGGTACGGTCCTGACATGGTTCGAGTGGGATGCTATGGCCCACTGTGTCGGCCTCCACTCAGCCTCCTGCGTTGGTTCTCTGCACAATCAGTACCTGTTTTCTCTATGTCATGCTTTAAACTCCCTAGAGGATTGTGTGAACACCTCAATAAACTTATTCGACAATTCTTCTGGGGAAGTAAAGAGGGGCAACATAAGCCTCACTGGGTATCTTGGCAAGTAATGACCCAGCCAAAGAAGTACGGTGGACTTGGTTTTAGAGATCTCGAATTATTCAATCTTGCACTATTGGCACGACAAGCATGGAGGATTTTGACTATACCTGACTCTTTATGTGCGAAGTTACTAAAGTCAATTTACTTTCCAGAAGGAAGCATACTGGATGCCACTGTGGGATCGCACCCTTCCTAGGTGTGGCGATCTTTGATTAAAGGGAGGGATGTGCTTAATCAGGGGCTGATCCAGAGAATAGGAGATGGGAACTCAACGAATATTTGGACACAAAACTGGATTCCGCGCAATGCTTCGATGAAACCAATTGTATGCCTGAGGCAGAATCCACTTACGCTAATGGCGGAGCTGATCGACACTACGAGTGTATCATGGCGCAATGAGATCTTACATCAGTTTTTCTTGGCTGCTGATGTTAAGGCTATAATGAACATTCCCTTGTGCACCTCTCCTATGACAGATTTTTGGGCTTGGCAATTTGAAAAGAAGGGAAATTTCTCAGTCAAATCAGCCTATAGATTACTTGCAGAAACTAAGAGAACCCGAGAGGATCTGCTTGGAGGAAGAGCCTCGGGCTCGAATTCAGAGTTGGAGGAGAAGGGTTGGACTACACTTTGGAATACAAAAATCCCATCAAAGATAAAACCCTTTCTGTGGAGATTAGCCAAGCAGTCGCTACCAACAGAGGATGTAAGGAAGCATAGGCATATGAGTGTTGCTGATAATTGTCAACTTTGTGGTAACATTGATTCGTGGGAACACTCGTTACTGAACTGCTCAATGGCGCGATGTATTTGGGCATTGACAGATGAAAATATTGTTGAAGTTCTGGCTGAGACAAGAGAACCGTCTGCTCAACATTGGTTATTTCAGGTTCAGAGCTCTCTGTTGCATGCACAATTTGTGGAGGCGGCGGTCACATTGTGGGCGATTTGGACCGCACGACGCAAGGCTATTCACGAGGACATCTTGCAAAGTTCAATGGCGACAAACAAAGTTATGAAGCAGTTTATCTCAGAGCTGGAACAAGTTAACCGGTTGTCCCGTCCAGTTTTACAAAGGGCTCATGAACGATCAGGTCATCAGCAGAACATAACCTGGAAGCCACCCCCGCCTGGACACATGAAGGTAAACGTAGATGGCAGGCTCTCCAGCAGAGGAGTAGGTGCAGCAGCTGCAGTCTGTAGAGACAATCAAGGACATTTTTTGGGCTCCTCGGCACTGGTGATTTCGGGTATCAGCGACCCAGCTACCTTGGAGACCATAGCATGTCGTGAGGCGTTAGCACTAGCAAAGGACCTATCCCTTCAAAATTTTGAAGTTGCATGCGATTGCAAACCTGTGGTGGAAGATATTAAGGATGGCCAAGGAGGAGCTCACCTATCAGTAGTTAAAGAAATTTTGCTTCAGAAAAACAATTTCAATAGTTGTATTTTTGTTTTTGAAAATAGAGCATCGAATGTTGATGCTCACAATCTTGCCAAACACGCTCTTTCGCTTGATCCGGGTCGCCACATGTGGTTCATCAACCCGCATGATCCAGTGTGTATCTCTCTTTGTGTTCACGTAGATCAATAAAGTGTTTGGCAACCTTAAAAAAACCAAAATTGACTCACATGATCTTTCTAACTGCCTGTGAAATAGAAAATCCATCGATGTGTGGTTAGAGCATCTCTAGTAGATCCCGCATCCCGCCGGCCCGTAAAACGTGTTTGCAGTTCACAGAAAAACAGCTTTGCGGGCCGGCCCAGACGGCCGCAGATGCAGACCCCGCATAATAGACCCGTTAAAAAGAATATTCGCGTATATTCTTTCCCGTGTCTTCTTCTTCCTCTCGTCCGTGTTCATAGTCAGCTCCCGTCGTCCACCATAGTCACCGAATCGATCCAGAAACCAGCTCCTCCATTGCCGGATGGAACCACGAGTTAGATAGCTCGACCGTGGTGGGATGGGTCCGGGAGCTAGCTAGCTCGTCCATGGCCGGCCGGATCGAGGAACTTGCTAGCTAGCTCGTTCGTGGCCGGATGGATCCATGAGCTTCCTAGCTAGCTAGCTCGATCATGGCCGGGTAGCTGCTCGAGTCTCCAGCCGCTGCTTCTGTGATCTATTCCGCAAGCCGACGCTGCAGCAGCGGTAAACGGCGAGTTTCCGGCGAGTTCCATGGCGAAAGGTCATAGGAGCCCGTGTGCACGCGGCGGAATTTCTTTGTCGCGTAGCGTTGATCGGTTTTCAGTCCCCCTTATATTTTGTCTCCAAATCTGTAAAATAAAGGGTTGTGAGGATGGATTCTCATGAGGCTGCAAATTGTTTACGGTTTTGACCGCTTTTACGTGGTCTATTCGGGACGTTTTTTGCCACCACGTATTGAAAACATGGATTTTTACGGGTTTGACCGCTTTTGCGGGGTCTCCTAGAGATGCTCTTACATAGCCATAATGTGATGATTGTTTCCCTTGAACATAAAAAGTAGGGGTGATTAACTGAGATTCTGAGAGTAAATTACTCTGATGACCAAATGTGGTTGAGACTTCTCGAACTGATGGGTAAAGTTTTAGGAGGACTAAGAGCATCTACAGTCGCAAGTGGCCCTCGAACGTCCGCGGACGCGTCCGGACGCGTCCGCGGATAGTGACCGGGCGGGCCTCAAAATTGACCATTTGCAACCACATACCCTATTTCCGAAACACCTATTACATGCAGTGCTATGCACGATGATCATCCCGTCCGTCTTAGGCCGGTTGGGCTGTCAAAACACACTAAAAATTGCTCATAGTTTACATTTTCAAACCCGTATTAGTTCCACCACGCCGCATGACTAGCTAGTCGACCGGCTTAAATAACAGAGTCGTAAAAAAGCGATAAGCTTCTGACATTATTGGGTCAATTGTAAAGAAGAAAGACTGTTCCTATGAATCTTCTATGTTTATCACATTGAAGATTCATAGTCTGGGTCTATCTCCTTTACTAGGGAAATATCCATGTCCATACTGCTTTTTATGAATCATAATTTTTCAACAAAATATCGATGAACAAAATAAAAAATCTAATGTCATTGTAGTAGCGGTATCAACAGACATGAACAAGACGAACTTGACACTCGATGAACAATCATGAACTAATGAAATGTAGTCTACTGTCAAGTTATCTCGCTCACGAAATGATAATTGATAGACCTACACAACAACATAGAAGCTCGCCGCCATGCGCCGGCGCGGTTATTTAAGCCGGTCAGCGTCCGCCTCGCCCGGCGATGTGGGACTAAAATTTTGGTGCCCTGGTGAGAGAGGACAGAGCTTCAGACGGTACAGGTGGGACCGCTATGACCTGTAGCGGGGTCGGCGGACGCGCCAGGGCACCCCCATATATGCCCCGCATTTGGGCTAGATATGAGGGGTGCCGGTCAGCCCGAGCGTTTGAGACCCGTTGCGTTTGAGGCCCGTTTGAGGCACCCGACCGGGTCGAAATTTCGTGAGTTGGAGGAGGGTTTGGAGTGCCCAGCTATAGATGCTCTAAAGCACGGGAAAAGGGTTATGAAAAATAAAAAATATCAAGAGAGAAAAAGGCATTGGAATTTGTACTGTAGAATTCCAATTTTGTTCCTATTTGGCCGACACCGGTGGTTAACACTAATCTACTGTACTGTACACGCCCATGTTTTCGGGGACTTTAAATCCCAATGACCGGAACCTGCTAAACCATCGATCAGAGCATTTGATGACCCTGCACGATATTAACTAGAGCTAGCCGCGTGTGTGGCGCAAGTGAAACCAGCCTAGAGAGAGAGACACATGAACAGCGCGATTAAATCACTTGCAGCATCCACGTTGGACACGGGAAGATCGCCTTGTGCTTGTAGTACCACCACCTGTCTGTACAACAGGACGCCTTGTGGAAATGTTCACATCATATCCATCCAGCGTCCAACTAGACGGGTGCCGGTAGCTCCCGATCGACGTCGATTTTCAAACGTTGCCATGCATCATCAATGCTTGTCCAGATCCGTTGCACCAAACCTGTGGCAGCAGTAGTTCACGGGTGGACTTGGCTCACCTCGGAGTGGTTGAGGCTGCTCCTGCCTGAACCGGACATGACCGCCTCACTCCGCGACACACCTTTTCTTTGCCACGTACTGTACGCGTTAACATGCAGAGGCTGGCGCCACCCCCATGGTGGATGTACATGAGCAAAGCATATAGATTACGTATGCGGCATCCATACTTCTTATTTCGCCCGACGTGATCGGGCACTTGAGAGTTATCTCGTCGATAACGTGAGCAGAGGAGTCCAGGAGAGTGGGTGAACCGAATCCTCGTCGCCCGTCAAATTCGGTTCGTGCGCGCGAACCACTCGTCACTCGTCACCCAGACTGAACATTTCCACTATCAGACCACAGGAATGTCCACTAATAGTACGTAGGAGTACTTTTCTGGCGCCGGAAATCCGCTACGCACGCACGCATCCAGCACGCTTCTGGTTGAGCTTCTCCAACAAGGCTGGTTTGGTAAGGGGGGCAGAGCTGCCAGCCATTTGTACGCAAAATGTTCCCTATTCATAAACCGAAACCCAATACACGTGCTGCAGCTATCTGTACAGAAGTATATATACATACCGCTTCCCAGTCCCAGCTCCTGTCAGTTAGCAACCGCAAGTTAATTGCACTTGGAATTCGAAGTGCAACGCACCGAACTCCTCCTGCACCCACTTTGGAATAATTGCTCCGTGCGGAGCCCTGGTTTTCTTTGCCATGCTGGTGACTTGGGGTCCGTATCAGTATGGTCAAGACGAGACACCGGGTCCCGGGCTTGTCAAACCACACGAAGTACGATCAGTGATCACGTAAAGCAACGCATGTAACCCTACCCACGATAGGATTTGATGAAGTGGTTCTCAGCGTCGCACGGCCTTGCTGGCCGGCCGTGTGGTCAAAAACCAATACTGGGACCGTCAGTGGTCAGAGCTAGGTTCGGTTTTAGTCGCTCCCCACTACTAAAACCTAATATTTGACTTGCGGCCGGGAGTGGCAAAAGCTCACTTGGAACGATCGCATGTGTGGAGTGTGGATATTGCTGTCAAGGAGTTGGAGCAGTACGTGACGGCGTAGTGGCTGGCGAACGAAGAGGCTTTGCGATTGCGAGCGTGCAGTGTAGTGCAACCAGTGGCCTAAAGCAACAGAGAGGTGGTACGCTGAAGAAAAGCAGCAGAGATCGAGAGAGCGAGCAGGTGAGCGACTCCTCGGTCCATGCTCATTTGCATATGCTGACAAAAAGGTGCCGCTGGTGGCATCGCTTTTTTCCAAAAGGACAACCTGCCGACGTGTGGCACCTGACTCCATGCCAGGAAGCGGCGGGCGCCGCCGCCACACTACGAGGCGGCATACTCCGGATTACAGTGACCCTTGTGCCGCGACATAACGGGGTAGTACTGTTGCTGTTGCTGTATGTACAGCGAGGCGGCAGCACTGTTGCTGTTGCACGCGAGCTAACAACATCTTTTATTGATTTCGTCTTCCTATATGGCACTGATTCCTACCATTGCTTCTTTTTAGAAAAGGATTCCTACCATTGCTGCACACTGATTGTAGTGTTTGGATTATGTTATATTTTATGTCTGAAATTTCGTCTGTTCGTGCTTATTTTCACGTCATCACATTTGTCATCTGAACCTATAAATACACCAGTCCGTAGATGAGGTTCACGAATAGCCTATTTTTCCCTCCTATTCGCGGCACATGTGAGATTTCTTCCCGCCAATTTTTCCCGCCATAAATTCTTTTCATCATTTTCTTTCCCGCCAATTTTCCATCGACCCGGCGCACCCCTTCCTCCTCCTCCATTCTTCTTCTTTCCTTCTCTCCCCACTCGAAAACACTCTAAAAATAGAAACTTAGAGGGTGTTTGGATCACTAGTGACTAGAGACTAGAGACTAGTAGTAGTCACCTTTAGTCAGTAAATATCCAAACACCCCTGACTAATGGGTGACTAAAATTAGTTTAGTCCCTAGTCACCCACCCCCAACTAAAAGTGACTAAAGTCTCTCCTCTAATTAATTGACGGGCCCATCCCCTTCGCACGCATCTGTCGCCCCATCCCCTTCGCACGCAGGCAGGGGGGCAGCCGCCCCATCCACTCCGCCGCTTCCCTTCCCACCGCCGCCGCCGCACTCCGCCGCGCCCGCTCCCGCGTCCGTACCATGGACGGCGACGGCGACGGCGAACTCCCCTTCGATTTCTTCTCGCAGACGGCGTCTTCCGGTGCTGCGGCGCACCACATCGACGAGGACGGGTGGGGGATGACGCCCCCTCGTCTCCGGGGATCCGCCGGCCGCGGCTTGGTGGCAGGGGGGCTCGAGCGCGGCTCGGTGGCAGGCGGGCTCGGCCGCGGCTCGGTGGCCGGGGGGCTCGGCCGCGGCTCGGTGGCAGGGGGGCTCGGCCGCGGCTCGGTGGCCGGGGGGCTCGGCCGCTGCTCGGTGGCCGGGGGGCTCCGCGCTCCCACCGGTGTTTGATAAACTACATAATCTGCTAGTGGAGTCTTATGGACTGAAGTCAACCAAGAAAATGTCATCAGTTGAGAGTTTAGCTCTCTTTTTATATATAGTTCGATCTCCCCAATCTGTTAGACATGCTGAGAATCGGTTTATCAGGTCCATGGAGACAGTCAGTAGAAAGTTTAACAAAGTTTTGGAATGTATGGTTAAGCTTTCCATTGACATCATTAAACCACGAGATCCTGAATTTAGAGTTGTCCATGAAAGGTTAAGAGGTGCTCAGTGGTACCCATGGTTCAATGATTGCATTGGAGCAATAGATGGGACTCATGTGCCGGTTGTGGTGCCACCAAACAAGGTTCCACAGTATTTAAGCAGACATGGTTACTGTAGTCAGAATGTTATGGCTGTGTGTGATTTCGACATGAGATTCACTTTTGTGTTTGCGGGGTGGCCTGGATCGGTCCATGATATGAGGCCATTCAAGGATGCTCTTAGCCGGTTTGATCACAAGTTTCCACATCCACCTTCAGGTACGAAACTTGATACTCAGTACAATAGGTTTATGCCTTACATTGGCATTTGCTAAAATGCATTGCCATGAACAGGGAAATTTTATCTTGTTGACTCGGGCTACCCCAACAAACAGGGTTATCTTGCACCGTATAGGGGCCAAAAGTATCATTTTCAAGAGTTCCATCAAGGCACCATGCCGAGAGGTAAAAAGGAGCACTTCAATTATACTCATTCTAGACTACGCAATGTCATTGAGCGTTGTTTTGGAGTCTTGAAAAATAAGTGGAGGATTCTTTTCAAAGTACCAAGTTATCCTCTACGCAAGCAAACAAAAATTATTGTGGCATGCATGGCCTTGCATAATTTTATTCGTGAAAGTCATTTGGCGGACAAGGAATTCGATAGGTGTGATAATGATGAGAGTTATCAACCTCTCCTTGAGGAAACAAGGAGGAGGAGGCGTCGTAACACTAGGGGTGAAGAAATGGAGCTAGATTCATTGGATATGAATCGAGTGAGAGATACGATTGCTGATGGTTTGTTCAACAGGCGTTGAGAAATTTCTGATGTTATTCATTTCGTTTCCAACATGTAACGTTATGGGACAATTTTAGTTTTCTTATGTGTGGACAGCTTTGATTTCCTTGTGTGGACAATTTTGATTTCTTATGTATGTACATTTTTCATTGTGCTTTTCGTGAGGGATAGTCTGGTGCTTGTGTTGCTTGCGTGAGGAGAGAAAAAAAGGTATTGAGAGCTGCTGTTGCATGGCGTTAGGGAGAAAAGGAACAGGACTGCTGCTGCTTTCCTTCCTTGCGCGGGAGTATAGCGGTAGTTGCTGTTGCACAAGGGAGAGAAGAGAGATAAATGGAAGGGAGAGATAAGAATTTAATACTGAGACATTTAATGCTGACTAGTAGTAGTCACCTTCCAAACAGGGCCTGACTAAAAACTTTTAGTCTGACTACTACTAGTCACATGACTAGAGAGTATCCAAACACCCTCTTAATTATCCAACTTCGCGCAACAGCTAATTAAGATAGAACGTAATGCTCCTACAATAAGACAGTACAAACTAATAATACAAGTACTTCTGAATTAAACGGTAGAATTAAACTTATAAAATACAAGTTAAAACTACATGAAAGCATCATCGTCATCATTCGTCGATGCAGAACTCTTGCCCTTCGATGATGCAGAACTCTTGCCCTTCAACGATGCGGTAGTCTTGGCTTTGGTGCTAGGCATGAAGATATCGTCTTCGTCCTTGCTGTCGGTAGTCCGTAAAAAAATATGTTTTGCTGCAATCTTCAGGTATGATTCACTCTTATGATGTAGCTTCTTCCATCTTTCGTGCAACCAGAGAAGTTCTTCCCGTATCTCCTCAAAGTTCCTTGAAGGCCACCCGCACCTAGTTAATGCGTGACCCAGCTCATTCAGTAGGGTGTCACTACTGGTGAGTTCATCCCACGGAACTATTCTATTGTCTCTCTTGAAATCAGCGGTTAAACACAGGAGACATTTGGACATATTAGGGTGAAAACTTTATGTATTGCAAAGCTCATACCTCGATCTTCAACTTCGTAGTTCACTTTGCACGACAAATCCTAGACATGAAGCTCTAAATGACTCCAAAAAAGTGATGAAATAATGCCTAAGACAACAGAGAATACATAGTTATGAACTAATCAAAAAGAGTAAAAATATCATGCATGCAAACCAAACCAACAAAAATGGATAGATCTTACCATGATCAATCTTTTCTTCAACTTCAGCATCTTAAAATCCAACTCTAAATCGCCCTAAATCACGAGTGGAAGTGGCTAGTGAGCTTTTCTTTCTCTGTGTTCCTAGAGACATAGAGAGCAGAGAAACGAGGCTAGAGAGTGTGTGTTTGCACACGAAGCAACGTCATAACACATAAAAGGAAGAGAATCCATGTAGTGTCAGCACAACAGGTTAAAACTCAGCTACCGCAACCTCGAATTCCCGCAACGAGTGAGTGATTCCTGTAGTGTCGTCGCGTCCTCTGACGCAAAAGCATCTGTTGAGTGAGTGATTCCCGCAGTGCGCCGTCAGGTCAAGCAAAAGCAAAGGCTGTCGGGCAACATGCAGTAGCAACAGGCCGGCCACCTCAAGGAGTGGCGGTAGGGCCCACATTCTCGTCGCGCGTGCAGCAGCCCTATTGGACTGCACACGGCAGTAGCTGTACATGCTGCCTTGTTGAGTGGCGGCAGGGCCCACCTGTCCTGCCCTGTTCTGTCCCGGTTCAAGGTTGGCCTCAAATCACGTAATGGGTAGCCGGTCAGCTCGGTGTGTGGCGGCGATGCCCGCCGCCTCCCGTAGTGGCGGCAGGAGCCACGTGTCGCCTGTCGTGCCTAACGCCACGGCCTGGGGTCTTTTTTGCAAATTTTATCCACAGGTAGTCATTTTTGTCAATTCTGTTGGCCAGGTGATCCTTTTGGACAAAAAATCACCTTTAGCCCTTTCCAAATGCTAAATGGAATTGGAGAATAAAACTTATGCCTACTTCTCCCTATTTTCCTGCCGTCATTTCCAATAGATTTACCAACAAATGTTTAGATTGTCTTTAGTTTAGTGACCGTGGCATGCACCACCGGTTCAGACGGAGCGCTAGATTCAACTCAAGGTCGAGGAACATGAACAACAAAAATACAACAAAAATAATTTGAACTAAAATGACGACACTTATTTTGGAACAAAAGAAGTACGGAAATAAGATGCATAAAGGAGAGAAAGAAGTCCACTGAGTATTTTTTTTCTCGACGATCACATAAGTGAGTGACCGATCCCAACATCTTCTTTTCCATGTCAAACAACATTGAACTTTCATTGGAATGGCAATCCGAGACTCAATGATTACTCTGGCGCTGCAGTGTTCTCGGCCACCTCCTTCGCAGCCGTCACCCTCCAGCTGATCCTTCTGCCACTTCAACATCTTAAATGGACGGCTTCCACAATCATCTTTGCATCGTCATCCAAATAATCGATTTTCATGGTCAACATCTTCACCTGCTCCAAAGCTGCTGTGATCTAGAACTGTGTTGAATAGCGCGGGGATCAGAACGGTCGGTCTGGTCAAATGCTGGAAGTTTGAGGATCGGCATTGGAAATGCCCTAAGTGTATTATCTTGTTATACGGTTCTATACATAGTGGTCGGGTTTATAAATTTCACATGCATTTCAATAAAAAATAGACTATTAATTTGGCAAACAATTTTTTGGGGAAAAGGTTGAATGCTATATATTAGAAACAACTAATGTTTACATGGCCACCCTTATATAAAGTAGAAGTAATACCCCGGTCCTTGGAGACATTGGCGTCGTTATTCTCCTACACCCGACGACGGTGTGCTATGAGCGAAGGTTGATGCCACATCTTGACCTCTAAAATACTATTGGAGCCTGGGAAACATGTTGGTGGATAGGTCGTGTAGTTGTCAGTCGGGGCAAGAAGATGTTGGCGACAATGATTTGGAAAATGAATCATCATGCCGGAGAAGAAGGTGGTGAAAATGGCTAGATGAGCACCCCAGGTACGCCCAGATAGATTAGGAGACATAATCTGATTAGATCCCCAGCAATACCAAAGCTGGCCAAACATCACGAGTCGATGAAGGATACAGAGTACCAAGACATGAAGCGAGAACATCCACTCCGTCGAAAGGCACCTTTAGAGAGCACCTGCATAACGCGAATACCCACCACGCAGGAAGAACATTGACTAGATGGCACCCCGTCCTCCCCTACTTCGCTGATGTGGCCGAGTTCCTTGAGGTGGATCAGAAGTCGGTGAAACCTTATTCTTGCTCCGCACACCGTCGCGTCGCCACCTCCAGGGAACAAAACTTCACATAGGGCCAGGATCCCACCCTCTGACGCTGCAAGATTGGCAGACAAGGAGGAGGGCACCCGTGGCCTCGCCACCTATGGGCGATGGTGGCTAGGAATTCTAGATAGAGCGGCTTGGACAAATAACGACCTAGTTAGTTGCTTTTGCCAACAAAATATTACTTATATGCCAGAAAGAAAATGAAAGACAACCAATTGGGTTTACACACTTAAAAAGATTCTACTAATTTATGTAGATATTTAACAATAGTGGACAAGGATAGACACAAATTCAATATAATACGTCGAGAGGAATAAACTCATTTGTGAAAAATTGAGATACTACGTTTGATTAAATTTATAGCAAAATATATTGTAATAGATTTTTTCTCAAACTATATCATTAAATAAAGTTTTGCGATAAAATACAACATAAATTTAGACATAGGATATCTTCTATGCATAAATAAAATTGCAACATAAAAAATATGTATGCCAATTACATAAGAGCTTGATTATACTTTTAGTTCGTCTAGTTATATCTAAAGATGATACTATTTAATATATTACTAGGTGATGTGTCAACACAATAGACATAAATTTATAGATGAAATAAGTTGTTAAGTAAATAAGTTCAATATATAAATAGGCGAATATAGTTTACATTAACTAATAAATGTACATGTGTGTTACAACGGGACAAAAATATCTCCCCTTCTTAGTAAATGTACCACTACCAGAAAACAGACTTTTCCCCACAGCTAAGAACCGACAGGAAAATGACAAATCCCGTCAGGAAAATAATTCCTGACGGTTACCCGACAGGAAAATTCCGCCAGGAATACAACGACAAGGAAATCATCTTATGTCTGACGGTCGACCGACAGGAATTATTTTCCTGACGGTTATCCCTGTCGGCCACCCTCAGGAAAATCTCAATGCCGTCAGGTTTAGAGGCTGCCTTGTTGTGACGGCCAACCTACAGGAAAATTGGCATGCAGGAAAAGAAATTATGTCGAGCTTGTTCTTTGGGGGGAACAATGTTCAACATGTAACTGATAAATCCACATCCTTCGATAATTATAAATTTATTAGCACATATCAATGGTCCAAGTATAATCCCATTAAACCCAATCCACATCATATCTTCATACAAGCATCCAAAATCAGTATAAACATTGCTCATGTTTGTAAGTCAACTGATTCATGTTTGTAAGTAAACTGGTTGATGATATGGAGAATCACCTACATCTTCATAAGCTTCTAATGTCACCTAGGCTACAACCATGTTCTCACCATCATTGTTGTCTCAATTGTTGCCATTTCCGACGTGGTCTCCCATAGCACCATCCTCCAAGCTAATAGGGGATGAATCGGTGTTCCCTGCAGAGTCATGTACACCATTAACGGAAATAATATTGAAAAGAGCAGGAGATGACTACCAATATCTTTCTCCATAAGAGTTGTTATCGTCTTAACTCTTTCAAGCTTCATCTTTTTGGGATATCTATACAATAGATTCTACAGCCCTGTGATACATACATTTTTATATTTTAAAGGGGCTCCAGAACATAATCTGGTCTACTTGATGATAATTTAAATATCATGAAAATATTGAGCAAAACACTAAGCTAATCCAGAAGGAAGAAAAAAAAGGATGTTCAATTAGCATTTCTTTGTAAATCTTAGATATGGCATGTGGCAGCAATGCAATAATTAGATGTTATACTACATTTTAGTGTTTAAAAAAATAATTGATACAAGTACTCACCGGTAGCTTCAAGTTCGACCTTGTGCCCATTAGGAGGGCATGCATTCTTAGCGAGGTCCTGGCCCACTTTGCCCTGATGAAAAATGTGCAATCTCAATATTCCAATCAAGGATAGATGATTTTCTCAGAACAAGAACCAAATATTTTTGAAAAAAGTAAAGTATACTTGCAGTCAGTGGAGTAACAGTTTTTATCTAAGCAGATGACCAAGAAGTTGAGAGATTGCATATTCCCTAATTTTAGATATATACTAAATTCAGCTTCATCTAAACTAACATAATGGGTGAAGATTCCATTTCAAGTAAGTAATATAAATCAATTGGGCCATGTAGACATTGGGGCAAACAATGGCTCCAGATTCGATGCACAAATGCCAAAGACTGGGCAAGAAGACCTGAACTAAATCATGCCCTCAAAGAAGATCCAGCATGCCATAGACCCTTGAGTAACTGAGGAATATGACCGCCGGTCTAGATACATGATGGAAGAAACACACAAATTAGATAGATATGCATGTGCATTAGTCACCTCACGCTGCCGACCTGCGAGAACTTCATAAAGAAGACACATGTACTCATCATAGTCTTCGGCATCCATGGGCTTGAACCTGAACCGAAACACACACACACGGAAAACAGAGCACGGGGACGTGCTTCCTCGCTCTTCTAGTAGGCCGTATGCGAATAGGTGCCGATTTCATTGCCGCATCCAAGGGATGACACGTTCCAAACGACAAGGTACCTGCGACCAAATATGGATTCAGGAGAAGACAATAGGAATGGATTAGTGGTGCTGACGCATCCGAGGAGAGATAGTTACCTCATCATAAATAAGCGATTTGCCATATAAATAATGACAACAACAAATAATAAGGTAATAACCAACACATCATAGTATTTGTGAGATAATTATACCACATCAATAGAAGCATGTATATTGCCAAAGTGTGAGGGGGTACCTGAGACAGGTTTTATGTTTCAAAAAAAAAAAAAGCCTGAGACCGGTTTTGCCTTGCCCTTCAGTGCCTCAATGATATATGGCTTCCTTGCTTCCACCACAAAGATTTCTAAAGATGAGAAACCGTACCTACAAGAGACTGGAACAATTATGGAAATAATTACCTACACTGCCAACTAACGATATGACTAACTTGCTTCTAAAACTGAACGCTTACTGCCAAAATTATTTTCCAAGGGAGGCAGTGTCTAGAAGTTGTACCAGTGGGCTGCAGCTTCAACAATGGCTCCATGATTTGGCAGAATCAAGCTACAAGAAATCAATCATGAAAAAAGAATAAATTTTTGACATATCTGATTTCAAGACATTATACAGAAATTCACTCATAAAGTCATATCAAATGTACATAAATACCAATGAGAAATCAGCTATAGGCCTCATCTTCACATGCAGTACATATTCTAAAGGCACATATATCTAGCAATGATACAAGAACCTTTCCGTTTTTCAATGATATAAACAAACGTGAGTGCTAATAACACACCCAACAGTAGCTCCTAAAATTTTGAGATACAAGATATAACAAAACTCCTTTCTAGCAGATTGAATAAATGAACACACTGAAAACAGATGCAAAGGGCCCCTTATTTTCCCACTCATAAGCCAAATCTTTTCACCAATGAGCTAGCAAAAGAAGGAAATCAAGATCCGGATATCCTAAGATCTACTAGATTCTACCTAAATTGTATGGACAACTGAAGNCTGCCAAAATTATTTTCCAAGGGAGGCAGTGTCTAGAAGTTGTACCAGTGGGCTGCAGCTTCAACAATGGCTCCATGATTTGGCAGAATCAAGCTACAAGAAATCAATCATGAAAAAAGAATAAATTTTTGACATATCTGATTTCAAGACATTATACAGAAATTCACTCATAAAGTCATATCAAATGTACATAAATACCAATGAGAAATCAGCTATAGGCCTCATCTTCACATGCAGTACATATTCTAAAGGCACATATATCTAGCAATGATACAAGAACCTTTCCGTTTTTCAATGATATAAACAAACGTGAGTGCTAATAACACACCCAACAGTAGCTCCTAAAATTTTGAGATACAAGATATAACAAAACTCCTTTCTAGCAGATTGAATAAATGAACACACTGAAAACAGATGCAAAGGGCCCCTTATTTTCCCACTCATAAGCCAAATCTTTTCACCAATGAGCTAACAAAAGAAGGAAATCAAGATCCGGATATCCTAAGATCTACTAGATTCTACCTAAATTGTATGGACAACTGAAGATCCGTTTTTTGGAAGACTTGCCACAGAAAAACAGATCACCTGGCTTGGATAAAACGGAGAGGGGGAGGCCGCTGCTGTCACGTCAGAGGAGGAGGAGGCGGTTTGCTGGATGTGCAACAGGAGACTTACCCAGATCTGGAGCAGGGAGCACGGGGGTACAGTCATCGCGTACAGGGCGTCCGTGTTGGTGTTGAGTGGGCTAATGGTGGTGGGATGCAGCACGGGGCGGAGCTGCCGACAAGCGACGGTGAAAATCAGGGAGATTAGAGGCGGGCGTCGGTGGCGGATGCTGGTTGACCCGGGCGGCGGTGGTGGAGGTGAGAGGCGACCAGCACTGGAGGTCGGGAGAGTGGAGGGAGAGTGGCGCCGGAACGATTTAGGGCGGCGGCTACGACCAGGAAGTTTGAGGGCGGCGGCTACGGCCAGGAAGTTTGACGGCGGCGGCCATGGAGTAGTATGTGAGATGGAGAGAGGAGACGAAGTGGGGAATTGGTCTAGGGATTCTGTTTATCTCGCTGGGCCTTTTTTCCTATAGGCCCATACTCACACGAAAATTGGCGTGATTGCGAAAATGTCGCACGGAGTAAGAGTTTTTGGCGCCAGAGCCCGTTTCATGGTAGTGAAATGGCGGGCTGGGCCTTAAAGATTTTTCCTGTGGGCTTGACCGTCAGGAAAATATGCAATTTTCCTTGGGGCCAAAGTTTGCCCGCCAGGAAAATTTATATTCCTGTGAGGGGCTTCGGGCCTCACAGGAAAATAGGTCACCCACGGGAAAAGTACAGTTTCTGGTAGTGTACATTATGCAACCTCTTATTAAAAGTACACTACGTGCGAGGGGGGAAATATCTAGTGCTACCATGCATAGGGTGATACGCTGCTACTGAACCATGTGGTGCGTTAGATATGAGAAGAAGGGACAAGATCAAGTTGCTAACAAATTTACATGCCCCGCCTTGGAACATTTGCATCTTACACCAACAAAGCAGCATGTTTTTGCAAAATCTGCCCGAGACCAGATAGCAGAGAACAGATTCCCATGTGCCAAGAACAGAAGCAAACAGAATCAATTAGTTGGTTCTGTACGTGTTGGCAGAAATCAACCGAATGCTGATGGTGCATGTATTACATAGAAAATAGCAATAGGTGTGGTCCAGCTACACGAAGCATTGTGTGAAGGTTTATTTTGTTTAGTTTCGAAACAATGGGTAGCACCATTTCATTCATTCATAATCTTCTCATTACGAACAATGGTACTGATAAAATCAGGTACACTATTATACCAGCAGGACCCAGCATCATGCTTAGCAGATTTTGCCAAACACATGGACTGCCTCATTACAAATTCTGGAATTTCAATGTTTAGCAGATTACATGGACTGCCTCATGCTTAGCAGATTTACATGCTTGAACTTGCATGATTTACATTGATGCTCTAATCTTGATATCTTGGACATTTTAGGGTCTGTCAAAGCCCGAAGTTTGCACCTTATGTATCCATAATAAGCAATCTGAAGCTACTTCAATCTTGCATATAAACTTGTTGCCCTGCCAAAGTCACCATTAGCATGTGAATTGGACACCGACAAAGAAGAGCTAACAACAATTACTAGCTATGGCCATATGTGGATTCAAAGTCCATACATTTGCTACTGGACTCAAATCATCTTCCTTTCTCACTCATAAGTTCAATAGGTCGCAGAGAATATTGCACAACCTATTAATAGATTAACAGACAAGCATATAAAAACATGCAACACCATATCCTAATCCAGGTTGAAATCAACCAACTCACAGTCGGTAGCTTCTCAAAAAAAAGTTCAAAACATTTGTATCTTGCAGCCTTCAGGTTGCCATAAAAAGTTCTCATAACGAATACAATAGCCTGTGGTCATCATGAACCCATTTTTCTTTCTTGTAGTCACATCTGAAATATCGGTGATGATAATTTAGCAGAAAGCCTAACAAATCCATCTCCAAAAATATAGTACAAGCTAGCAGATGGTGTGGGATGGCAAATTGTCAAAATTCATTCATAGCATTAAAAGATTGCTGGAATATAAGCATTTCACCAAATAGAGGTGAACCATATGTTGCCGTCTTTGTATTGGAATTAGCATGGCCTTAATATATGTATTTACAGGAGTACTATTTAGTTCACTGATTTACATAACCAAACAGAACAGATTTACTACAGATCACTTGGTCATTCCATATTCTCCTTGTACGGTTTCAAACCATCGCACAACATTAAATATGAGAAATCTCTAAACATTCCATATTATCCACATCATCATTCCCTTGTTCTGCAGTTCAGCATGCCAGGTATGAAATGTTTGTTACTCACCCTCCGCCTCATCATTCTCTTGTTCAGAATTCTAGACAGTGCTAAAAATATTTTGGATGCTCTCATAATATTTTTAAATTGAGAAAATATTTTGACCCCATAATGCATGCTTCTGGATGTTCCCAACGATTGTTGGTGTGAAAGCTTATGCACCTTTCAAATCTCAATGTCTTACATCTCACTGCTGAAGCAAAATAATAAAGAAATCTTTAGCTAAACTAACTGAAATGAAGAAAAAAAAATATAGGTAAATCGAGATCTTGCCTTGTACTGATAAATCAAGCTCAGCTGCTGGTGAAGATTGTGCACGCCCCATGGTAGCCAGCATCACAGCTGAGGATTGCGCCATGGAACCACAGTCTGGCTCGGAGAAGAATCGCTCGAACGACACTGACTCCCCCAGTGCTGACATCCAGTCCTAAAATTAAAGAAATCGGACAACGTAAACGGGCCCAGAAAGCACCGTGTCTTACCTTATCCGCGCTGCGTTGGGGAGAGATTTGTGTCGACTCCCATCGTATCGAGAGTTTGGATCTGATATGTGCAACGGGTTCGGCATGAGCGCTGGAGCTAAATAGGTTGTGTACATTGGGGCTAGCAAGAATGGATGGGGCATGCCGTCATGGTGGCCGGCGGCTGCGGGACAAGCCCCATGGTAGCCGGCGGCAATGGGGGAACGAACAGGATGGAGTAGAGGCGAACAGGATGAAGGAGACGCACTTGTCGTTCGGTCACAAAATAACCTAGGGTGTACTATGCATATTTTCCAATGGGAAGGAGGCCGCTCCATCCTGTCCCTCTAGTCGCCGGATCACCGTATCACCTCATGAGCCGTATCACCAGATACAGAGTCACGTGCGAGGTGGTTGATCTATTTTCTGCAATAAAATAAGAAAAACTAAGCTTATGTCTCCCATATTCAGATTGTGCGAAAGGGACACTGAATATTTAGTTCAGTCGCTCAAAAAACAATCAAATAGTAAGCAATTAGAATATTGTTAATAGTTGAGTGTTCATTTACTCATCTTGACCGAAATCTTACACTCATTTAGAGAAGTTAATGATAGACCGCATCATCAGCTACTTCCTTTTTGGAAGATAACATAGCATGAGATATACAAAAAATAATAATCTCTGAAATTTAGCTACCCGAATCTACGCAGTTGATATTGTTCATGAATTTAGCATCAAGTAGATGTAGATTAATTTTTAAAACTGCATTGCTACGATTAAAATTCATTCAATCTCAAATGAGTCATTAAACATATTGTGAGTGCAAAATGAAGCTATACATTATTACGATAAACTTTTTAGTATTTCTCTTAAAAATGAAGAATCAATATATAACTTAGTTGAGTCTGTCCGGCACATTCGCAACATTCATAATTGTGTCGAATGGCTTTTGTATTTGTTTGTATCAATGGTAGGACATTTGGTTTCTCACACTGTGCCGCTTAAACGGTACAATCTTGAAACCATAGTATTCCATTGACTTTAATCATCTTAAAACCATACTAATTTCCAGAAGGTACTCTTTGATCCAAACACCCTCATTTGTCGCTTCTGAAGCGGTAACGTACTTCATCATTGATGTAGAATTCGCCCCGGAACCTGCTTAAACGGTTCTCACTTATTGGGCCACCGTTATGTGTATAATACAAAACCCGAATTGAAATTAAAAATCGCTCGGAGCAATGATGAAGATTGCCGTCATGTAACTACTTATTATATGTAAACTTTTTTTTACGAATTGCATATTTTTTCAAATGTCACAAGCGTTATTTAAGCACATTATTTTTTGGAATATAACTTACATTTTTTAAGTGGAATGAAATATTTTTGAATTACATGAACATTTTTTTACATAGCAGAACATTTTTTTTTTGAAAAATGTCGCGTACATTTCTTGAAACATGTGACGGTTTTTGTAATATAAAAATAGTTTATTGAATGGTAGGAACATTTTTACACTATATTTACATTTTTAATGTCCGTTGAACACTTCAAATAAATACACCTTCCTAATTTCCTTCTTCATATCCGCCCGCAAAAAAAAGAAATAGTTCATCTTAATATTATGTATTATGTATTTTTTAAGAAAATAACACACTTTTTTTAGGTAAACTCGCAAAGCGTTATTCAATAACAATGTTTATAGGGATACATGGATAAAAGAGAGATCTCCCGTTGACCTACCCAGAAATGGCACCAGTCCCTAAGTTTAGAGCATGCTTTGTGAGGTGGTGAGCTTCAAAACTGAAGCTCCTAGACTCATGAACTCAGGTGACGCTCTCATAAGAGTCGCTATGGCACATAGTTGTGCCCGAAAAATAGGCCTCGCCCAAAAAATATCAACTAAGAAGGACGTGTCCTATCTAAAACGGGTTACAGAGCAACAGAAACGGGGAAAGATGCTTTGACGAATCTTAACGTATTTTGCATAAAATTCTGAGACACGACTAGTTTCTAAGGTCACACCAGGATATGTATGTGCTACATTAGTAAACACAAAGGCGAGAAGGCTGGGTTGGTACTTGGTAGCGCAACATGCAGGTATCAGGAAGTCGTTGCTTTTTTTTTTTTTTTGCATGGAGGAAGTCGTGGCTCAAATCACGCCAATTGCTTAATAAGCGGGAACTAATCCTTAATAAGCGATTCCTGATGCAATCATCCAAACTATGAGTATTATTTGAGTTTTATGCAATATGATGAACATTTATACAACCCGGAGGAAATGATGCACGATCAAGTTTCTGATCATCTTACCCTCAGTTGAGTGGCCAACCACAGGCTTGACCACCATTTTTCAAATTAACTGGCTAACAGAGTAAGGCCTTGTCCCACCGTCCGACGCTTATAGAGGCGTCACGGAATAAAATCTCGGCCATTTACCGGCGTAGGCCTAATTCCCGGTGCCGTTACTAGAATCAGAGCCGGACACCTACAGCGATGTGTGTGGCGGAATGAAGTGCTAGGCCGCAGAGCGCTTGACCAGATTAGCAGCTACACATTGGAAGCTAGGGCTCTTATTTAGGCGTTTAGTGTGATGAGATTGTTTAATCACCCAACGAGTCTTTGCGTTGGACATGGCATAACAGCTATCAGGGACATTAATGATGGCAGCTTGTGGCTCCTTTAGATAGCTCCATCCTAACGAGATTCACACCAGCAATCAGCGTTCGAAGGAGTCATGAATCTTCTGCCACGAGACCCGGCGATCAGACACAGATGCATACAGTAAAGCTAAGCTTTGCTATTTCACTAGGTCCTGATTGACACTTGCATATCGTTCGTGCTGTTTTCAAATACTGATCTCGTAAAAATATACGAAGAAATTTATAGAACGAATGTGTGCACCGCGCCGATGGATTTGGCTCTTGGCCGCTAGAAAAGGAATACCAAACAAGCAGAACAAATATTTGGGCACAATCAAATTTACCAGCTCCATCATTAAACAACAATTGACGTGTACCACTACTATAATGGGCAGAAAAGCCGCAAAAAAAACTATAATGGGCAGAAAAGCCGCAAAAAAAAACTATAATGGGCAGAAGATCAGAATTTGGTCCTTCGGAACAACTGACATGCATCCACTTATCTTAGACTTCTTAGCATCAACAGAAGCCTGATACTTCAAACAGTTGGTGGCGACAAGTACCGTGGGAGCCCAGGATACAACCAGGTGCATGGGGACGGCATCTCCTTTCTCCCACATAACCACTTGAGCTGCAGCGTTCGAAGATCCAGAGAGAATAACGCCTTATCAGGACATGTGTCTGGATTGCGCCTGGCCCAATGCCAGCCTAATGGACGCGCCTTCAGCAGCAGATATCCCCTGGCCACCCCCATGAAGCTATAGTTTTCGTAGTCCAAGGGCATCAGGTGGATTATCACCCCTGGCTCCGATTCCTCACTATTCTTATCTCGCAGGGCTTCCTGCTGGAGATCATAAATATTGTCGTCATTTTTGATTGTGAACATGCCAATCCTCCCTTCCTCCCCTATAGCGTTGATGAAGATTGGTTGATTTATATGGTCGTGCTTGAGCCTAGACGGGACTTCGATACAGGTGAACTCCGGCGTGGTCCGGCGCACATCAAGGACGAGCAGCTTCTTATACGCGGGGTAGATGAACCAACAAAAGTGTATGCGCATGTAATTGTGGCTTCGTGACAACCACGAAAGTGATTCTTGGTGTGGGCCGCCATTCAAAGCGCTCCATTCGTCAAACTTAACAACGTGCCATTCTCCTCTGGCGTGCGAGGACGTGAAGACCAAGAAGATCAGTTTTGTTACGCTGCACCTCGCCGGACACATCACTGTAAATGGCGGCACCGACACATTGTCGTTGGCACCGGGAGGAGGAGCAACCAAGGGCACGTCCGCCTCAGCCTCGGCGGCCGGAGCAAAAACGGGCTGAAAGTCCATCACCTTCGGTTCAGGGACGACGACACCAACCACTAGCAGTAAGCGCGTGGATTCCCCTACTTCAAACCACCCTTGACACATGTACACGTACCATGCCAATCATGACGCACGAGGCAACGCATGCTGCAGCCGCACAAGTTCAGGGGGTGCCGCTTCGGTCGTTCAAATTCATCACAGGCCGCTAGGGTGCGTTGAGAACAGAGCAACCGTCGCCACTGAAACGGCCTCGTCACGCCGATGCTATCAATCCCAGCAATGAAAAATGCTATAACAAAAGTTAGAAACAACACACACATCATATATCTTGCAACATCCATATACGTTGATGTCATGCAAAATGCACTCATAAACTAAGCAACTCAAGAGCCCAAGGCTTCAAACAGTTGGCGAGGACAAGTACGGTGGGTATCCTGCATAGAAACTGAAATCTAAACATGAGTACTTTCTCCCACAGAACCGCTCGAGCTGTAGTGTGCGGACATCCAATGAGAAGCACACCATGTCCGGCCTAGACAAATCGTAATCCTCCTCTCTACCTTCCGGCGCCCCCTCCAGCAGCAGGTACCCCCCAGCCACCCCGATGAATCGGTAGTAATGGTAATGCACAGGCAGGTAGATGACCGGCTTTGGTTCCCACCGATCCCCGTCATCTTCCTGCAAGACGGCATACTGGAGGTGGTACACATGGTACCTGTCATTGTGCTTACCAATGGTGACCATTGCGAGCCGCTCTTGATCTCCAGCGGCCTCCACGAAGTTCACGGGCGAATCGCTGTCATGAGGCGGGAAGTCTTTGATGGAGAACCCTGGGGTGCTCTCCCTCACGTCGATGACAAGGATCTTCTTTCTCTCAGGGTAGATTGGCCAATAGAACCGCCCATGCACGAAGTTGTGTGGTAGGAACAGCCTGTATGGATACGGTGGGTTGTTGCCCAAAGCACCCCAGCCGTCGAACTTGACGGCACACCATGGTTGTCCTGCAGCGGCGCCGCTGGTAGAGAAGAGAAAGAGGAATAAGTTGCCTGCACACTGCACCAAACACATCTCTCTGAATGATGGTGCCAATAATGATGAGCAGAGAAGTACGAGTCATGCTCATCTCCCGCGGGTGGAGCGAGGAAGGGCTTGAAGTCGTCGAGGCGCTTTCCATGGTTGACCAACGCGGCTACGTCCTTGGGGATGGCAGGCAGCACGAGGCACCGCCGATGGAGGGGGTCGCAAACGGCGACGGGCCGGGCCAGGGAGCGATGCCTTCCGCAGCAGCTTCCTCGCTGAATTTGACCGGTGTAGAGAGTACGGCCGTCGCGGGACTCCGAGAAATCCCATGGGCCGCCGTGGGCAGGGAGGAAGGCTATGCACGTGTCGATGGCGCCGGCGTCCTCGACGAACTTGCGGGCCACAGCGGCGGAGGGATGCGGCGGCTCGGCAGGTAGGAAGATGTCGGTGCTGATGCCGAGGAGGGGTGGCGGGTGGAGGGCACAGAAGCGGCGGATGAAGCCATGGTCAGTTATGATGCGACGGGAAGGTGGGGCTCGACGCGCAGGCACGTGCGAGGTCGGCGGGTGAGTCTAGGAGGAGGAATATCTTCCTCAGGATGTCGTCGGACTCCGCCGCTGGCGCTGGAGCTCCGACGCGCCGTTCTGCTGGCTGCGGCCGCGAATCCATGGGTGGGTCGGTCGATCACGCGGGGTGCCTAAAACACGGAAGAGATCGGTGCGTACCGACCGTACTTGTGTAAGAGATTAGCAAAGATTAATTGGCCAGCTTATTACGTACGAGAGATCAAAGACGACCACGAATAAAATCCGGGCATTCGAATCAATCTGTGGTTGAGTTGGTTGAGTTGGTTAGGTGGACAGTGGTATTCCCAACCCATCAGGATTCAAATCCTGGTGCTCGGCTCAGTCTCTCGGAGGTGCTCATAGGGGTAGGATGTGCGTGCATGCGTTCATAGAGATGAGTGGATGCGCGTGTATATGAGCGCTTGTGTCTGTACTGATGCTCAAAAAAAAATCCAGGCATACTATGTATCCGGATGTTACCATCCAAATATTCCCAAAGTCGCACGCAACACTTAGAATATTTTTGTTTCTGAAATTTTGCAAGGTTAACTCAAGGTTTTCAATTGCAAGAACTTATCTCATATTTCTGAACTTTATTCAAATTCGTAAATATGTTATCAAATTCATGATTTTTTTAAATCCACACAAAATTCAAATACATGAACTTTTTCCAAAATTCGTGAAACATTTTTTAAAGGCGTGAACTTTTTTCAAATCCATGCATGTTTTATAGATTTACATTTTTTTTCAAATCCCCGATTTTGTTTCAAATTTGTTAACTGTTTTTCAACTTCATCAACCCTTTTTAAAAATGCGCGGACTTTTTTTTCAAATTCCAAAATAAATAGCAAACTATGGTTTAATACAAACAAAAAAGGCAAGACACAAAACTTACACATAGATTACACTTCATGTTGTGGGAGGCTCCCAGAATTGGGCCGGTCTTCATGTTCGAAAATGAGGCTCTCAGGTTTTGCCCGATCTTCATGTTAAAAAATTATAATTTGACTTGCCTGATGAACCAAGACTACTTCAGGAACACAATTTCGTGAATGATCGCCATAGATGAGCCCCGAGAAGCCCGTGACTGCAACTATTCCCTCTGTAAACTAATATAAGAGTGTTTAGATCATTAAAAAATGATCTAAACACTCTTATATTAGTTTACGGAGGGAGTAGCTACGAATGACGGGCTTGGAACAAACCGCCCGTGGTATCCCATCAGAGGCCACGTGTGCAACGTACTCGTGACAGGCCGGTGAGCCGCCATCACTAGATTTCTATCCAAAAGCCGTACGCTCACCACTGACAGGTGCTCACCAATGGTTGTCCAGGAAATATGTACACACAACGAGGAAATCTCACCAAGATTAGTGACGAACCTAGAAGGCCTATAAGTGAAGTGTGGACTGGCTATCACTAATGACTTGCCATTTGCCGGCCTCTCTTGTTCGCCATCCACAAAGAAAAGTTAAATATGACGGAAAGTTTCGCCGCTAGAGGAACCATAACTCTAATAAGTGCAAAGAAACTAAAACCCTGTTGCTGTAAAAAAAACCATGATAGATTGAATATCTCTGTCATGCTACCGCTAATTGTGGGTTGAATGGACACGTGGTGGTTTCTTACCAGTTGTTGTATTCTTTACTGAGTGTCACAACAAGGGCATGTGGGGAAATAGTATTGTACTTAGTGTAATAATGCTTAGGGACCATTGCGGGTATCCCTAGTGTCTGATAAATTACAACGGGGAAATAAATTGGCACACTCAATAAAGTTCCAGATTCTAGTTAGTAGTGACTGGAACCCACGGTTGCAATGCAACCGATGCAAAATTGTTATGCTTACAGACATAGAGTTACAAACTTACGTGTCCTTTCCCCCCACTAATCCACCCCACTAAATTTCACTGTTGTCCCACATTGATTTTTGCCCTAGCCCTCAATCTCAGCCCATAAGTTACTTCTGTAGGAAAATCCTCATAGATGCCATATTAGTTACTATAACCAATACACAATTGTCATGCAAAATACAATCCATAATAGTCATTGTCCATGCAGATTTTTCTTGATGGTATTCTTAGGCAGTTGTGAGGTGAAAGAACGAGAGAGGGGTGGCGGTGGCAGGTTTTGGGTCACCAGTGGAGTCAAGCAACTCACCAGAATGACACAGGGGGCTTGTGTTCTTAATTTGAACTAAATGACATGACACGCTTAAAAAACAACACATGTATCATATATCTTGCAGCATCCATATAAATATTAATGTTTGATCAACATGCGCTCCTAACCTACGCAAGACAAGACCCCGAGGCTTCAAACAGTTGGTGGCGACAAGTACCGTGGGCACCCAGTGTAGAAACTGATGCATTCAAGTGGGTACTTACTCCCACAGAATCTCTCGAGCTGCAGCGTGTGGAGATCAAACGAGAAGCACACCATATGCGGCCTGGACACAATGTACGAATCCCAGTCTTCCGGTGTCCCTTCCAGCAGCAGGTAACCCCCGGCCACCCCAATGAAACGGTAGTATTTGTAACGCAAGGGCAGGTAGATGATGGCCTCCGATTCCCATTGATCCCAGCCTTCCTCCCGCAAGACGGCATACCGGAGGTGGAACACTTGGTGCTTATCGTCGTGCTTGCAGATCGTGACCATCGCGAGTCTCTCTTGTTCGCCAGTTGCCTCCACGAAGGTCTTGCCGAAACAGTAGGAATCAGGCGGAGAGTCTATGATGGAGAGCTCTGGCGTGCTCCAACGTGCATCGATCACGAGGATCTTCTTGGCCCCGGGGTAGATTGTCCAATAGAACCGGCCGTGCACGTAGTTGTTCCGTAGGATCGTCGACCTGCTGTATGGTTGGTGTGGGTCATTGGCCAGATCGTTCCAGCCGTCGCACTTCACCGCGCGCCATGGTCGTCCTGCGGCGGCGCCGCCGGAAGAGAAGACGAAGAGGGACAGCTTGCCTGCACACTGCACCAGGCACATCACTCTGTATGATGGTTGCATTAATGCATCCTTTTCGCCGTCGGCATCATCGTGATCACTGGGAGGATTAGCAGAGAAGAACCCGTCCGGCTCATCCCGGGCATGTGGAGCGAGGAAGGGCTTGAAGTCGTTCAGGCGTGACCCGTGGTCGACCAACGCGGCTAGGTCCTCTGGGATGGCAGGCAGCACGACGTACCGGCGGTGGAGGGGGTCGCAGACGGCGAGGGGCCTGCACAAGGAGCGGTGGCTTCCGCAGCAGCCTCCCGGCTGGATTTCACCGGTGAGGAGAGCACGGCCGTCGCGTGAGTCGCGGAAAACCCATGGGCCGGGGCCAGCTGGGAGGAAGGATTCGCATGTGAAGTCGATGCCGCCGGCGTCGTCGACGAACTTGCGGGCCACGGAGGCGGAGGGATGCGGCGGCTCGGCAGGTAGGAAGGCGTGGTTGCAGCAGATGCCGAGGAGGGGCGGCGGGTGGAGGGCGCGGGATTGTCGGAGGAAGCCCGGGTCGGTGATGACGCGGCGGAAGAGGGGGCTCGCCGCGCAGGCGCGTGCGAGGTCGGCGGGGGAGTCGAGCAGGAGGAATATCTTGGTAAGGATGTCGACGGACTCCGCTGCAGGCGCAGGTGCTCGGACGCGGTGTTCGGCTGGCTGCGGCGGCGAAGCCATGGATCGATTGATTGCGCGCGGTGTGTAGAAATCGGGAGAGATCGGTCGTAGCATGCATGTATATACCGATCGTACTAGTGTACGGATTGGAAAAGAATCAGATTTCCTGTTTACGTACGGCCACTGAATAGAATCCGAACACAATACTTATCCGGACGTGAGTAGTTAGGAAAAAGCTAAGGGTTAGGGCAGTCCAAGGTGTACCCTATGTAAGAAAATTCTATGGGACGGGCCTCACAGAGTCACAGTCAGTCACAGTGTCCTGGCTGGCCCCTTCTCAGATTTTGACACCTCACACTTTGCACACATCTCAAAGTGTCCTGCCTTGTCAAGATCGAAGTAGGGATTGATACCAAAGTCTGGAGGGATAGATGGATACATGCATGGTTTCACATCGGCGGATGTAGCTCCGTTGATCCATGAGCTAGTGGACACTCGCACGCATCAGGAACATGCGTACTGTGAGTGAGGGTTTGGATAGTGGAAGATGACTGCAAGACATGGCGCGAGAGCTCACTTTTGTTGGTCACATGCAACTCGTGCATTTAAACTTGGCGATAAGCACAGTTCAGCGTGACCCGAGCAGGCCAGAGACTGCTTCTCCTGGCCGGTCGACCCCTCTAGGTTGTATACTACCCGCTCGACATACCACCGTTTGTGCCTCGGTGCCCAGAGAGTCCCCTTTGCCACATGCATTTGGAAAAGCTGGGCACTACTCAGGTGCAAAATTTTCGTTTGGTTGGTTGTCCAGCATCGCATCTGGACCTCGGATCGGAGAACCAAACATGGGTTACAAGATCAGTCGTCGGCCTGCTACACTTGCCTTCAGGAGGAGGATAATGCCGAGCATATCTTGGTCCGTTGGTGATGATGACGTGTTAATCGTCCCTCATGGAAGGAGGGACGACCATAGGGAGATGCTTGCGGACGCGCATGCCATTTTCATTGCACTAGTAGAAAACGGGCCTTTAGTTCTGGAACCGGGACTAAAGCCCAAAACCTTTATTCCCGGTTTGCTTATGAACCAGGACTAAAGGCCACTGTCTGGAGCTCCATCTTTAGTCCCGGTTGGTAACATCAACCGGGACTAAAGGAATTTTTTTGATTTTTTTTTGGAAATTGATTTTTTCCCGATTTTCAAATTTCTGAATTATTTGACAATTTTAATCTCTAATCATTTCTCATCATTCCAAATCGTCTAACTTTCCGGCCGGTCACTCATCCTCTCACTACTACAGCTTGAGCATGCTTAACTTCCTAGTTCTATTACCCCTCGTTTCCAAGTCTGCACTTGTTGTTTTCCTGACAATAGTAAGCTGTCAATCCTATTAACCCTTTGGAGTTGAACTTGAGTATGAAGTCACACGTTTCACCGTTTGAGTTTGAAACTATTATTCTTAAAACCAATAATTATTTAGTAACACTAATGTTCCTTGAATAAGTAGTTTGACAAGAGTTTGACCAAAAATTCGAAAATAAATAAATTTGAGGATAACTTTTTTTCCTTTCAGAATTTGAGGATTCTAAAAATTTGCAAAACAGCCTACAGCGGTCAAAATCGGAACCGGATTTTCGTGCTAAACATTTTGATATATTGTACGATTTTTTCGACATCGTATGCAAAAGTTATAGCCGTTTTACTTTTTCATATCACATTTTTGCAAAACATGTCCAAATTTAAGTTTTT
>LR880972.1:918252825-918264585 GCA_904067115.1 Aegilops sharonensis
AGGAAAGGATGATGGAGACTATGATTCCCCCACAAGTCGGGATGAGACTCCGGACGAAAAAAAAGAGGCCATAAAAAAGAGAGAAAAGGCCCAAATAAAAAAATGATGAGAGAAAAAGAGAGAAGGGACAATGTTACTATCCTTTTAACACACTTGTGCTTCAAAGTAGCACCATGATCTTCATGATAGAGAGTCTCTCATTTTGTCACTTTCATATACTAGTGGGAATCTTTCATTATAGAACTTGGCTTGTATATTCCAATGATGGGCTTCCTCAAATGCCCTAGGTCTTCGTGAGCAAGCGAGTTGGATGCACGCCCACTTAGTTTCTTTTGTTGAGATTTCATATACTTATAGCTCTAGTGCATCTGTTGCATGGCAATCCATACTCACTCACATTGATATCTATTGATGGGCATCTCCATAGCCCGTTGATACGCCTAGTTGATGTGAGACTATCTTCCCTCTTTTTGTCTTCTCCACAACCACCATTCTATTCCACATATAGTGCTATATCCATGGCTCACGCTCATGTATTGCGTGAAGATTGAAAAAGTTTTGAAAATGTTAAAGTATGAAACAATTGCTTGGCTTGTCATCGAGGTTGTGCATGATTTAAATATTTTGTTTGGGGAAGATGGAGCATAGCCAGACTATATGATTTTGTAGGGATAACTTTCTTTGGCCATGTTATTTTGAGAAGACATAATTGCTTAGTTAGTATGCTTGAAGTATTATTATTTTTTATGTCAATATGAACTTTTGTCTTGAATCTTTCGGATCTGAATATTCATACCATGATTAAGAAGATTTACATTGAAATTGTGCCAAAGTATCACTCCGCATCGAAAATTCTCTTTTTATCATTTACCTACTCGAGGACGAGTAGGAATTAAGCTTGGGGATGCCTGTTACGTCTCCAACATATCTATAATTTTTGATTGCTCCATGCTACTTTATCTACTGTTTTGGACTATATTGGGCTTTATTTTCCACTTTTATATTACTTTTGGGACTAACCTATTAACCGAGGCCCAGCCCAGAATTGTTGTTTTTTGCCTATTTCAGTATTTCGAAGAAACAGAATATCAAATGGAGTCCAAACGGAATGAAACCTTCGGAAACGTGATTTTCTCACCGAACGTGATCCAGGAGACTTGGACCCTACTCCAAGAAGTAACAGAGGCGGTCACGAGGGTGGGGGCGCCCCCCCCTAGGGCGCGCCCCCTGCCTCGTGGGCCCCCTGTTGCTCCACCGACGTACTCCTTCCTCCTATATATACCTACGTACCCCCAAACGATCAGAAGAGGAGCCAAAAACCTAATTCCACCGCCGCAACTTCCTGTATCCATGAGATCCCATCTGGGGGCCTGTTCCGGAGCTCCGCCGGAGGGGGCATCCACCACGGAGGGCTTCTACATCATCACCATAGCCTCTCCGATGAAGTGTGAGTAGTTTACTTCAGACCTTTGTCCATAGCTAGTAGCTAGATGGCTTCTTCTCTCTTTTTGGATCTCAATACAATGTTCTCCCCCTCTCTCGTGGAGATCTATTCGATGTAATCTTCTTTTTCGGTGTGTTTGTTGAGACCGATGAGTTGTGGGTTTATGATCCAGCTTATCTATGAATAATATTTGAATCTTCTCTAAATTCTTTTATGTATGATTGAGTTATCTTTGCAAGTCTCTTCGAATTATCCGTTTGGTTTGGCCAACTAGATTGGTAGTTCTTGCAATGGGAGAAGAGCATAGCTTTGGGTTCAATCTTGCGGTGTCCTTACCCAGTGACCGAAAGGGTTGCAAGGCACGTATTGTATTGTTGCCATCGAGGATAACAAGATGGGGTATTTATCATATTGCATGAATTTATTCCTCTACACAAGGTCATCTTGCTTAAGGCGTTACTCTGTTTTTAACTTAATACTCTAGATGCATGCTGGATAGCGGTCGATGAGTGGAGTAATAGTAGTAGATGCAGAATCGTTTCGATCTACTTGTCTCGGACATGATGCCTATATACATGATCATACCTAGATATACTCATAACTATGCTCAATTCTGTCAATTTCTCAACAGTAATTTGTTCACCCACCGTAGAATACTTATGCTCTTGAGAGAAGCGAGTAGTGAAACCTATGGCCCCCAGGTCTATTCTCATCATATCAATCTCCATCACTTTTATACTTGCTTTGTTTTTACTTTGCTTTTTACTTTTCACTTTGCATCTCTATACCAAAAATACCAAAAATATTATCTCTATCAAATCTCACTCTGGTAAGTGACCGTGAAGGGATTGACAAACCCTAATCGTGTTGGTTGCGAGTAGCTATCGTTTTGTGCAGGTATGAGGAACTTGTGCGTGGCCTCCTACTGGATTGATACCTTGGTTCTCAAAAACTGAGGGAAATACTTACGCTACTCTGCTGCATCATCCTCTCCTCTTCGGGGAAAACAAACACAATCTCAAGACGTAGCATTCCCCGTTGGCCTTGGCACCAATCTCCACACCTTGTTGTGCTCGAAGTTGTTGAGTTCTTCAGGCATAGCATTAAGCCAATCCGGATCCTCGAACGCTTCATAAACCTTTTGGGGTTCCACACAAGAGATAAACGAATGATGTTCACAATAGTTTGCTAATTGTCTACGAGTGCTTACTTCCTTAGTTAAGCTTCCAAGCACATTCTCCATGATGTGCCCTTTGGTGGTGAGCTTGGAAGCAATCTTGGCGCCACGACGCTCCAATTCCTCCTCGGAAGTGAGATGAGGAGAGGAAACTTGATCATCTTGAGCGTCGTCTTGAGCTTGTTCTTGATCTTGATCTTGCTCTTGATCTTGAACTTGCTCGGTAGTGAGAACTTGACCTTGGGAATCATGTGGTGGTTCACCACCATTTTGAGGGTGATCTTGCCCTTGATCTTGGTTATTTGGTTGAGGGCCTTCACTACGTTCTTCGGAAGCGTGTGGGTCTTGGGTTGGTGATGGTTCCACTTGAGTGGAACATTGTCCTTCTCCTTCGGCCACAAGGGGTTCCTCAATGGCTAGGATATGACCAACACCCATTCTTCTTATGGCTTAGGGAGGAATTTCATCACCTACATCACAAGTACCACTTTGCTCCACTTGGGAGCCGTTATTCTCGTCAAACTCCACATTACACGTTTCCTCAATAAGTCCCGTGGACTTATTGAGAACACGGTAAGCATGAGAGCTTGTAGTATAACCAACAAATATGCCCTCATAAGCTCTAGCCTCAAATTTAGACAAACGGACACATTTCTTGAGAATGAAACACTTACACCCGAACACCCGGAAGTACTTGAGGTTGGGCTTGTTGTCGGTGAGTATCTCATATGGAGTCTTGTTCAAGCCTTTGCGGAGGTAGAGATGGTTAGATGCATGACATGCGGTGTTGATGGCTTCGGCCCAAAAGTTGTAGGGAGACTTGAACTCCGCCATCATGGTCCTTGCCGCATCCATCAACATTCGGTTCTTCCTCTCCGCTACACCATTTTGTTGAGGGGTGTATGGTGCGGAATATTGATGCTTGATCCCCTCATTACTAAGAAACTCATCAATGTGTAGTTCTTGAACTCGGTGTTGTTGTCACTTCTTATAGTCAAGATCTTTGCATTATGTTGACGCTGGGCTTCATTTGCAAAGTCAATGACGGTTTGTTGGGTCTCGCTCTTCCTCTTGAAGAAGTACACCCAAGTTTATCTTGAATAGTCATCCACAATCATCAAGCAATACTTCCTACCCCCAAGACTATCAAAGGATGGAGGCCCAAAGAGATCCAAATGAAGGAGCTCCAAAGGCCTCTTCGAGTAAATGATAGTCGTGGGATGGTGAGCCTTCTCATGTAGCTTTGCTTCGATACAAGCACTGCAAGCACGATCTTTAGAAAAACTAACATTCGTTAGTCCACGTACATGGTCCCCCTTGAGAAGACTTTGCAAAGATCTCATATTGACATGGGCTAAACGGCGATGCCAAAGCCATCCCACGTCAACTTTAGGCATTAGGCATGTCTCGGTCTTAGTGGGTCGCTCCGAAAAGTTAATCACATATAGACCATTCTCGACATGCCCAACAAAGGCTACTTTAAGAGTCTTTCTCCACAAGAGGGCCACGGTATCAATATCAAAGAAAGTGGCAAAGCCCATGATTGCAAGTTGACGAACGGAAAGTAAATTGTATGCAAGCGACTCAACAAGCATGACCTTCTCGGTTGTGAGATCATGAGAAATGACAACCTTGCCGAGTCCCAATACCTTAGAAGACGAGGCATCACCCCACTCGATGTTGGTGGGCATAGATGGAATCTTGTGCACGTCCACCACCAAGTCCTTGCTTCTGGTCATATGATTTGTAGCTCCACTATCGAGCAACCATGATCCCCCACCGGAAGCAAACACCTACAAGAGATCAATGCTTGGTTTTAGGTACCCATTTTGTTATGGGTCCTTTGATGTTAGTAACAAGGGTCTTAGGAACCCAAATAGACCATTCAATATACTCATGAGGAGAACCAACAAATTTGGCATAAACATGCCCATCACTAGCCCGGCACAAAACATAAGAAGGATTAAAGTCGCCGGCTTTGTTGGAAGGGGTGGCATTGCCATTCTTGACACCACCACCCTTCACATTGTTCTTCTTCTCATTGGAAGCACCCTTTCCCTCCTTCACAAAGGTTTGGTTGAGAGGGGGAGGTCGTTTGGTCTTGTCATTCTTCTTCTTGTTCTTGGGCATGGGTGCGAACCGAATCCATTCCTCGCCCACAACTTCCTTTTGATTGCTCAAAAGTTCGTTGAGGTTCTTCTCACCTTGAATGCACGACACAAGGCCTTTCTCAAGTTGCTCCTTCAACTTAGAATTCTCCTCAACAACATGCACATGCTCACAACAAGGGTTAGTACCATTTGCATTATCAATTAACACCATATGAGGAAAGGTGGCTTTCTCCTTGGTTAACTTAACTTGGAGTTGATCATGAGACTCCTTGAGTCTAGCATGAATACCTTTCAAGGCCTTGTGAGCCTTCTCAAGTATATCAAACTCCTCCTTGAGTCTAGCAAGATCAACCCCAAGTTTGGCTTTCTCGGAATTGAGCACACGAGAAAGAACAAGAGCATGACCAAGATCTTTCTTTAACTTAGCAAGATCATCGTTGTGTGACTCCTCAAGAGCCAAACGAAGACCACGCTCTTCCTCAAGAGCATTGGAAAGATCCGAGATCTCGTCGGCATAGTCACGACTATGCCCCTCCATGTTAGAGATGGTATCTTCGTGAGCCTCGATCATGTCATTGGCTTAACCAAGTTGTTCCAAGAGGGAAACGAAGTGCTTATTGGATTTACCCTTGAGTTTACCAATAAAGGTCTCAAACTCATTCTCCTCCACATTTGTTCCCTCATGTTCATCAATGCCATCCTTCAAATAAGGATGATTAATGATGGTAGTTTTGATGTTGGGGGTTACCTTGTTGGTGGCTTTAGCCATGAGGCACTTGGCGGTGATGCTCTCATTGGGTGAGTCGAAGAGAGACACCCGTGGAGTCGTCGCAATGGCAACAGAGGCCATGGCAATTGACTCACTATCTTCATCATCATCATCCTCATTGTACTCTTCTTGTACCACCAATGCCTTGGAAGGAGTCTTCTTGGTGAAGTTGCTCTTGTTGGGGAAATACTTGGCCTTGTCCTTTCAGATGAGCTTGCCACCATTGTCTTCCCTCTTCTCATAAGGGCACTCCGCAACAAAGTGGCTCACATTGCCACAATTAAAGCAAGTCCTCACTCGTTGCTTGCCCTTTGCGCCCCTTGAATTGTTCTTGTTGAAGTTGGCCTTGAGTTCTTCTTGCTCCAAAATTGCCTTGAAGCAAGAGCCATGTGTTCATGATAGGCATACTTCGTATCTTCGAGGTTGCTCTCCTCTTCTTCCTCTTCATCCTCTTCCTCCATACAAACCTTGGTCTTTAGTGCAAGGTTGGGCTTCTTTACTCTTTGAGAGCGTAGTACCGCATTGTCAGCGGTCTTGTCCAAGATGCTCATAGAAACAAACTCATCCAACACTTCACTTGAGGACAAGGTGTTGAAGTCCGGTCTTTGACGAATGACGGAGGACATGGCTTTGTGGTAGGGCATCATTGCCTTGAGGAATTTGCGTTTGATCCAATTGTCATCCGTGTCCTTACTTCCATGATCTCGGAGTGAGACCGCGAGCTTGGTTACCCTTCGATAAAGCTCACGAGGTTTTTCATCTTCTTTCATTGCAAACTCATCGGCTTCATCTTGAACCACTTCATAGTTGGAGCGTTGAATGCTTGCGCTTCGCCGGTAGAGGGAAACAACTTGGTGCCAAGCATCTTTAGCCATTGAGTAGGGCCGGAGATGAGGAAGATCTTTGGGTGGGATTGCTTCTTGGATGATGAAGAGAGCATTCTCATTGAATTGATTATCCACGGCTTCTCTAGGAGTGAAGTTGCTTCGGTCATGCGGATAGAAACCTTCTTCAATGATTCTCCAAAGGTTAGTGTTCACATGATTTAAATGACGCTTAAAGCGATAGACCCAAGAATCAAATTCCACATTCTTCTCAATCTTAGGGGCCGGACTGGCATGATTCAAATGAGTGGAAGGAAGCGGTCCACCATAGACAAGTGGAGGTTCCACATGGGCAAAGATGTCGGTGCCATTTTTACCACTAGAAGAAGGATCTTTCTCGCTTGTAGCCTCCCCCTTGTCGTAGGTAGCATCCGTCACCTTGTTAGCGGGATCACCCACTTTCAACGGTGCGGTGGAAAGTTTAAGCCCTTCTATGAATTTATTAAACATGCTTTCGACCTCGGTCGTCATGGAGGTTTTCAATGTGTCCAACGCCACATTGAATTCCTCACAAGAGACCGCGGTTACCCCATCTCCCGTAGACGAGACCGAATTCACACCGGAGTGCTCCTCCACACCGTCTACGACGTCAACCATACTCTTCAGATGGTAAAGTCCTTAATCAAGAGACGAGGCTCTTATACCAATTGAAAGGATCGATATAGTTGACTAGAGGGGGGGGGGGTGAATAGGCAACTAACAATTTTTAACTTTTCTTTACCAATTTAAACTTTGCATCAAAGTAGGTTGTCTAGATATGCAACTAGGTGAGCAACCTATATGATGCAACAACAACAAGCACACAAGCAAGAAAGGGATATATCACAAATAATCTTGCACAAGTAAAGGCACGAAATAACCAAGAGTGAAGCCGGTGAAGACAAGGATGTGTTACCGAAGTTCCTTCCCTTTGAAGGGATGTACGTCTCCGCTGGAGCGGTGTGGAGGCACAATGCTCCCCAAGAAGCCACTAGGGCCACCGTATTCTCCTCACGCCCTCACATAATGCGAGATGCCGTGATTCCACTATTGGTGCCCTAGGAGACGGCGACCTAACCTTTACAAACAAGGTTGGGGCAATCTCCACAACTTAATTGGAGGCTCCCAACGACACCACGAAGCTTCACCACAATGGACTATGGCTCCGCGGTGACCTCAACCATCTAGGGTGCTCAAACACCCAAGAGTAACAAGATCCGCTAGGAATTAGTGGGGGGGATCAAATTTCTCTTGGTGGAAGTGTAGATCGGGGCCTTCTCAACCAATCCCGAGAAAATCAACAAGTTTGATTGGCTAGGGAGAGAGATTGGGCAAAAATGGAGCTTGGATCAACAATGGAGCTTTGGGGGGAAGAGGTGAGTCAACTTTGGGGAAGAAGACCCCCTTATATAGCGGGGGGAACAATCCAACCGTTACCCCCCAAAACAGCCCCGCAGAGGGCGGTACTACCGCAGGAGGCAACGGTACTACCGCTGTGCTCAGCAGTACTACCACTCACCTAGGCGGTGCTGCCGTGCAGTCTGGAGGGCAGGAGAGAGAGAGAGCAGGAGAGGGACCCAGTGCGGTACTGCCGCGGTGGTAGGGCGGTACTACCGCTCATGAGCGGCACTACCGCTCTACTGCCACTGCTTAGGGCCGCACAATCTGACACGAGAAGCGACCCCCTCGAATCGACGCGGTAGGAGCCTGGTACCGCAGCGGTACTACGGCTGAGGACCCACCAGCGATACTACCGCTGCGGAGCGGTACTGCGCCTGTGACTCTTAAGCGGTACTACCGCTGGGCACCGCGGTATTACCGCTGGGACCAGACGAAGCACAAAGAAAGGGGAAAGAGCTCTCCATTGAAGCAGAAAGGCTCGGAGGGTGCGAAAAGGATGTGTACGTGTTGATTCCACCCTAGCCTTACCAAAGCGGACCCCCTCTTGATAGTACGGTGACTCCTACGGAACTAGTTCACCAAAATAGAAGCGAAAGAGCTACACCGTCTTGAATAACACTCCGAGGGGAAAGAAATCGTCTCATGAAAAAGGATGAATCTCTGAAATGCTCAAAGCACACGATTAGTCCGCAAACACGTTGCCATCAATCACCAAAACTACATCTAGAGAGATATGCCTTAACATCTATGATGTCTGTTACCGATTTACCACTATCATTTTGGGGTTATGCATTAGAGACAGCTACATTCACCTTAAATAGGGCACCCTCTAAATCTGTTGAGACGACACCGTATGAACTATGGTTTAGCAAGAAACCTAAGCTGTCGTTTCTTAAAGTTTGGGTTGTGATGCTTATGTGAAAAAGCTTCCGCCTGATAAGCTCGAACCCAAATCGGAGAAGTGCGTCTTCATAGGATACACAAAAGAAACTGTTGTGTACAACTTCTATCACAGATCTGAAGGCAAGATCTTTGTTGCTAAGAATGGATCCTTTCTAGAGAAGGAGTTCCTCTCAAAAGAAGTGAGTAGGAGGAAAGTAGAACTTGATGAGGTAATTGTACCTTTGAGGGAGTCCTGGATTAGGGGGTATCCGGACAGCCGGACTATATACATCGTCCGAACTATGGAAGCATGAAGATACAAGACTCAAGACTTCGACCCGTGTTCGGATGGGACTTTCCTTGGCGTGGAAGGCAAGCTTGGCGATCCGGATATTATATTTCCTTCCTTGTAACCGACTCCATGTAAACCCTAGCCCTCTCCGGTGCCTATATAAACCGGAGAGGTTGGTCCTTAGAAGGCCGATCACAATTACAATCATACCATCATAGGCTAGCTTCTAGGGTTTAGCCTCTACGATCTCGTGGTAGATCTACTCTTGTACTACCCATATCTTCAATATTAATCAAGCAGGAAGTAGGGTTTTACCTCCATCGAGAGGGCCCGAACCTGGGTTAACATATGTGTCCCTTGCTTCCTGTTACCATCAGCCTAGATGCACAGATCGGGACCCCCTACCCGAGATCCGCCGGTTTTGACACCGACATTGGTGCTTTCATTGAGAGTTCCTCTGTGTCGTCGCTACAGGGCTCGATGGCTCCTCCAGTCATCGTCAACAACACGACCCCGGGTGAGACCTTTCTCCCCGGACAGATCTTCGTGTTCGGCGGCTTCGCTCTACGGGCCAACTCGCTTGGCCATCTGGAGCAGATCGACAGCTACGCCCCTGGTCACCAGATCAGGTTCGGAAACCTGAACTACACGACGGACATCCGCGGAGACTTGATCTTTGATGGATTTGGGCCTATGCCAGGAGCACCGGACAGTCACGACGAGCACGGCTTAGACCTGCCGTCGGACGAAGCTCGGGGTATCACCCCCGTAGTATCCCCGGACCTAAATCCGGAGCAGGCTGCGCCGCCTAAGGACGGAGGGATGGACCCCTCCCCACAGGTCGCACACTCATCGGGGGTGGAGCCGAACACGGGTCTTACCTCTGCGGTGGCCTGTGACTCCGGACCCCCGGATTCGTATCCGGACGTTGGTTCCAGTCCGCGCACTCCCGAGCCAGTCGAGCCAGGTTGGGCTCCGGTAATGGAGTTCACCGCTGCGGATATCTTCCAGCACTCGCCCTTTGGCGACATGTTGGACTCATTAAAGTCTCTCTCTTTGTCAGGAGGCTCTTCGCCGAACTATGTCCGGCTCGAGTGGGAGGCAGGCGACGAAGGAATTCGTTGCCCACCCACCACCCACTTCATTGCCACGGTCGATGATTTAACCGAGGTACTGAACTTCGACTCCGAAGACATCTACGGTATGGACGACGATGCAGGAGAAGAACATGAACCACCGCTCACTGGGCGGTGGACAACCACCTCTTCCTATGATATATATATGGTGGACACTCCGAAGGAAACAAATGGCGATGAGGCAACATAGGATAAAACCTCAGGGAAAAAAGCAAAGAATGGGTGCCGTCGGCGCCACTCCAAGCCCCGCCACAGCAATACCGGCCCAGGAGACGAAAACAATCCGAATGGTGCCGAAGAAGAATACAACCCTGATCAGCCCGCCTTCGAGCAGGCCGAACAGGAGGATGAACAGGTCAGCCCAGAAGAACAGGCGACAGACGAATACCCGGAGGATGACAGCTACATGCCCCCCTCCGAAGACGAGATTAGCCTCGGCGACGACGAGTTCGGCATGCCTGAGGGTCCCGTAGAGTAGGAGCGCTTCAAGCGCCGGCTTATAGCCACTACGAGGAGCCTGAAAAAGAAACAACAGCAACTCCAAGCTGATCAAGACCTGCTCACAAATAGATGGACTGAAGTCTTGGCAGCCGAGGAATACGGACTCGAGCACCATACGGCTGACCGGCCACCTCGTGGCCGGGATAAAACGGCATATCAGTCCGCATACCAGCTAACACCCCACGCCAACATACTACGGCCTGGGGCAACAAAACAGGACAACCAAGATCGATCTACGGATCACGGGGTCGCGCCTCGGCACGCGACGACGACCGTTACGCCGGATACACCTTCAACAAGTCCGGCCGGGCAGAACACATCCACCCAGAGAAATTCGACCTGCGTAGCCACATAGCCCGGCACAGAGGCGCCGCACACCCCCTCTGCTTCACTGACGAAGTAATGGATCATGAATTCCTAGAAGGGTTCAAACCCGTAAACATCAAATCATACGATGGCACAACAGACCCCACCGTATGGATCGAAGATTTCCTTCTCCACATTCACATGGCCCGCGGAGATGATCTACATGCCATCAAGTATCTTCTCCTTAAGCTCAAAGGACCAGCCCGGCACAGGCTAAACAGCCTGCCAGCAAATTCCATTGGCAGTTGGGAAAACCTGGAAGACGCATTCCTCGACAACTTCCAGGGCACATATGTGCGACCACCTGATGCCGATGACTTGAGCCACATTACTCAACAGCCCGGAGAGTCAGCCAGGAAATTCTGGACTCGGTTCCTAACTAAAAAGAACCAAATAGTCGACTGTCCGGACGCCGAAGCCCTGGTGGCTTTTAAGCATAATATCCGTGACGAGTGGCTCGCTCGACACCTCCGCCAGGAAAAACCCAAGTCCATGGCAGCTCTCACAACACTAATGACCCGCTTTTGCGTGGGCGAGGACAGTTGGTTGGCTTGCAGCAGCACTACGCCACATTCTGGCACTTCAGATGGCCGCGACAATAACGGCAAGCCATGGCGTAACGGACATAAGCGACGGAACAACGGCGACAACACTGAAGACACGGCAGTCAACGTCGGATTCAGCGGATCCAAGCCCGGTCAACGGAAGAAGCCGTTCAAAAGAAATAATCAAGGACCGTCCAGTCTGGACCGCATACTGGAGCGCTCGTGCCAAATTCATGGCACCCCGGACAAGCCAGCCAACCACACCAATAGAGA
>LR880972.1:918264955-918276328 GCA_904067115.1 Aegilops sharonensis
GGAAGAAGCCGTTCAAAAGAAATAATCAAGGACCGTCCAGTCTGGACCGCATACTGGAGCGCTCGTGCCAAATTCATGGCACCCCGGACAAGCCAGCCAACCACACCAATAGAGATTGCTGGGTATTCAAACAGGCCGGCAAAATAAACGCCGAAGAGAAGGACAAGGGGCTGCACAGCGACGATGACGAGGAGCCCCGACGTCCGAACACGGGGGGACAGAAGAAATCCCCCCCCCCCCCCAAGGTGAAAACGGTCAACATGATCTACGCCGCGTACATCCCCAAGCAGGAACAGAAGCGGGCACTGCGGGACGTCTATACGATTAGGGATGGCACCCGCCGGGTTTGGGTACGGGTGGGGCCACCCCATACCCTCACCCGTCGTCCAAAACCTTACCCATCACCCGTACCCATACCTGTCGACGGGTACAATTTTTTCCCATACCCGTTACCCGTCAGAGTAAATGGGTACCCATGGGTAGAATTACCCAGATTTGCAACAGATCAATTTGAGCCTTGCATAGTCATAAACAACAACTAATAGTGATTTATAAACAACAACACATCATGATAGCAACGCATACTCATAAACAACAACACATTCTCATGAACACACTTATTTGTAAACATATTTTTGCAAAAAAATGCATACTCAATAATCACACACAAAAATTTATATTTATCACGTCATATACACACATCTTGCATATCTATGCAGAAATCAAGGGTAATGTGTACTAATGTACATGAATACATCACAAAACATACATATACATACAAATATAAATTGCCATTGAAATAAAATATGTCATACTTAATTATCATTACGTCCACACACTAAATCGTAATAACACATCATCTATATACATCATGTCTACGCAAAAAACAATGCTCATATACATGAATACATCACATCATCTATGTACAAAAAATATATTCATAGTGTAAGATCAGTGCTCATAATCATAAAAACAATCAGAACCCACATAGCCGAAATAGCCTTGCTCTTCTTGTACTTGATGGCAGCAGCAGATCGATCATTGATAAGCAGGCTAGGGCGTCGCTTCATGGACGTCTCAGACATAGCGCTGACGGTGCTGCACCTGCACCCTACGACAGTGCTGGGCTTGGGCTCGGGGTAGGCGTGTCGTGCTCCTGGTCGTGGTGGTCGCGGAGCTGCAGCTCCAATCCATGGTCCCCATCGACGGGCGAGCTATGGTGATTGCCCCTGGGTCCATGGCGTTGGCGTCCACCTCCGGAGGGCAGGAAAGGGGTGATGGCGCGAGGCAGCAAGCAGCTGGAATGGAGTCCGGAGGCGCTGGCAGTGGCAGGCGACGACGAGAAGATGAGATCGATCTGCTGACTGCTATGACTACGAGCCTGCCACAACGACGCACGCCAATCACGCAGATATAGCCATATAAAGATACGTATCACGTATACGATTCTGGACAAATGGTGATTACGTTTGTTGAGACAACGGTGATTACGTGAATGATTCTGGCTCTTTCCGGTCCTAGGCTCATATGGCTTTGTGCGATAGCTATTGTGGTTCGGCGGCCTAGCATGATTAGGTCCTTTTAGGGCTGCGATTTTTTAAGTACTACACAAAGCCTCCTCAAGAAAATAATATATAAAGCCTATTTGTAGATTATATGCGGGTATATGGGTATACGGGTATGGGTTATACTAAACTACACCCATACCCACTATACCCAATGGGTTTGAATTTTGTCTATTTATGTACCTATGGGAATTTTTTTAACCCATACCCTTGCCCTAATAGGGTTTTTACCCGCCGGGTACGTGGGTAATGGGTACCCATTGCCATCCCTATATGCGATGGAGCCGGTCGCCCCCAAGTTCACCCATGGTCAGCTTGTCCGATCACCTTTGATCGTAGGGATCACCCTACTAGCATCCATCACGGCGGCTCGGACACATTGGTCCTCGACCCAATCATCGACGAATTCCACCTCACGGACGTCTTTATGGACGGTGGCAGCAGCCTGAACCTGCTTTATCAGGACACAGTGCGCAAAATGGGCATTGACCCTTCAAGGATCAAGGGCACCAAAACCACCTTTAAAGGTGTGATTCCTTGAGTAGAGGCCCGTTGCACGGGCTCTATAACATTGGAAGTGGTCTTCGGATCTCCGGATAACTTCCAAAGCGAAGAGTTAATCTTCGACATCGTCCCTTTCCGCAGTGGTTACCATGCACTGCTCGGACGAACCGCATTCGCTAGATTCAATGTGGTACCACATTACACATACCTCAAGCTCAAGATGTCGGGACCACGCGGGGTCATAACAGTGAATGGAAATACGGACCGCTCTCTCCGAACAGAAGAACATACTGCAGCCCTCGCGGCGGAAGTACAATGCGGCCTCCTCCGACAAACCAATCCGGGCACCGTCAAGAGAGTCCGGAACACCTCGCAACAGGATCATCAGGCACGCCAAGAGCGCGACTAGCAGTCTGGCCTCCGCTTAAGCCCCATCCAAGCAGCATTCGTGCCACGCGTACACAATTACGCACTCAAGATACCATGGGCGTAGGCGGAGGCGCAACATCGACTCAGTCAACAGTGTGGGATAACCGCCACATACCTTCATAACCTGTCCTTCTTCTTTTTCAGGACAATGCTTTAGAGCAGCCTCTTCAGAAGAGCCGGATTGTCGGACTTACATAGGAGAGAAAACCAAGGAGGCAACAGGCTTCACGCACATAAGGAAACACCCAGGTGGAATCTATTTACGATTGTTATACCTGTTTTATATATCCATACGCGGCCTGCCTCCGGATAGGACATGTTAAATAGTCCTGTTTATCTCCGCTTAATGCATTCATTGTAAACATACGCTTAAACATATTTTCATCAATGGGAGATTATATATAGCGTCAGCTCATTATTCTTATTTGAATATTTTTTCTTACAAATGTTTCTTTAGTATTGCATCCGTACACTTTGGTACGGTCCGTTTGCCAGGGGCTTCCTATGGCGCCCCGTTCTACGGCAACTAAATTCCGAACACTTTAAACAGTGCGACACCCCGAACTTATAGCACTATATGCATCAGCTCCGAATCATGTCTTGGGTCTACAGTTGGGTAGCCCGGCTCCCTTGTTTTGGTACCTTACGTTCCGTTATATCGGCTAAGGTAGCGCAGGGAGAACTACTGCGATTGTGTCTCGGTTCTTCCGGACGAGCACCTCAGTAGAGAAAGCCGAAAACTGACCTGCATAATGTGGCGAGAGCTGGTCGCTGTTCGAGAGGTCTTAAAATCCTTAAAGATTTTCCGCTTTAGGCGATAAATCGGCTTCGTCCGATCTAGGCGTATATAGCGCCCCAATTCAGCCTTCCGGATTCTAGGGGCTTCGCCGAAATTTAAAATTGTAGACTTCTATGGCTAAGTGAAAGTTATAAAGCCAAATAGTCCAATTGCCTTGTTCGCTGCGCCGGATACCTCCTTAAGGGACCAAACATTTGGATAAAGAGTATCCGGGTTTTTCCAGGAACACCCCGGCACTAGTTGTGTGGGGGCGGAAGCTGACAACTGGCCTACTTTCAGTATTCTATAAACAGCCGCACAGAAGGTAATATTTCAAATCAAATAGTGCTACATAGCACAAGTAACTTCGTATTTAAATTACAACAGCGGCAGAGGTACATTTTAGTCAAAAATCTTGTCCTTGGAACACTCATCAGCCACGAGACGAGCGCCTTTCATAACGCCATCATAGTACTTCTCGAGACGGTGATGCTCCTTGCCCTCGGGCGGACCGTCCTTCACCAGCTTCTCCGCATCCAGCTTGCCCCAATGCACCTTCGCGCGGGCAAAGGCCCGGCGGGCACCCTCGATGCAAACGGATTGCTTGATTACTTCAAGCCGCGGACATGCATTCACCATCCGCTTGATCAGGCCGGAGTAGCTAGTGGGCAGGGGCTCACCAGGCCACATCCGGACTATGAAATCTTTCATAGCCACTTCGGCCGACCTGTGGAGTTCGACCAACTGCTTCAGTTGATCACTCAGAGGCTTTGGGTGTTCGGCCCCAGCATACTGGGAGCAGAACAGCTTCTCCGTTGAGCTCCCCTCTTGGGCAGGATAGAACTCCGCGGCACCTGATATGCTGTGTGGCAGATCTGCGAATGCCCCTGGAGAGCTCCGAATTCGAGTAAGTAAAAAAAACGCCTCCTCCACATGTTTGCTTTGCACAAAGAATTTCTTACCCGCCGCTATCTTTTTGGCCTCCTAGATCTCCTGCTGTGCCTTCTCGGATTCGGCCTTGGCGTCTTTCATATTCACAAGGGCTTCCGCAAGCTCGGCCTCTTTCGTCTTCAGATCATGCTCCACGGACTCGAGGTTCTTGCCGAGGTCCTGGAGCTCTTGCTGTACCTCGCGCACTCTAGCACTTTGCTTCTCGCGCTCTCTGCATTCCAAGGCCTTGTCTTCGGCCTCGGATAGCGCTTTCTTCAGGGACGCCACTTCAGCGGTGGATCCTGTCACACAGTCACGACGCTTTGCCGTCAGAATAAACAATTTTATCTATCTTTACATACATAAGAGCGGATAATTACTCACCTTTGCTCTCTTCTAGCTGCCTCTTCGTGAGGTCGAGCTCTCCCTGCGCCTGCTCCAGGTCCCGCTTTAGTTCGGCAACCTCGGCTGTGCGAGCAGCAGCGGCAAGCAACACGGCCTGCTTATTCACATAAACGCTTATTAGACTCCTGCGGATTATAATTGACCCTCCGTTTGGCTTTTATATCCGAACACCAAACAGAGTATCAGGGGCTACTACCTATCGGGTGGTAATTTCACACATTTTTATTACTTACCTCGAAGCCCGTCAGGAGGCTTGTGCAGGCTTCGGTTAGTCCGCTCTTGGCGGACAGAACCATTTGAATCACCGCACTCATAAGAGTACGGTGCTCTTCATCTATGGAAGCGACTCGAAGCGCTTCCACCAGACTATCCGGCGCCATTGACGCGACGGAAGTCCTCGGCACGGGCGGCTCGCCCTCCCTAACGAGGGGATGCCCGCCTAAGTCCGGAAGCGTCGAAGGTTCCGGAGCAGTGTTCGGTCGAGAGTCCGCCTTGTTGCGGCTCTCATCGACGCGATCCGCAGGGATCTTGAACCCCGCGTGTCTGACATTTGGAACTCTGCCTTGGGGTGTCTCCAGGGTCACCTCCCCCTGCTCGGGGAACCTTCGGGACAACACCTCCGTGTCATCCGCAGGCTGAGGAGTGGTGGCCGTTGGGAGCGAGTTCATCTCTGAAGCGCTCAGAGACCCATCCGAAGACGACACCTCCGGATGAGCCCTGGCCGGACTGCATATATGTTCAGCGTTATTAAACAACTATGAAGTAAAATCACGGTACAGTGCGGACACCTACGATCGCGCCAAGGGCTTCCCCCTGGGCAGACACCCTTCCTCGCTATGAGCGGCCGTGGTGGAGTAGTCCGGAAGGGACGTCTTTCCCTTCTTGGGCGTCCCAGCCTCCCCCTCCGGGGCGGCTTTCCTCTTTTTCTCCTTCCCAGTGCGGGGAGGAAGAGTTTCTTCTTGCTTTACCCGCCTCCGCGGGAGGAATCTGTTTCGTCATCATCAGACGACGTGGGTATGACGGCCTTGCGTTGAGGGCTTCTCCCGGCCCCACGGCCCGTCTCCTCAGACCTCTCATCCTTTCCTGATGGGGCGGCTTCTTCTTCTTCCTCCTCCTCTTCGGGGGAGGAGTGTGCCTCATCGTCTTCAGAGGCTTCCGGCACAACCTTACGCCGGAGACCCTTCCTGGTCCCCGGGGCCTTCTTTTCGGCCTTCTTCTCCGGTGCCTTGTAGGGCGCCGGGATCAGCATCTCTGTTAAGAGATCATCAGCTGGATCTTCTGGCAACGGAGTCAGACAGTCAATCTGTTCCGCTGTCTCCACATAGTCCTGATCAAATATACACAAATACTTAAGACTCCCCCATGAATGTATTGGGAAAAACCAAATCCGGTGGTAGTCCCAAAACTCACCGGACGCGGGGGCCGCGCTGCATGAAGTCTGCGGTCCTCGGATGTGGGAGGAGGCACTTCGGAGGCCTTAAACTACTCCTTCCACGCGTCTTTGTGCTTCATGCCATAGAGCCTCTGAAGCGTCTGGTGTTCGGCCGGGACGAACTCCCACAGATTGAATGCCCGCCTTTGGCACGGCAGAATCCGGCGAACGAGCATGACCTGGATCACGTTGACTAGCTTAAAGTTCTTGTCCTTCATGCTCTTGATGCAGGTTTGGTGTCCAGTCAGCTCTGTAGGTTCGCCCCAAGTCAAGCCCTTCCTTTCCCAGGAGGTGAGCCGCATGGGGGCTCCAGATCGGAACTCGGGGGCCGCCGCCCAGTTGGCGCCGCGCGGCTCGGTGATGTAGAACCACCCCGATTGCCACCCTTTTACGGTCTCCGCAAAGGAGCCGTCCAGCTAGGTGACGTTAGGCATCTTGCCCACCATGGCCCCTCCGCACTCTGCTTGCTGGCCGCGTACAATCTTCGGATTCACGCAGAAGATTTGCAGCCACAGACCGAAATGAGGCCGGATGCGGAGGAAAGCCTCGCATACGACGATGAACGCCGAGATGTTGAGGACGAAATTCGGGGCTAGATCATGGAAATGTAGCCCGTAGTAGAACATGGGCCCGCGGACGAAAGGGTGAAGTGGAAACCCCAGTCCACGGACAAGGTGGGCGACGAACACGACCCTCTCGTGGGGTCCCGGGGTCGGAATGACCTGCCCAACGTCCGGTAGCCGGTGTGCTATGTCTGCAGCCAAGTATCCGGCCGCCCGAAGATTTGCGACATGCTTCTCCTTGACGGTGGAAGCCACCCACTTGCATCCTGCTCCGGACATGTTTAGCTGTGCGGAGAAGACTTGGGCTTGGGCGCTGGAGCTCGAGGGGGCAAGAGTGGGCAAAGGAGGAAGAAGGCGTGGGTCAAAATGGAGAAATCTTATCCCTTTATAGAGGCGACGAAAGCGGTGCGCCTCCCCACTTGCCCGTTGGGAATCGCTTGCTTCCCAAGCGCCACGATCGATGATGTGGCTGGATTACCCGTACCCGTATTGATGAGAATCCCGTGATAAGGGGACACGATCTGTGCTTTGACAAGACGTGTCAAGGAAACCGCCTCGCCATGTGCGCTGTGGCTGGTTGTGGGAAAACGGTTCGAATAATGACCCGGCCGTAATGACATGTCGCGTTGCCTAAAAAGTTGTCAGCAGATTGCATTTGTGAAATACCATTCTCTCTACGGCGGCATGTGAAGATCATTTTGTGGATCCGGACACGGTTCAAGTGTTCGATAACTACTTTGGAGTATTCAGAGAAGGAACCCGCCCTGCAATGCCGAAGACAAGACTGCGCGCCGGACTCATCGTCATTGAAGCCTGGTTCAGGGGCTACTGAGGGAGTCCTGGATTAGGGGTATCCGGACAGCCGGACTATATACATCATCCGGAATATGGAAGCGTGAAGATACAAGACTCAAGACTTTGACCCGTGTCCGGATGGGACTTTCCTTGGCGTGGAAGGCAAGCTTGGCGATCCGGATATTATATTTCCTTCCTTGTAACCGACTCCATGTAAACCCTATCCCTCTCCGGTTCCTATATAAACCTTAGAAGGCCGATCACAATTACAATCATACCATCATAGGCTAGCTTCTAGGGTTTAGCCTCTACGATCTCGTGGTAGATCTACTCTTGTACTACCCATATCTTCAATATTAATGAAGCAGGAAGTAGGGTTTTACCTCCATTGAGAGGGCCCGAACCTGGGTAAACATCTGTGTCCCTTGCTTCCTGTTACCATCAGCCTAGACGCACAGACCGGGACCCCCTACCCAAGATCCGCCGGTTTTGACACCGACAACCTTCTCTCGAATTGGGAAGTAGCTCGTTACAGAAAAACCGTTCCCGTGATGCCTACACCAACTAGAGAGGAAGCTAATGATAATGATCATGAAACTTCAGATCAAGTTACTACCGAACCTCCTAGGTCAACCAGAGCACGTTCCGCACCAAAGTGGTACGGTAATCCTGTCCTGGAAGTCATGTTACTAGACCATGATGAAAGTGCAACTATCCCTAGGTGGTTTTGGTAATTCATAACAACATATAGCTCATTAAGCTAATGCTATTCCAAGACTATTATTTCAGGAAAGCTCAATGAATGGCATGGCATGGATGACGAAAGTGGATCCCTCAAAATACTAAGTACAAAGGATTGGCTCAAGCTCAAAAGCTCAAGACTCTTCATTTTGCATTTTAGTGATCCAAGATCACATTGAGTCTATAGGAAAATCCAATACTATCAAGAAGGGATGAGGTGTTGCTTAATGAGCCTTTTGCTTCATGTTCTTAGTGATATGCTCCAAAACCCTCCACTACTTTCTCACATCCACAAATGACCTAAACCTAAAGCCAAAATCGGTCACACCGATTCTTCCTACCCGGCGCCACCGATTTCAAATGTCATAGCCACTGCCACAAACCCTAGGAAAATCGGTCCTACCGATAGGGATCTCGGTCTCACCGAAATGGGATTGTAATCTCTCTGTTTCCCTTCGTAATGTTTCGGTCTAACCGAAGTGAGTGATCGGCCCCACCGAGATTGCAATGTAAACTCTCTGTTTCCCTTTTGTAACATTTCGGTCTCACCGAAAATAGCAAATCAGTCCCACCGAGTTTACCTGACCAACTCTCTGGAAAGCTTATTACCAAAATCGGTCTCACCAAGTTTGTGTAATCGGTCTTACCAAGATTACGTTATGCCCTAACCCTAACCGAATCGGTCTCACCGAGTTGCATGTCAGTCCCACCGAAAATCACTAACTGTCACTAGGTTTACTAAATCGGTCCGACCGAGTCTATTGAATCGGTCCCATCGAGTTTGGTAAATTGTGTGTAACGGTTAGATTTTGTGTGGAGGCTATATATACCCCTCCACCTCCTCTTCATTCGTGGAGAGAGCCATCAGACTGAACCTACACTTCCAACTTACCACTTCTGAGAAAAGAACTACCTACTCATGTGTTGAGGCCAAGATATTCCATTCCTACCATATGAATCTTGATCTCTAGCCTTCCCCAAGTTGCTTTCCACTCAAACCCTCTTTCCACCAGATCTAAATCCTATGAGAGAGAGTTGAGTGTTGGGGAGACTATCATTTGAAGCACAAGAGCAAGGAGTTCATCATTTGTTACTTCTTGGAGAGTGGTGTCTCCTAGATTGGCTAGGTGTCACTTGGGAGCCTCCGACAAGATTGTTTAGTTGAACCAAGGAGTTTGTAAGGGCAAGGAGATCGCCTACTTCGTGAAGATCTACCGCTAGTGAGGCAAGTCCTTCATGGGCGACGGCCATGGTGGGATAGACAAGGTTGCTTCTTCGTGGACCCTTCGTGGGTGGAGCCCTCCATGGACTCACGCAACCGTTACCCTTCGTGGGTTGAAGTCTCCATCAACGTGGAGGTACGATAGCACCACCTATCGGAACCATGCCAAAAACATCTGTGTCTCCAACTGCGTTTGAATCCTCCAAACCCTTCCCTTTACTTTCTTGCAAGTTGCATGCTTTAATTTCCGCTGCCCATATACTCTTTGCATGCTTGCTTGATTCGTGTGATGATTGCTTGACTTGTCCTAAGATAGGTAAAATCTGTCAAACTCTAAAATTGGGAAAAGGTTAAGTTTTTAATTGGTCAAGTAGTCTAATCACCCCCCCTCTAGACATACTTCAAGGCCCTACAAGTGGTATCAGAGCTTTGGTCTCCATTTGCTTTGATTTCCATAGCCTTTGGTGGTCATAGCCTTGGTTTCACAACCTACGAGTGTATGGAAGCTAGTGAGGGAAATTATCACCGTAGAGGTCCTTACTTTGATGGTACTAACTTTGCTAGTTGGAAGCATAAGATGAAAATGCATATTCTCGGATATAACCCCACCGTTTGGGCAATTATTTGTGGCTTGCAAGGTGAATTCTTTGATGGGAGAGAGCTGAACCGTGAAGCTAATGCGGAAGAATTGAAGATGTTGCAATACAACGCTCAAGCTTGTGATATCATCTTCAACGGATTGTGCCCCGAAGAATTCAACAAAATCAGCCGTCTTGAGAATGCAAAAGAAATTTGGGATACTTTGGTTGATATGCATGAAGGTACCGAATCCGTCAAGGAATCCAAGTTGGATGTGCTCCAAAGTCAGCTTGACAAGTTCAAAATGAAGGATGGTGAAGGTGTCGCTGAAATGTACTCTAGGCTTGCTCTTATTACAAATGAGATTGCCGACTTAGGGAGTGAAGAGATGACCGACAGATTCATCATCAAGAAGATCCTAAGAGCATTGGATGGAAAGTATGATACCGTGTGCACATTGATCCAAATGATGCCAAACTACAAAGATCTCAAGCCAACAGAAGTCATTGGAAGAATTGTTGCTCATGAGATGTCACTCAAGGATAAGGAGGAACTTCACAACAAGTCAAGTGGTGCTTACAAAGCCTCAAGTGAAGCCCCCACATCATCAAGTGAGAAACAAACCTTCAATAAAGAATTGAGCTTAATGGTGAAGAACTTCAACAAATTCTACAAGAGTAGAAGCAAAGAAAGAAGATCCAAGTCAAGGACTTACCATGACAAAAGATCTTCTAGTCGAGAGCACAATTGCTACAATTGTGGGAGGCCTGGACACTATTCCAATGAGTGTACGACACCCTACAAAAGAAGAGAAGATTCTCCAAGAAGAAGAAGCAAAAGAGAAGAATCACCACCAATAGAGAGGAGGAGTAGAGATGATCGTTATGAACGAAGATCCCCACGGAGAAGAAAGGATTCGGAAAGGAAGGACAAGTCATCAAAGAGCTACACAAAACGAAGACATCAAGCTCATGTTGGTGAATGGGTATCCGGCTCCGACTCCGACAAACACTCCGACTCCAAATATACTCAAGATGAAGGTGTTGCCGGTCTAGCACTTGTGTCAACCAACTCCTACGACATATTTGATTCACCAAATGAAGGAATTGGAAGATGCTTCATGGCCAAAGGTCCAAAGGTAACACATCCTGAGTATGTTGATTTCAATAGTGATGAAGATGACTTGCTTGTGGATGATGATTTACTTGTTGACAACTCTAGTGATGAATACTATGATGAAACATCAATTAATCATGCTAATCAAGATGAAACGAATGACAATGATAAGGAGAAGATTGAGCTTCTAACTAAAGAACTAAACACTCTTAAGTTGGCTCATGAAACTATCTTCGAAGATCATCGAGAACTTTTAAGGGCTCATGAGAAGTTACGCTTTGAAAAGCTCAATCTTGAGCAAGAGCATGAGTTCT
>LR880972.1:918340143-918385656 GCA_904067115.1 Aegilops sharonensis
CGGCCATGACACGGACCGGCTGAATCTGCTCTCGGGCGAGGCGCGCATGTTTCTCCCCTGCCGCTTCTTTACAATGCGTGCGCGGATGGCTTCCTCTTTTGCGGCCACCCGCGCCACCGCATCAGCCGTGAGGCGGGCCTCGGCCGCCCTCGTCCTCTCCTTCCCATGGTGAGCACACCAATCCCGGTAGGACACATACTCCGTCAGAGCGAGTGTGGGATGCGCTGACACAATCGACTCGCGCCGAATAGAGCCCGCCGTCGGTCGGGCGCTATCCTCCCGGGAGCGGCGGAGTGCAACGCGGACGACCATTGCCTCCTCTAAATCGCACGGGATGACACCCCAGTCGATAGATCTATACCGGTCGTCGTCGGATGCGCTGCCCGCCATGCCAGAGAAGGCCGCAGATCGCCGGACGGGAGCTTGGATGGCGGAGTGAAGTGGAGGGGAGTGGAGTGGCTAGGGTTTGGTCCGAGGAGGGGATGGGGACGAATATATATGTGGCCAGGTGGCTTAGTGTGAGCCCGGTCCGACGTGGCTGATATAAGTGGTGCCGGTCAGGCCGGGTGTTTGAGGCATGTTTGAGGCGTCCGTCTAGATCGGGTTTTCTGACTGCTCACTGATTGGGCCGTCCGCCCGAGCTTACGGGGTGGCGGGAGGGTGGGGGTGGGGGGGGGGGGGGGAGGCACTCGGCTTTAGATGCTCTTACATATAACTTAAAATACGCTGCACGGCACTCACATATTCTAAATTAATTGTTTTAAAACCAACCAAATATATTACTTTTCCAGAAACAAATGCACCCCCGTTCCTTATTTCCAGTGAAGTCCGTTAATACTTCCTCCATTTCTTTTCAGTTTGCATATAAGATTTGGTCAAAGTCAAAGTTTGTAAAGTTTGATCAATTTTATATAAAAAAATATTATCATTTACACAATATTAAAGCTATATGATATAAAAATTAATTTTATGATGTATCTAATAATATTGATTTCATATTGTGAATTAAATTTAGTCAAAGTTAACAAAGCTTGATTGATCAAATTTTATATATAGACTAGTAGAAAGAACCAGACGAAGTACAACTCCCGCACTTTCCAGTGAATGTCATTTGCATGCAGTAACATTTCCAGAAGTAAATGCACCCCCGAAATTCAGTTTTCAACGCCCCCGCAATAAACGCTGCTGCAGTTTCGCGCGCGAAAGAAGGGCACTGCTGCAATCCCGTCGGTTGTGTGCTTGAACCAAACGCGCGGCGGTGCTCGATTTCGCGAGGCGCGATCGCCACATCGCGCACGGGCCTGGTGGAACGGAGACCTTGACTCAGCTAAACACTCCAATTTTAGGTGAGCTTGCTGAGCTCGCCAATGGATCCGCGCTGCCTATATAAGTCCACTGCCAATACATTCCAAGCTCGATCAGATACAATGGCGAACTCGAGGGCCTTTCCTCTGGTGCCCCTCCTCATCTTCTGCGTCTTGTCCTGCCACGACGCCATCTCCTACGCGGCGGCGCCGACGCCGGCCAAGGAGGACTTCTTCGGATGCCTGGTGAAGGCGATACCGGCCCGCCTCCTCTACGCCAAGAGCTCGCCTGCCTTCCCCACCGTCCTGGCGCAGACCATCAGGAACTCGCGGTGGTCGTCGCCGCAGAACGTGCAGCCGCTCTACATCATCACCCCCACCAACGCCTCCCACATCCAGTCCGCGGTGGTGTGCGGCCGCCGGCACGCCGTCCGCCTCCGCGTGCGGAGCGGCGGCCACGACTACGAGGGCCTGTCGTACCGGTCCGAGCGCCCCGAGGAGTTCGCCGTCGTCGACCTCAACAAGATGCGGGCCGTGTCGGTCGACGTCAAGGCTCGCACGGCGTGGGTGGACTCCGGTGCGCAGCTCGGCGAGCTCTACTACACCATCGCCAAGAACAGCCCCGTGCTCGCGTTCCCGGCCGGTGTTTGCCCCACCATCGGTGTAGGCGGCAACTTCGCTGGCGGCGGCTTCGGCATGCTGCTGCGCAAGTACGGCATCGCCGCCGAGAACGTCATCGACGTGAAGGTGGTCGACGCCAACGGCACGCTGCTCGACAAGAGCTCCATGAGCGCGGACCACTTCTGGGCCGTCAGGGGCGGCGGCGGAGAGAGCTTCGGCATCGTGGTGTCGTGGCAGGTGAATCTCCTCCCGGTGCCTCCCACCGTGACCGTGTTCCAGATCCCAAAGACGGTGAGAGAAGGCGCCGTAGAGCTCGTCAACAAGTGGCAGCTGGTCGGGCCGGCCCTTCCCGACGACCTCATGATCCGCATCATCGCTATGGGGGACACCGCCAAGTTCGAGGGCATGTACCTGGGCACCTGCAAAACCCTGACGCCGCTGATGAGCAGCAAATTCCCCGAGCTGGGCATGAACGCCTCGCACTGCAACGAGATGCCCTGGATCAAGTCCGTCCCCTTCATCCACCTCGGCAAGCAGGCCACCCTCTTCGACCTCCTCAACCGGAACAACACCTTCAAGCCCTTCGGCGAGTACAAGTCGGACTACGTCTACCAGCCCGTCCCCAAGACCGTGTGGGCGCAGATCTTCGTCTGGCTGGTAAAACCCGGCGCGGGGATCATGGTCATGGACCCCTACGGCGCCGCCATCAGCGCCACCCCCGAGGCGGCCACGCCCTTCCCCCACCGCAAGGGCGTCCTCTTCAACATCCAGTACGTCAACTACTGGTTCGACGAGGCAGCCGGCGCCGCGCCGCTGCAGTGGAGCAAGGACATGTACAGGTTCATGGAGCCGTACGTGAGCAAGAACCCTAGGCAGGCCTACGCCAACTACAGGGACATCGACCTCGGCAGGAACGAGGTGGTGAACGACGTCTCCACCTACGCCAGCGGCAAGGTCTGGGGCGAGAAGTACTTCAAGGGCAACTTCCAAAGGCTCGCCATCACCAAGGGCAAGGTGGATCCTCAGGACTACTTCAGGAACGAGCAGAGCATCCCGCCGCTGCTGGCCAATTAGTAATGATCGATCGAGGCTCTTGCATGGAGATTAATTTGTAGTGCGTTTCAAATGCCCAACTAGCTAGTAGAATAAGATCGCGCATATGATAATTCTTAGTTGGAAGATTTGCCTACCCTTAGGTGTTGGTTCTATCTAATTGCGAAAATTAGCAAAGAACAGAGGTGGAAGACACGGTTGCATTGCTCAAACTTCTGTTTTTCTTGCTCTTCATTTATTCGGACTACACAACAAACGGTGTCGAGGCCCCTAACACCGTACCACTATGATCCATCAACCTCGACCTAAATAGCCTAACTTACTCCAGATTATTGATCCCTCGACCTAAACACCCTAACTAACTTACTGACGAGACCACCTCAAAAAAAAATTTACTGACGAAACTGAGGTGCCTAAAAATAAATTTCATTTCAGTAAAATTTCTCTTGATGAACTGTTCGATGTGAATCCAACGAATAACACAAAGAAGCTACTTGTCCTGTCCTGACTTTTGTTTTTTGTTGAGAAATGTCCTGTCCTGAGTTGACAGAAAATTTACGTTGTTTCAGTCGTTTCCAATAACTAGCCGATCATAGCCCAAAGTCTAAACCCAGCCGGTCAATTTTCAAAAGAAACATAAAGCCCAGCCGAAATCACTAATTAAGGAATACTCCTTGCAGAGATCACTCCAACTTTCTCAGGTTGCGATAAGTGGCGCGCTGCATGTGCGCCACTTGTCGCAACCTGGGAGTTTTTCCTTTTTTCGTAAATTCGTTTATTCAAAACGTTTTATCTCTTAAACCGTGCGTCCAAATCTCGAACCGCTTTCGCCATTGGATTCCTCGCGTCGAGATCTTCAAAATAGATCCCATGTTGATAGGTTTTGACGAACTTTTTTTCCATGAAAAAACCGGATGAAAAAAACCGACGAAAAAACAAACCGGGAACACGGGTTTTTTTCCTTTCCGAAAGAGGCACGCCCGTGCCTCAGACGAAATCACTACCGTGCCTCTCGTGAAAGAAAACAAATAGAAAATGCGTTTTTTTTTCCTTTTCCAAAAAAGGCACGCCCGTGCCTCTCGCGAACGCGCAACCGTGCCTCCGGCGGAAGCAAAACCATGCCTCTCACGAAAAAAAAAACAGAAAACATGTTTTTTTTTTCTTTCCGAAAGAGGCACGGCAGTGCCTCCCACGAAAGCACAACCGTGCCTCTCGCGAAAGCAAAACCGTGCCTCTCGCGAAAGAAAAATAAACAAAAAACGTGTTTTTTTCCTTTTCGAAAGAGGCGCGCCCGTGCCTCTTGCGAAAGCACAACCATGCCTCTCGCGTAAGCAAAACCGTGCCTCTGGCAAAAAAACAGAAAATATGTTTTTTTTCGTTTCCAACAGGCACGGCTGTGCCTCTCGCGAAAGCACAACTGTGCCTCTCGCGAAAACAAAATCGTGACTCACGCGAAAAAAAATGCATTTTTTTGCGCAAAAAAAATAATTTTCTTTAGAAAAAATATTGATCGAAAAGCTAGGAAAGACCGGTAGAAAACCAAAACGTTAAAAAAACCCGGGGAAAAACCGTTTAAAAAACCGAAAACGCGTGCGTAAAAATAAAAAAAATAAAATCTGAAAAAAGCGCCCAAAGCACGACACGTGGCGAATGGTTGTGAGCGCGCCAAGTTGCGAGGCTACCGAAGAAGCGCTCGTTAATTAGTTACTCCCAAGCCCAGCCGGTCAAAGGGCGCTCATATGTCTCCCCTGAAGGGGAGACTGAGTTGGGCGGCCCAGGAGCGCGGGAGGCAGCAGCCTCCTGTTTTCCTTTTTTGACATTTTCTGCTTCTTTTTTCCTTTATTATTTAAATTTTGTTTATACTTTAAAATATTATATATACTAGTAGGATTGCACGTGCAACGCACGATAGCACAATAGAAAAAAAACTCATTAATCTATTTAGACTTATGAACCTAGAAAACATCATATATAAACTTCCAGATGCAAGATTTAACTGAATAGTTGCAGAGAAAATATTTTGTAAGATTTTTGAACCTCTCTAGTTGCAAGTTGCAATGCATAGACAAACATGAATCTACTCATTGTAAAAAATGCATGGTCATCCAAAAATTCAATAGCACCAATGAGCCATAATCATCTCAAGCATCAGTACACTCATATTCCATCACAAACAAGCATATTATTTTTGGAAACTCGACAGCAGTAATCCGTATTTATTAGTAGGAGCATACAGTTTTACAACCGGATCCATACAGCTAGGCAAAGGCCCAAAACAGCAGCCAAAATCATCCTCGACAACTCTAACAAAAGCATGTACCCTCATCCCCACTAACTTTGATCATTCCCTCCAGAAAAAACTACTCCCTCCGTTCTAAATTACTCGTCTCTGAAATGGATGTATCTAGAACTAAAATACATCTAGATACATCCATACGTGCGACAAGTAATTCGGAACGGAGGGAGTAACTCTGATCTCGAATGTGGCATCAATGATTCCCCTGTAACTTATGAAATATCATGCCAATGTACAAGCTCCAAGATATGTCCTAAAGCAACATCTTTTGAATGGCACACATAAAAATCGAGAATTCCATTGTCTACACTCATTAAGCCTACTAAGTTTTCTTTTTTTGCAATGAACTTCAGGAACTTGAGGCATCTGATTTCTTCTTGTCAATGTCAGCTTGCCACGATGTGTATGCTACAATAGAAAATCCGCTGAAAATCTAATCATCTACAACTTCAAAAATACAAATGATTAGTATATTTGGCAGAGACTTGAGTTGTGCAATAGTGAGACTTCCTGCCATAATAATCGGTAGTACAAAAGATGAGGAAACATCATTAATGAAAGAGGCTAAAAGAATCATGTGGGTTTTTATAGCACATATCAACCCTGACACCCTTAAAATGTTCATCACTAAAAGGACTATTAAAAATTAGGAATGAAAATTAGAGGTTCCGAATTTGCATCCTCAAATTTAAGTATAACAAGCAAACAACTTATATCCTCGACAAGATAGCTTCAGTTATGATGCATTACTGTAAATCTTCACCTTTAGTCATACATCAGAATCAGAATCCATTTGTATGACCTAGCAGTGAGCTCCCAAATGCAAGGTAGCAAGCCGGGGAACGACTATCTCAAGCTTTACTTACTTCCTGAGGTGAAATAGCCGTTTCGTCAGTCCGTATAACATCCACTTTTCATCAATTATCTAATACCATCAGGAGCAACAGAAATCTGAATATCCTGTTGCTCCTCCCTCACGTACTCAGATCCAATATCCTCTCCTCCTAGCACACATAGAAAAGTCAGTAGGACTTGCGAAATGCAGAACTGCTTATGAGAGAGAGCGATCAAACATTTTAATCCTGAGCTCTAGTATAGTATCGTGTACATCTAAACACTGAATTACTGAACTGAATTACGTTGCAACTAATCTCACAAATTTACAACACATCATCATTAATCCAAAAAATTGTACAATATATTGATATAATTTAAAAAAGTTCAGACACCCATGCTCTTGAATTCTAAGGCTATGACTGAATCGACTTTAAAAGACTACACACACAAAATTCTTCAGTTTTGCAGTCACTCAACTAAAAAGCCCAGAATGTTTCATACATACCTCAGGATCTCTTCTCCAGCCATGGTACCACATCACTGGCAAGGTGCGTTCCATCATGTCTATGCAGGCTCGGGCTGCCGTCCTTCTCCTCAACGACACTGTAGAGGTGCATCAAATCTGGGATGCTCACCATCAATTCTACATCCACTGGCGAAACCGAGGCTTCCTTTGCCCTACACGACACACCACACACATCACACACAATTAAGCAAACTAAACCAGAAACCCCCAATTCAACTAACTCCTCACCTGAGCAAGTCCTTGGTGGACTGTGATGTGTGTGAATCCGACGGAAGAAGAAGAGAAGGACTGTGATGTGTGTGGATTGGACGGAAGAAGAACAGAACCCCGCCCCCCCGCCCCCCCCCCCCCCCCCCCCCCCGGCCCCCCCCCCCCCCCCCCCCCCCGGCCCCCCCCCCCCCCCCCCCCCCCGGCCCCCCCCCCCCCCCCCCCCCCCGGCCCCCCCCCCCCCCCCCCCCCCCGGCCCCCCCCCCCCCCCCCCCCCCCGGCCCCCCCCCCCCCCCCCCCCCCCGGCCCCCCCCCCCCCCCCCCCCCCCGGCCCCCCCCCCCCCCCCCCCCCCCGGCCCCCCCCCCCCCCCCCCCCCCCGGCCCCCCCCCCCCCCCCCCCCCCCGGCCCCCCCCCCCCCCCCCCCCCCCGGCCCCCCCCCCCCCCCCCCCCCCCGGCCCCCCCCCCCCCCCCCCCCCCCGGCCCCCCCCCCCCCCCCCCCCCCCGGCCCCCCCCCCCCCCCCCCCCCCCGGCCCCCCCCCCCCCCCCCCCCCCCGCCCGCCCTCTTCTATGGCCCTCCCGCCTAGGTAGTGCGTGAGTAGGGGTGCTGGCCGGAGGAGGAATCCAAATCGGGGAGAGGGTTCTGGCCACATGAGGCACAAGACACATCCACAACAATCTCGCTAGATCCAAGCCCAACCACAACACCAATCCAGTGCGCGGTGTGGCCTTGTTCGCTACCATCGCTGCGGCAAGTTACCGACCCGGCGGTCATCACACGGGATCGAGGAGCAGTTACACGCCTGCATCGCCATGCGGCAATCCTCGAGGTCCTCCTCGCCGATGTGATGAGCACCGTCAGCGTCGGCGGAGATGAGGGCGCGAGAGGAGTTGACGATCCCTTGTTAGGGGCGCGGCCGAGCATCTGGAGCACTGAGCGGACAGGGGAGGCTGAGCATCTGGAGCGGGCGGCGGAGCATCAGGAGCACTGAGCTCGCAGCAGTCTTGATCCTCGCCGGTGAGCGCCCGGTCGAGCAACACGAGCAGCCTACTCCCGCGCCCCCACCGGGCCCGGAGACAGTTGAGGCGGCTGCCTCCTTCGAGGAGGGCGTCTGGAAGTGTGAGGCCTGCCGGGGGTGGGCGAGAGGAGGCGGCGGAGGGTGAGTCGGAGCGGGGCGACGAAGAGGAGATGGTGGTCGCGTGGGAGAGGTAAGCGGGCAAGGGGAGGGAGCAGTTTTATTTTTTTTGAGAAAGAGGTGGAGAGAAACAAGGAAGATTAGCTTCGATTGTTTCCGCAATTAAGGGGATTGTGGGAGGAAAATCACGGACTAATTCGTTTCACAAATCAGGCAGGATGGGACACGGGGATCGAAGGATGAGGAGCGCGGACGATTGACAGACTATAGCGTCTGCTCGGCAGAACATTTGATCTGAGACGTTGATCTGGTTGGTTGGTCATTGATGTAATACAAACGGTAGGATGTGTTTAAGTTAATTTAATCGAAGGGTTCTGGTTATTCCGTGTACAGTTTGTTGTGTGGCTTTAGGGGAGTTTATGTTTGCTCTTTTAATAATAGTATATATATATATATATGTTACAAAAAAATTGGAACATATTGACCAAGCATTTTAAAAATGTTAAATGTGTATAGAAAAATACTTATCATGTATATGAAAAATGTATAAAAAATTTGATCATGTATTAAAAAACTGGTAATCAAGCATTTGAAAAAATATTGACTAAGTATTTGAAAAATGTTAAATATGTATAGTAAAAAATGTTGACCATGTATTAAAAAATCATGAAATTATTTGATCATGTTAATCAAGCTGGTGCCATCCCACGAGCAGATCAATAAGGCCTGAGGCCCCACATTGTTGATCCCTCGCGCTAAACTCGCTAACTAACTTACTAACAAAACTGACGAAAAAGGGAGCACCTATGGCTCAGGTGCCCGAAAATAAATTTCGTTTTAGTCAATTTTCTCCAGATGAACTGTTGGATGTGCATCTAACGAATAACATAGAAGCTACTTGTCCTGTCCTGAGTTGGCTGAAAATTTATGCTATTTCAGTCATTTGCAATAGGGTGTGGCTAGGTCGTAGTCGTCTGAGATTTAACCATATTACTAAGTGACATAACATGCAAGAGAGAAAAAGAAAAAACTGAAAAATAAAAATTGAACGGTTCTCAATGTAAATCTTATGAATATGGCATCGACTGTGACTTAGCAAGACTATTTCCAATAGGTAAACGTTTGTGGCCGGCGGACCGGTCGAAGCTTGGGCCGGTCACGCGCGGCACGTATGATAGCTTTTCACTCGTCCCTTCAGCACAATAGCTTTCCACGTGGTCCCACGCGTCGTGGTGCCATCCTTCCTATCCTTATCTAACCAGCCAGCCTTATCTTCTCGAGACAAGACCAAAGACAGCCAGAGAAATCCCCATCCCCTTGCCTCGTTCTCTCCTTTCTCTCCTCGACTCCCTTCTACCGCCAGCGGGCACCGCCCCCATTAATCCCGTCAAAACCACCACCCACCGACTACATTCAACCGCACTAGCACCAACACTCTCTCTGCTACCTCGTCCTGTGACACACTGGGATACATGGGGGAGCTGTAAAGGATGCAGAGATGCGAATTTTGTGCGGCGGTGGATGCTTTTTGTCGGCGGGGAGCTGGGGCTGCATCTGCTTGACGCGCTCGCCGCGGTCTGCACCCGGCATCTGTGATGCTGCAACCAATCGTGGCCGGAGCTGGAACCGTCCTCATCGAAAGCTGCTATCTGCAGTGCGCCATGGCTGGGCATAGACCAGTGTGATGGCCGCGATGGTGGGATGCTGGAATCGCGCCCAGGCGGAGCTGCAACCGTGGCCTAGAAAAGTTGGGACCGCGCCGGATGCTAGCGAGTGCTACAACCATGGCATCCAAATGCTGGAACCCGCACAAATTTCTGCTTCCATCGGCGTTTTCATTTTTTGCTGAAACTAGCGCCTTTATTTCTTTTTTGCTACCACCGTTATGCATTTTGCTAGAAACAGCGTCAATTTTTGCTACCACCGGCTTTTGATTTGCTGGAACCAACCCTCAACTTTGCATATTTTGCTATCACCGGCGTTTTAGTTTGCTGGAGCACAACGGATGCCACAACCGTTGATGCAGGAGCTGCAACCGCGCCTGGTTTTTGCTGGAACCGGCGACCGCGGCGAGCTACAGGGTGACCATCGTGAGTTGCATGGTCACCATGACAAGTTTGTGCGCAGGGGTGGGGTGCTGCAACCATAACTAGGTTTGCTGGAACCGACGAATCATTTTGCTGGAACCAGCACCAAAAAAAGCTCCCACCGTAGTTCGTTCTTTCTAGACCATCGATTTTTTGCAACAACCATGTTTTTCTGTTGGAACCAGAATCCAAAATGCTTCCACCAGAGTTAGTTCTTCGCTGGACGGGCGACTTTTTGCTACAAACTTATATTTAATTTGCTGGAACCAGTGTTTTCAATTGATTCAACAGGGGTGGCAACACAAAGCAGCTTTTTCTACAACTTTTTTTTTGCGAGCGTCGACGGCGAGCGTTGCCGCCGAGAATGACGGAGACTGTCGACAGTGAGGGAAAACGGGGCAGAGGGACCGCACGCTGCGCAACGGGGCGGCGGGGGGCGGCCGCCGACCTACGGCGGTGGTTTCTTCAGATCTGAAAACATGTCGGAGTGAGAAGCGCTGAGGAAGGGCGCTATCCAACGGCCATGCGGGGCGCATCTAACGGCCGGGGTTGGACCGGCCCAAATTTTAGGCCGGCGCACCGGCGCAGAGCGCTACCCTTTCCAATAACTAGCCGATCAAAGCCAAAGCCCAACCAAGGAAAAGTACTATACGTTGTCTAAGCCTAGCCGGCCAATTTTCAAAAGAAAAATAAAGCCCCGCCGGTCAAAGGGGCGCCCCTATGTCTCGCCTTCAGCGAGAAAGGTAGGAACCCTGAAGGCGGATACCAAGTTGCGCCGACCTAGTAGCGCAGGAGGCAACTGCCTGCTGTTTTCTGTTTATTCACGCTACTTTGTTTTTTGCTTTATTGTTTCAATTTTGTTTGTACTTTAAAATATTATATATATATATATATATATATATATATATATATATATATATATTATAAAACCACTATACTGTTTTTTGGAAAATATTGACCATGCATTTGAAAATTGTTAAATGTGTATAGAAAAAATATTCATCACGTATATGAAAAAATGTATTAAAAAATGTTAATCAAGCATTTGAAAAAAAGTTTAATAAGTATTTGAAAATTGGTGATCAAGCATTTGAGAAATGTTAAATGTGTATAGACGAAATATTGACCATGTAAAAAAAATGATGAATTTTTTGATTATGTATATAAACATGCTAATCAAGCATTTAAAAAATATTCAATAAGTATTTGAAAAATGGTGATCAACTATTTGAAATATGTTAAATGCATATGGAAAAAATGTTGACCATGTATTAAAAAATGATGCGTTTTTTTATCATGTATATAAACATGTTAATCAAGCATTTGAAAAAAAATGTTGAATAAGTATTTGAAAAAGGGTGATCAACCATTTGAAATATGTTAAATGCATATGGAAAAAATGTTGACCATGTATTAAAAAATGATGCGTTTTTTTATCATGTATATAAACATGTTAATCAAGCATTTGAAAAAAAATGTTGAATAAGTATTTGAAAAAGGGTGATCAACCATTTGAAATATGTTAAATGCATATGGAAAAAATGTTGACCATGTATTAAAAAATGATGCGTTTTTTTATCATGTATATAAACATGTTAATCAAGCATTTGAAAAAAAATGTTGAATAAGTATTTGAAAAAGGGTGATCAACCATTTGAAATATGTTAAATGCATATGGAAAAAATGTTGACCATGTATTAAAAAATGATGAATTTTTTTATCATGTATATAAAAATGTTAATCAAGCATTTGAAAAAAAATGTTGAATAAGTATTTGAAAAAGGGTGATCAACCATTTGAAATATGTTAAATGTGTATAGAAAAAGTGTTGACCATGCATTGTTTAATTATGATTTTTTATCATGTATATAAAAATGTTAATCAAGCATTAGAACAAAATATTGAACAATTATTAGTAAAATCTTGATCAAACATTTGGAAAAATGTTAAATGTGTATTAAAAAAAGTTGACCATGTCTTAAGAAGTTTTAATATTGCATTTAGAAAAATATTCATCAAGCATCTAAGAAAGTACATCCGACCCTGCTGCTGACCTGTACATGATCACGTTGGATGGCTGTTGTGATCCGAACGCATGCGGTAGGTTTATGGGTCGGCGCCGGAGATGCCCTAAGATCCCGAGAGCGAGAGAGTTTTTTTGATTTTTTTGTGAAAGGAGAGCAAGGGGAGAGTTTGCCTACCAGAAGGGACGCAGACTCCATCTACTCTGGCGACGCACCGGACTAATTATATCACAACAACAAACTTGGCAGTTTTCAAAAAAAAAAAAAAGTTTGGCCGGGTGCGAGGCAAAGCAAAGATCCCTCGTTGTCGCGACTCCAGGCCAGTCCAGTCCAGCGGTATGGTGGTTTCCGGCGCAGGTGGCACGCATGCCGTCATTGCCAACCCAAGCCCATCCCCGCCGGGAGTGACGGAGCAAGAGGACAAACCAACCTAGAAGAAATATCTATCAGGCGGACGGACAGGGTCGCCCATCCCACGCTCGCTCGGCACCAACCAAACTAGAGCAGATCAAACAAACTGTGTGCTCTGCTGTTTCCATTGACGGACGCCACGCCGAAAACCACGAGCTCCCGCGCCCATCGATACACCCGGCCGGTCTCCTTGCCCCGCGCTTTTATCTACGATCATCATCTACTACTATTACTATTACTTCACACATCAACCGCTATACAACATGCATCTAGAGTATTAAGTTTATAAAGAACGAGGTAACGCATTAAGAAAGATGACATGATGTAGCGGGATAAACTCAAGCAATATGATGAAAACCTCATCTTATTATCCTCGATGGCAACAATACAATACGTGTCGGTTCCCCTTCTGTCACTAGGATCGAGCACCGCAAGATTGAACCCAAAACTAAGCTCTTCTCCCATTGTAAGAAAAACCAATCTAGTTGGTCAAACCAAATCAATAGTTCGAAGAGACTTGCAAAGATATCAAATCACGCATATAAGAATTCAGAGAAGATTTAAATAATTTTCATAGATAAGCTGATCATAAATCCGAAATTCATCGGATATCGGCAAACACACCGCAAAAGAGTATTGCATTGAATATATCTCCAAGAACATCGAGGAGAACATGGTATTGAGAATCAAAGAGAGAGAAGAAGCCATCTAGCTACTAGTTATAGACCCGTAGGTCTGTGGTAAACTACTCACGCTTCATCGAAGAGGCAATGGTGTTGATGTAGAAGCCCTCCGTGATCGAATCCCCCTCCAGCAGGACGTCGGAAAAGGCCCCTAGATGGGATCTCACAGGTACAGAAGGTTGCGGTGGTGGAAAAGTGGTTATGTGGCTCCCCTAGAAGGTTTTTGGGATATTTGAAAATATTTATTATGAAATTCCTTCGGGTATGATAGAGAAACTGCTAGCTATCCTTATGGTGGAGATGGAACATTACATGCTTTACGAGTTGACCAAGAAAACGTACGTGTACCAGATCCCCAACACGGTGAGAGAAGGCGCGGTAGAGCTCGTCAACAAGTGGCAGCTGGTCGTGACGGCCCTTCCCGACGACCTCATGACCCGCACCATCGCGCCAAGTTCGAGGGCATGTACCTGGGCACCTGCAAAACCCTGACGCCGCTGATGAGCAGCAAATCCCCTGAGCTCGGCATGAACGCCTCGCACTGTAACGAGATGCCCTGGATCAAGTCCGCCCCCTTCATCCACCTCGGCAAACAGGCCACCCTCTTCGACCTCCTCAACCGGAACAACACCTTCAGGCCCTTCGCCGAGTACAAGTCGGACTACATCTACCAGCCCGTCCCCAAGGCCGTGTGGACGCAGATCTTCGTCTGGCTGGTGAAGCCCGGCGCGGGTATCATCATCATGGACCCCTACGGCGCCGCCATCAGCGCCACCCCCGAGGCGGGCACACCGTTCCCTCACCGCAAGGGCGTCCTCTTCAACATCCAGTACGTCAACTACTGGTTCGACGAGGCTGCCGGCGCCGCGCCGCTGCAGTGGAGCACGGAAATGTACAAGTTGATGGAGCCGCACGTGAGCAAGAACCCCAGGCAGGGCTACGCCAACTACAGGGACATCGACGTCGGCATGAATGAGGTGGTGAATGATGTCTCCACCTACGCCAGCGGCAAGGTGTGGGGCGAGAAGTACTTCAAGGGCAACTTCCAAAGGCTCGTCGTTACCAAGGGTAAGGTGATCCTCAGGACTACTTCAGGAACGAGCAGAGCATCCCGCCGCTGCTGGCGTCGACTGAGACTTAGTAAGACTGTTTCCAATAACTAGCCGATCAAAGCCCAAAGACCAATGAACGAAAGGTACTAAGCCCATTCGGTCGATTCTCAAAAGAAAAATAAAGCCCAGCCGGTCAAAGGGGCGCCACTATGTCTCGCCTTCAGCTAAGGTGAAAATGAGTCGGGCCGACCCAGGAGCGTGGGAGGCAGCAGCCTCCCGTATTCTGCTAGCTCTCTACCCTGGATGTGCGTCCGGGACTATAACGATGTTCTGCACCCCTTCGAGCATGTACGGTCGCTGTCGTACGTTGGGGAGGAGGGAGGAGACCTCGACTGATAGGGTTTGTGACCCCCCGGTGTCGTCCAGGAGGTGCGAAACGAGTGGAGCCCTGCATGACGGAGGTCCGGACTTTTGTAAACCTCCCACCAATTTTGCGGTATATTTGTGGAAATTCGAACATCCGACCACGTCCAGATGTTTGTGGTATGGTGTTGGATGACAAAAAAATGTTCAGAGATATGGTCGGTTCGGGATACGCCATCACTACTAGGGAAAAGCCTAGCAGCAGCGCGGGTTTTAGGCCTATCAGTAGCGCGGCCAGGAGCGCTACTGATAAGGCGCTACAACTAAAGCTTAGCAGTAGCGCGCCTGGACCCGCGCTACTGCTAAAATGATCTAGTAGTAGCACTTCTCCTGAGCGGCGCTGCTGGTAATTAGTAGTAGCGCTCCTCCTTGCCCGCGCTACTACTATTATTTTGTATTTTATTTCTTTTTTATTTCATGTTGTATTTCATACACCTTTACACAAGTTTTCATACAACATGAATTTAGAGACTGTTTTTACATCATAATGAGTAGGTGAAACAACCGTGGACTAGTTTCAAGTGGATGGACATCCACTTGAAACTAATCCGCGGTTCTTTCACCTAGACACATTGTATCATCATTATCATATGATTAACAACTTATCATCATAATACATCATTGTCATATAACACCTCCTCAAGATCATCGTTTTCATCAATGAGACATCACATAGCAAATTGGTCACTAGTCGTAATCACAAGTACTCCTCATCATCAACTCTAACACATTGTATCACATAATAAACATATTGTACCTCATAGGACCTACTACATTCTCTTAGGACCTACTATATTCTCTAAGGTAAAATAGCAAAAAACAAGATAGCCCCTGACTCTCCATTATGGAGAATGGAGATTATCCTGTCTTCAATTCTTGCCTTTCGCTTAATGTTACTTCCAAGAACCTCCTTGAGAATGTCCAAACATTTTTTCCATTCTTTGATTAGCATGTGTTCACCAGTTTTAGAAATCCGATATGCACAGGTGAGATCCGTAGGATGACCTGGCTGTATGTTCAGAACTTCAAGGCGACCATTGTAATACATCAGATGAGGCACACAATCCATTGGGATTTTCTGTTGAAAAACATAGTAATAACTTCGTAGTTAGCAATGATGTACTAGTTTTGGAAGTATGCAAAAGATGCACGGATGTCGTAATAGTAAAAAATCTTATCAGGGTATCTCCATAGAAGTTATCGTGGTTCAACACGTGCACTAGTGGCACGTATTCACCATAATTTGGAGGAGTTCGATAATAGGTATTGTAATTCTCAAAGAAAGTACAAAATGCGATCAGATGATTTTTCTCCTTATAAGTTAATTCGGAGCCACCACTGTAGTGGGTTTTGTCTACCATCTTCTGCACATTCTTTGAAGATTCAAAATAAGCTGTCAATGGAAATAAGCTGTCAACTATTTTGAAATAAACAATATAAATTAGTTAATAACTATGTTTGAGAAACTCACATTGCGGTATAATCGGAAGCGTATCAACAAGGACCCAAATGTCCATATTGTCTTGCTCGATGTCAGGATCACTGACGGTGTCCTGGACTAGGGGGTACTCACCACGTCGTCTCCCGATCAGTTGGATTGGGCCGAGGACCCCCATGGCCGTATACTCATGGGCCAGTCCGGACAGCTGCCGCATACAAGGAAGAATCAACAAGACTTGGCGATCAAGACGAGGACTCCTCCCCCACCGGCGTATTCGGCTAGGACTCTTGTTATCCTAGGCCTCCGGTGCATTATATAAACCGGGGCCAGGCTAGTCGATAGACATATACAACAACAATCATACCATAGGCTAGCTTCTAGGGTTTAGCCTCCTTGATCTCGTGGTAGATCTACTCTTGTAATATCCACATTATCAATATCAATCAAGCAGGACGTAGGGTTTTACCTCCATCAAGAGGGCCCGAACCTGGGTAAAACATCGTGTCCCTTGTCTCCTGTTACCATTGATCCTAAGACGCACTGCTTGGGAACCCCTACCCGAGATCCGCCGGTTTTGACATAACTAGTTGGGCACTTGTCTGATACAACACTAATGACCCCTACGCCTGGTCTCCACGCATGCCCCGGTTTTTATAACCTCGAGGGTATTCGGACACACTCCGGACTATTGGGTCCATAGGTTGAAGCGAAAAGGTCCGCTACGACAAACGATCTACAATCCGGCTAGAAGGCATTCTACATGTCACCTTACATTATATAGTCAACTTTTACCCAAGTCACTTGGGGGCTCTTATGTTTATTTGAGCCATTTCATACTAAGTGTTTTTCTTCTTAGTCATTGCAAAGTTTTTATTATTTATCTCTCCTTTTTTCGACACGAGTGTTCGGACGTCATGTTTTTACTGGCGTTTTTTGGTTTTCCAAGCTTTTGGCACTTTTAAACTCTTTGTGTGTTTTCAGCACAAGTCTCGCAGTGCAATGCCGGACTCCTTTAGAGATTCGGCAAAAACATTCTCGGGTATTGCTATATATGCATCAGTTTCGAATTGTGTCTTCGGCCAATAGTTGGGTTGCCCGGCTCCCGCACTTGCCTCCTATGTTCCGCTTTGTTCGGCTAGGTGTGCACAAGGAGAACCACTGCGATTGTGCTTCCAGCTCGCATGATCAAGCACCTCGGTGGAGAAAGCCGATAACTGACTGTCACAATAGGTGTAAACTGGTCAGCGATCCGATGACTATATTAAATGACGGGCCATTCATTGGCCGAAGTGTTTCCGGCTTGACCTCGACTGTCGCCGAAAACTATCGGGGGCTATTAACTGGCCTCCCAAACTAAATCCTCGATATTTTGCTCTTACATTGGAGCAGAGGTTTCATGATCATGCTTAGCATGACAACCCAAAGAAAGGAACCGATAGCGGGACTATTTTCTCTGGAAGACATTTCTTCTGTTAAACAGTAATATAACATGTCTCTCCGCGTACCTTTGTTTATAAAACCATATGGCCAGATTGCCTTGTTTGTTGTAAATCTTTGCCCTCATAAAGGCTTTATAAAGTAGGACAAACACTCCTCGGCTATTGGCCGAGGAGGTGGAGGCTGACGGTCGGTCAACAAAGTTTTGTACAATGCGGATCCGAGCATTAATGACGTAAAGTACTTGGATACATAGAGTCATTACACATAATTTGTGATTTTACTATGGATATCGATCCTTAATTCGGCCTCCTGTGCCCGCATTAAGGCTCAGGGGCTACTGGGCTTCGGGCTTATTACTTACAAATATTAAAGGGGCACATTGATCCCCTGATCTGGTGTTGCCACCCGACCAGTGTCTCGGGGGCTACTGCATTGCTTGTTCTATGCAGAAAATCTTAAGTGCAATACAGTTTCCGAGGAGATTTTGATCCTCAGGTTGGTCGGACGCACCCAACCTGAGTCTCGAGGACTGAGCACGCCGCTTTTTGTGTCCCGAAGTGTTCTGCCGAGCTAGGACTTGATCCTCAGACCGATTTTGCAAATCAACCTGAGTCTCAGCGGCTACGGGGATCAGCGGTCTTATGTCATCCTTCAGTTGCATCTCGGGTTCTAGACCGATACATACCTTGAGGGCTATTGGCTATATATCTCGTCAGAGAATAAATTACATCAATAAAAAACATTGACCAAAAATCAGCCCACGACCGAGGTGCTTAACCACCTCGGAAGCAGTTCGACATATAGCTCGGATGCAAGTGGCTGGCTCCTTAGAGGGCATTTTCGGCATTAAGCTCGGTTAAACTCCTTCAAACTTCTTTGAACCAAGGTGATTTATGACACCTCGGATATACAGTCCGGTGTTGGAGCTCGGATATACAGTCCGGCGTTGGAGCTCGGATACATAGTCCGGCGTTAGAGCTGGGAAGCAGTCCGGCATTGGTGCTCGGCTGCAAAAGATACCTCGAATGCAGTCCGGCGTTGGAGCTCGGACGCAAGAGGACCTTGCCACCCGGGAACAACTTCAAACCCGAGGCGTGGCACAAAAATAACAAGGCATTGATAAAGGCCGGAAACTTAAAGGGGCTCCTCGGATACCCGACGTGTAAACTCGTCGAATGCATTTCGGCGATCCTCAAGATCGAAGATGAGAAGATTTGTTGAACCAGTTTTCAAGACCGACGACCGAAGATGAAGAACAGTTTGAAAGAATCGAGGAGCGTCCCTAATTTGAAGACCGGTTCAGGGGGCTACTGACGGTGTCCTGGACTAGGGGGTACTCACCACGTCGTCTCCCGATCAGTTGGATTGGGCCGAGGACCCCCATGGCCGTATACTCATGGGCCAGACCGGACAGCTGCCGCATACAAGGAAGAATCAACAAGACTTGGCGATCAAGACGAGGACTCCTCCCCCACCGGCGTATTCGGCTAGGACTCTTGTTATCCTAGGCCTCCGGTGCATTATATAAACCGGGGCCAGGCTAGTCGATAGACATATACAACAACAATCATACCATAGGCTAGCTTCTAGGGTTTAGCCTCCTTGATCTCGTGGTAGATCTACTCTTGTAATATCCACATTATCAATACCAATCAAGCAGGACGTAGGGTTTTACCTCCATCAAGAGGGCCCGAACCTGGGTAAAACATCGTGTCCCTTGTCTCCTGTTACCATTGATCCTAAGACGCACTGCTTGGGAACCCCTACCCGAGATCCGCCGGTTTTGACACCGACAATCACCAAGATCCATGGTGACAATCATACCCTCATAAAAACCATACATTTTGCAAAGTGCTTCCCAATTTTGGCAACCAAAATGGGTTACGCTCTGAGCATTGTACAGATTTACTTCAAAATCTATATCATGATGGGTCCTTAGGTGTATTTTCTTTGTTTCAAAATTTTCATGGTCTTCAAAACCCATCCTCTCCAAGACATAGCGTCTTACATGGCATGGGATAAGCTAGTCGAATTGTAAAAGATGAAAATTAGACGTTGAAATAGTTGAAGTCATGCTTAATTACGAAAAAAACTCTTGTCGTTGTTGCGTACCGTTTCAACATCGAAGGTCTCCTCGAGCTTAATGCTGAAGCGCCGATCTTCGTCCAGCTCAACGAAGCTGTCGCAAATACCTCGATCGTCGTGGCACCAGCTGCACTCCCCTGGGAGACTGTCGTCGTCCGAGTACGACATTTCCTACGTTCATAATTCAAAGATTAAACTTGTACAATTAAATATATGTACTAAAAACTTAGGCCTGAAAAATCCGGCATGACCTTTGCTAAAAAAGGACATCGAGCGCCTGAAATTTGCCGGAACGGAAATTAATCAACACTCCGGCAAAACATAGGCCACTCGAAGGTGTAAACTGAACATAAACGGCCACTTGGCAACCACTATCCTATTTGAGCAACAAAAGATATACATGGATATTTGGCTGGTCTCACCACGATGTCGGAGGGGGTCGGTGACGGGGACGACGGCGGGGATGATGGAGGGGCTCCTTGATTTCTGCAAAAGCAAAAACTGTATAAGTTATCACTAATACATCCCGAATAATTGCTTAAACTAAAAAATAACAAAAAATAGGACATGTTCAACTAGTTTTATTAATTCAACTAGTTCTTACTAAATATAAACTTACTATAAATAGAATATGTGGTTCAACTAGTTATATTAATTATCTTACTAAAAAACTAGTTCTTTCTAAAAATAAAGTAGTTCAACTAGTTATATTAATTATCTTACTAAAAATACATTAGTTCTATTAATTCAACTAGTTCAACTAGTTTATTAATTTACTTACTAAACTAGTTCAACTACAACTAAAATAGTTCAACTACAACTACTATTAATCATACTGCTCTAAATTTTCTTACTTCTATTTTATTCAAAACACCTACGATTTGCAAGAACAGAGACAAGGGAGGGAGGGAGGAGAGAGGAGGGGAGCCGGCGGCCGGAGGAGGAGGGAGGGGGCGGCCGCAGGCGGAGGGAGGAGGGCACGGTGGGAGGAGGAGGGAGGAGGGCGCGGTGGGAGGAGGAGGCACGGAAGGAGCGAGGGAGTACCTCGGTGGCGTCGGACGATGGTGAGGTCGAGAGCGGCGCGGTGAGGTCGAGAGCGGAGGGGGTGGGGGAGGCGGCGGCGACGGTGAGGTCGAGAGCGGCGGCGGGCGGCAGCGGTGAGGTTGAGGGCGGCCTCGGGCGGCGGCGGTGAGGGCAGGCTCGGGCTCAGGCGGCGGCGATAGAGCACAGGGGGAGGAGGACTTAGTGAAATTTTGAGCGGGGTTAAGTCGAACTAGCAGTAGCGCACTTTAGGAACCACGCTATAGCTAATGTAGCTATAGCGCATTTTACGGAAAAACGCTACTGCTAAGTCTAAGCACGCATACAAAAATACATTGGCCATCAATGATTTTTGTGTACAATCTGAATTGTCAATATGAGTCCACTCCGGTAGGAACTGGAGAGGACTCATATTGCGCCACAAATTCTACACATAGATTTCAGTGAAGACCAACTGGTTGTGATAGTTTCAGAAGTAACATATTTAAGGTGGTAAACACCCTGTTCACGGAGCAAGGTGGAACTAAACTTGTGGGCAGATCGTAGCAGTAGCGATTTTCTTAGAAGCGCGCTGCTGCTAACTTCTATAGCAGTAGCGCGGTTCACTATAGGGCGCTACTGCTATAACTAGCTGGGTTGCGAGGCCATGGCAATTAGAGCAGTAGTGCGGTTTCGCGTGGGAGCGCTACTTCTACTTTCCTTTCAGCAGCGCATTTTTATATCAAGCGCTGCTGCTAATTAGCAGCAGCGCCTTATTTTAGAGCGCACTGCTGGTAAGATTCTGTGTATAGGCTTTTCCCGAGTAGTGCATTAGAGATGCCCTAATCTCCACTACTATTAAACAATTCAACAAAAACTTTCTTACATGCACCCTGCATTAGCCCCACAACACAGCCCAAATCAATCAACACCGTACGATTAGGCCCATAAATCCCAATCCAACAGTTAGCCTTAACTGATGTGCACTTACTAATTTACATTGACTGACTATGCGAGGAAAAACTCCACGCGCACACAACCGCAACCCCCTACAATCACGCATGCCTCCCAAGAAAAAACCTATCCCAGGAAACTAGAAACATATGGAAATCCCCATGCTGCGCGGAAGGATGGCGACCTCGCCGCCCGGAAGCACTGTCGCCTTCCTGGTTAGCACCCGGCGGATGGCTTCCTGGTCGACCACCCTGTGCAGTTTGAGGACTATGTGGCTGCATTTGCCGAGATGGAGAAGGAGCACATGCCCACCGACAGGTACCCCCAGATGCTGTGGCGGCGGCTCGGGGGCCTGGATTTGGCCGCCGTCAGGAGGTACGCCATAGATGGGATTTCGAAGGTGAGCCCCGGCATCTTGATTTGATTCAAATCGTTCCTTTCTAGCGTGGTACTGATATGTGATGGGCCGGATTTGGAATATGTCTTTTTTATCCATTTTTGGTGGCGATTTCTCATTGGATTGCTGGTCGATGATACCGCGACTGATGTATGGTGCCGTGATAGCTGATTAAATCTGCAAATTCTTTGCCGTTGACTGTGGCCTTGTCTGTCAACTACCTTGATAGGTTCCTCTCTGTCTATCCCCTTCCTGTAGGTCTATCATCTCAGTACCAACTGAAGCAACCCTGCTAAAATCCCATAAAGTTGTTGGAATCATTGAGGGATTTGTTTCTCATGGCAGGAAGTCAAAGCGTGTGTGACACTGCTCTTGGCAGTGGCTTGCTTTTGTGCTAATCCCCGTGGACCTGCAGGTTAGTGAGTGATGCATCTCATCTCATGATAGACCTCCGCATACATCATCGAAAGGTTCTGTCTTCCAGTTTCATCTCAATTAATCGACGGTTTTTGATTGACAGGTGATTGAGGCAAAGTCTGCGTTTGAGGCAGTGACCATAAAAAGGATGGAGTTGTTACTGCTTGCTCATTTATTGACTACTTCCTTCGCAAATTCAATCATCCTGACGCACCCTCCATGCTCGCATTCACCCGCGTGACTGACCTCATCCTGAGCACCGCTAAAGGTTTGAAAGTTAAATCAGATTCGATTTTTTAGTATTCATAGTTCAGTTTGTTAAATCAGTTCTCACTTTTAGTATCCATCAATCAATGCGTAGAATTTGGCAGCGATCAATTATTAAAGTTTGAGAATTTGGATTGTAGGAGCTGATTTTTTGGGTTCAGACCATCAGAGTTTGCTGCACCTGTTGCACTTGCTGTATTTGGGGAGAGCAATACTTCAGTGGTCGAAAGGGCTACAACCAATTGCATGTATATAAACAAGGAGTGATCAACTCAGTGTTATTGTTAACTAAACCATTTGCCCACAATTACATGCTAACCTGTAAATGCAATGATGTATTGTAGGAGCGAGTGTTACAATGCTATGAATTGGTTCAGGACAAGATATCAATGGAAACCACTGTCATAAAATTGGTTGTATCATCAATGTTCTCTGTGCCGCAAAGCCGTATAGGCGTGTTGCATGCTGCTGCATGTCTCAGCCAACAGAGTGATGATACTGTTGTCGGATCTCCAGCAACATGCTACCACAGTTCTTCGACAAGCAAAAGGATGAGAATTGGCAGAAGACCGATCACATGCCGTGATCTACTTCAGGTGTGTCGCTCACCATTTTGGCCGTTTTGTTGTTTCAAATATCTCAATTTAGTTTGGTCACTCGAGAACTATAGCGTGGTTAAGTAGTTGCTGGAAGGAACAAAAACGCAGTAGTCAAGACTTAACCCATAAAAACAAACCGTTTGCTGCGAGCCTATTCATGCAATCGACAAATGTAAGGGGCATGCTAAGCTATTAGGGTTCAGAAATGTAATTATCTGTCAATAAACCTTATACAAACCTTATGGATAAATAGTGGGTACCCAGGCAACATTAAAAGGGAGATACATACAGAAACTGAAAACCAACTTCTATTAAAGTATAATGATGAATAACTTACTTCATCACTCTTGACGTGTGATTCAGCAAAGTAGCTGTAGAACGAGTATTTTTATCGGAGGTTACCAAAATATCCATAATGGCTAAAGTAACCTTACAAGTAGAAACACGGTGAATGGAGATCTGGTGATGGTACATCAGAATCGCCCAAATCAACAGTGTATAAGCATGTGGTACTAAAAAGTACTCCTAAAAAATTTCAACGCCTAGATGGTGTGATGTTCCATGTTCATCACTGCTGGGAATACTTTCATACGACTAGATGAATGTCACACCTGCACCTGCAAGTGCCACGGTGGACCTGAGTAGCCAATAGGAAAGGGAGGGACAAGTCATCGCTGGCCAAATCAGCAGTGGGGCCGAGCCGCGATTAGCTTTATTACCAGCCCCTGCGTGGGCGCGTGAGGCATGCATGTGTTCTGTGATCTCTCTGTCATCTCACCTGTAATCTGAACTTTCCTCTCCTGCAAGCAAAGCTACTTTCCCCTTCCTGAATCTCATCCCCTTTTCCCTCTCGTGCGATCTGATCAACATCGGGTCGTCACAACTGGTTATCAGAGCCATCTCGATCCTGGCCGGAATTTTTCTTCCCCACCGCGTTCGCCGATTGATCTGTAACATCCACTGCTCTGGGTGTTGAATTGCTTCGGCAAATCGACACAAAATCCCAAGCGGGGTTAGATCGATCGAGCAGATACGGCGCCATCGTCCAAGCCCTCGGCACAGACCAAGCATATCCTCCTCGCCATGGCGGAATCCTCGGAGGAACTCAAGTCCATGCTCTCGTCCCTGCTCACCCGTTTCGACGAGAGCAAACTCGCCGGCGACAAGCAAGCGGAGGCGCAGATCGCCTTCAACAAGCAGGTCTCCGCAGATCTCGCTCACCTGTGCCGCCAAATGGATCTGACGCAGGCCGACGTCGATGAAGTGCGCCAGCAGCGCGAGACTGCGCCACCACCGCCCGCAACCTCGCCGCGCGGTCGCCATCCAAGTACGCCACGGGGCGGCCCCATGACCGGTTCCTCCGCGGCACCGGTGGATCCACACATGCAGCAACCCTGCCTCGTCAACAACGGACCGCCGCTTCTTCAACTACGACACGGCAAAGGCCACGTCGACGAACCACGCCCCGGTGACCCCGCTCCAGGCCACCACGACACGGAGATGCCGCGGCACGAGGAGTACTTCACCAAGCCGCCCAAGCACGATTTTCCACGGTTCGACGGCTCAGCCCCGTACCTGTGGATTGACCGCTGTGTCGCCTACTTCGAGTTGTACCGCGTGCCGCTCCACAACTGGGTGACCACCGCAACGCTGTACATCGAAGGACAGGCAGCTCACTGGCTTCAAGCGTATCGTCAAGCTCATCACGCGCTCGGTTGGGACGCTTTCTGTGCGGCAATCCGCGAAGAATTCGGGGCGGACGAGTTTGAGCTGGAGATGCATCAGCTTCTGCAACTACGGCAAACCGACACGGTGGCAGAGTATCGAGCGGCCTTTGAAGCTCACATGTACCATCTACTCGCCCTCGACGCCTCGCTGAGCCCGCGCTTCTTCGTCACCCAGTTCCTCCTCGGCATGCGGGACGATCTGCGCGCTGCGGTACGACTTCAGGCTCCGACCAGCATCACGCGTGCCTCGGTTCTGGCCCGCATCCAGGAGGAAGAAAACGACGTTCGCCGTCCGCGCCCTCGACTGATTCCAGCCGGACGACCCCCGCCGCTGCCCGCCGCAATTCCTCCGCAGCCACCAGCAGCGGCAGCAGCGGCTCGACCGGCCAACGATGAGTTCGCCCGCGAGCGCCAACTCCGCGACTTCAGACGCGCCAACGGGCTCTGCTTCAAGTGTGGTGACAGATACTCCCGCGAGCACCGTTGCAAGCAACAGACGCAGTTGCTCACCATTCAAGTGGGCTACTACAGCGAGGTGCTCACTGACGATGCGGTGCACGCACTCGACCTATTGGCGCGCCTGTGCCAGAGCAACCTGCACCAGAGTGCTGCCTCATCTCCACCCACGCGGTCTCTGGCGGGGACTTGCCGCGCACCATCCGCCTTCGAGCCATGGTGGGCAATCAGGTGATGCTGCTGCTCGTGGACTCGGGTAGCACACACAGTTTCATATCGCAGGCGTTCACGGAGCGGATCAAGGCCACCAGCACGCCCTTGCCGCCCGTGGAGGTGCGTGTCGCCAAGGGGGAGCGCCTGGTGTGCGACAACATGATTCCGGTTGTCCAGTGGTGGTGCCAAGGGCACACATTCAGCACGGACATGCGCCAGCTTGCGCTCGGGGCATACGACGGCGTCCTGGGCATGGACTGGCTCGAGCAGAACAGCCCCATGAACTGTCACTGGCTGGACAAGACCATATCCTTCGCGCACCAGGGCGAGACTGTGACATTGCAAGGCGTTCGTCCCAAGGGCACCAGTACCAACATCGACTACATCGAGCCGGATCAGTTCGCCAAGTGGCACGCTGGGAATGATATCTGGTACATGGCGGTCGTGGACTGGCGCGCGCCGAGCACAGACAAGGACAAGCCCCCTCCCCCAGCAGTGCAAGCGGTCCTCGATGACTTTGCCGACGTGTTTGGCGAACCCAAGAAGCTACCGCCACACCGGCAGTATGACCACGCAGTCACTCTGGTGGACGGCGCACCACCGGTGAACAGTCGCCCATACCGGTACTCGCCACTACAAAAGGACGAGATCGAACGCCAAGTCGAAGAAATGTTGCAATCTGGCGTCATCACCCACAGCGTGAGCCCCTTCGCAGCACCAGTCCTCCTCGTCAAGAAGAAGGACGGGACCTGGCGATTCTGCATTGATTACAGGCGACTCAACGACATCACCATCAAGAATCGGTTTCCCTTGCCGATCGTCGACGAGCTGCTTGATGAACTGGCCGGCGCGGCATACTTCTCCAAACTCGATCTCCACGCCGGCTATCACCAAATCCGCATGCGGGAAGAGGACGAGCACAAGACAGCGTTTAAAACCCACCACAGCCATTTTCAGTTTCGGGTGATGCCGTTTGGCCTGACGAACGCACCGGAAACCTTCCAGTGTCTGATGAACGAAATCTTCGGCAAGCACGCGCGCAAGTTCGTCATCATCTTCCTCGACGACATCCTAGTCTTCAGCGGCACCTTGGAAGAGCACGTGGAGCACCTGCGGCAAGTGTTCGAGCTTCTCCGTCAGCATGAGCTGTTCGTCAAGGCCTCGAAGTGTTCATTCGCGCAGGACAGCATCGAATACTTGGGACACATCATCTCCAAGGAGGGAGTGGCCACGGATGCCGACAAGACGCAGGCGATGCTGCAGTGGCCTGTGCCAACAACGGCCACTGAGCTCCGCGGGTTCCTCGGCCTGACTGGCTACTACAGGAAGTTTGTAGCGCGCTATGGCATTATTGCCAAGCCGCTCACAAACCTACTGACGAAGAATGGCTTCGCGTGGTCTGAACAAGCGCAAACTGCATTTGATCTGCTCAAGCGCGCCATGGCAAGCACACCTGTTCTTGCTCTGCCTGACTTTGACAAGCCGTTCGTCGTCGAGACCGACGCGTGTGACACTAGCATCGGCGCGGTGCTTGTCCAGGAGGGTCATCCAGTGGCATATTTCAGCAAGGCACTGGGTGTTCGAAATCAGAAATTGTCTGCATATGAGAAAGAGTTTCTTGCAGTGATGATGGCAGTGGAGAAGTGGCGTGCCTACCTTCAGCGCGGGCCGTTCACCATCCTCACAGATCACAAAAGCCTGTCCAATTTGGGGGATCAGCAACTGGAGACGAATCTGCAACGCAAGGCTATGTCCAAACTGGTGGGGCTGCAGTTCACGTTCCAGTACAGGCGAGGAGCAGAAAACGGCGCAGCTGACGCTCTGTCTCGGGTGGGCGCTGCACTGAGCGTGGCCGCGCTCTCCCTCTGCCAGCCAGCTTGGGTGCAGGAGGTCGCCAATTTGTACGCGACGGATGCCACAGCACAAGAGATGCTCTCCCGCCTCGCCATTCACAGTCCAGACGAGGAGGGGTTCGAGCTATACAAGGGATTGATTCGCCGCGGCGATCGGCTCTGGATCGGCGGCAACACGGCGCTCCGCACCAAGCTCATCAGCGCGTTCCACGATAGCGCGGTGGGGGGCCACTCCGGCATCACCGCCACGCACCAGCGTGTCAAGAAGCTTTTCCTATGGCCTGGGCAGAAGCGCGACGTCGACGACTTCGTCAAGCAGTGCCTGGTGTGCCAGCAGGCTAAGCACGAGCACTGCCGGCCGCCCGGGCGTTTGGCTCCATTGCATGTTCCCACGGCACCCTGGCAGGAGCTCACGATGGACTTTGTCGAGGGGCTGCCTACCTCGGAAGGATACGACTCCATCATGGTGGTCGTCGATCGTCTTACCAAGTTTTCCCACTTCATCCCTCTTCGCCACCCATTCAACGCAACCAAGGTGGCGCGAGCATTCTGGGATAACATCGTCAAGCTCCATGGCGTGCCAAATTCGATCGTCTCCGACCGCGATCGCGTCTTCACCAGCGCGCTCTGGCGCGAGCTGTTCGCGGCCGCGGGCACCAAGCTGCTGTACTCTACGGCTTACCACCCGCAGACGGACGGCCAAAGCGAGCGGGTCAACCAATGCATGGAGATGTACCTGCGTTGTGCGATCCACGACGACTCCCGTCACTGGCGCCGGTGGCTTCCGGCTGCTGAATTCTGGTACAATTCCTCCTTCCACGCCTCCATTAACTGCACCCTGTTCAAAGCACTGTATGGCACCGAGCCTAATTTGGGGGCCACGGCGCTCTGGGAAGACAAGCCGGCACCGGTCCTCGACAACGAGCAGTGGGACTGGGGCGCGCACACCGCCCGCCTCCGTGAGCAGCTGCTGCGAGCTCAACGACGTTGCAAGAAGAAGGCCGACCGCCATCGCACGGAACGAAGCTTCCAGGTTGGCGAGGACGTGCTACTGAAGCTACAGCAGTACGCGCAGTCCTCCGTCGTCAATCGACCCTGCGCCAAGCTGGCCCACAAATTCTTTGGGCCATTCAAGGTGGAGGCCAAGATCGGGACCCTCGCCTACAAATTGATCCTGCCGCCGGACAGTCGCATCCACAACGTCTTCCATGTCTCCCAACTGAAGCCGTACACGCCCAACTACACTCCTGTCTTCGCCGAGCTACCCAAGCCGCCGGATCTGTCCATGGTGGAGACGGCACCCGTGGAGATCCTCGACAGACGCATGGTGAAGCGAGGCAACGCCTCATTGGTGCAAATTCAAGTGCGCTGGAACTCCGCTTCGCCCGCAGCAGTGACACGGGAAGACTACGAGACGCTCAAGCTTCGTTTTCCGGCCGCCGCAATCTAGCGAGGAGCGGCCGGAGCGCCAGGTGACGCTCCTTCTAATGGAGGGGAAAATGTCACACCTGCACCTGCAAGTGCCGCGGTGGACCTGAGTAGCCAATAGGAAAGGGAGGGACAAGTCATCGCTGGCCAGATCAGCAGTGGGGCCGAGCCGCGAGTAGCTTTATTACCAGCCCCTGCGTGGGCGCGTGAGGCATGCATGTGTTGTGTGATCTCTCTGTCATCTCACTTGTAATCTGAACTTTCCTCTCCTGCAAGCAAAGCTACTTTCCCCTTCCTGAATCTCATCCCCTTTTCCCTCTCGTGCGATCTGATCAACATCGGGTCGTCACAATGAATAACAGAACCCTTTGTGTTCTATATGATTTACTGACGGCCTGTTTGGAAGAGAGGGATTGGGCTAGGAGTTGGTTTAATTTGTACATTGGGACAAAGATGATTCAGTGATGAAACTACAATTGCTAATGCAATGTATATAACATACTCAATGTACGCATCAACATTCTTACTAGCAATTTAATATGTCCTATATCTTTCGCCGATATTTTTGTTGAAGATTATTTGAAATTATCAGGCAGTGGCCCTCTTCAAGTCCTACTTTGGTGGAACTTTTGATGAAGATGCTATCAGGAATAACTTGGTGTTTATATAAGAACTTCTTGATGTTGAGGGCACATCCAATTTTGGACTTTGCTTGGTGCTTCAGTTTCCACCATGGATTGTTTTTTCTTTGTGATACTGACTCTGCACCTGTGCAGAGATTATGGACATCAGTTATCCTCAGAATCTCTCACCTGAAATTCTGAAGTTATATGTAACCTAGGAAGGCGCACCATCGGGGTTTTCCTCCAAGGTATTAAGCATATATTGGATATACAAAAAATAATTATGTATGTTCTTATTTATTTTGTAGGTAAGTAACTAAAACATATTTCCTTTTCTCTGTACTGACAGCTTTCAGATAAGTATTTTCCAAATGCAACCCTGCAAGTTACTGGCGTTGTTGGTTGGAGAAGAGAGGGTATTATGTACAAGAAGAATGAGTTTTTTGAATTTGTACGGAGGCTTCAGCTGTATTAAAAAAGTAGCACCAACATTTGTAATGGTCCTAGGTTCGTATCAGTGTGGGCTACTAGCAATGCCATCATCCTGCATACATTTTAAAATGCACCTCAGTTCTAATACATATTGTACATGTACCAACATTCCTGTAAGAACAGTGGGGATTGATTTTTCTGAATATTTCAATTGAGCGACATATGAGAATTTTTCTGGTTATAACCTTAAGAGGAAATTAGTTTATTTGCTTAATTGGTGTCTCGTAAATTGAATGAATGCGAACTTTTGATGTAAACGTTATATCGTGCGTTGCACGATCGTGCGTTGCACGTGTACACTTACTAGTAAGAGCAAAGGGAAAGGGCGAAAGGTACTCGCCATACAACTTCCACGAGCGTCATATCACAAAAGCCGCCGCCTCCTCCTTCCTCCAAAAAAAGTTAGGGTTTCTGCCTCCCGCCGCCGCCGCCGCAGGTCCGCCTCCTCTCCGGTGGCCCTAGGGCCATGGGGACGCGGTGGATCTCGGCAAAGGCCGGCGGGAGGGCTTCATTTTTAGTCGTTTCTTTCAGTTTTGCTAGGGTTTGTGTCCTGCTCAGGAAGATGAGACGTCGGCGGCTCCCTGAAGATGGAATAAAGGTCTCCCCGCCTAGTCCCCGTTCCGGCGGCGCGTCTAGCACCGTCGGTGGGCGTGTGGAGGTGTGTCTCCGGCGGATATATCTTTGGTGGATTTGCTCGGATCTCGTCGTTGTTCGTCTACGTTCGCGTGTCTTCGGATTGGATCTTTCTGATCTACGTTATTTTTCATCTGCGGCGGTTGCTGTTCTGGTGCGCTGGTCCTACGGGGCCTTAGCACGACGACTTCCCGACTGTCTACTACAACAAGTTGTGCCCGACTCCGGCGATGGAGGGGCGATGACGGCGGCGCGCCTTCGGCTCGCTTCAGTGCTGGTAGTCGTTGCTAGGTGGTCTATGGATCTGGATGTAATTTTTATTATTTCTGATATTCGTTGTACTGCCATGATTGAAGATGAATAGATCGAAAATTTTCTTGTAAAAAAAAAGAGCAAAGGGAAATTTTTTTTGTGTGTGTGAATGAAGAGCAAGGGGAGAGCTGCCTACAAGAAGGGACGCAGACTCCTCCATCCATTCTGGTGACGCACCGGACTCATCACATCCCAACAACAAGCTTGGCAGTGCTCAAAAAATATATATAAAAAAATTGGCCAGCTGCGAAGCAAAGCAAAGATCCCTCGTTGTCGCGACTCCAGGCCAGGCCAGTGCAGTCCAGTGGTATGGTGGTTTCCGGCGCAGGTGGCACGCATGCCGCCGTTGCCAACCCAAGCCCAAACCGTGTGCTCCCACCCGGCGGCCGGGAGTGACGGAGCAAGAGGACAAACCAACCTAGAAGAAATATCTATCAGGCCGACGGACAGGGACGTGAGTCCAGGCCACCCGGTCGCGCCGTGCTCGGCACCAACCAAACCAGACCAGCAGATCAAACTGTGTGCTCTGCTGTTTCCATTGACGGACGCCACGCCGAAAACCACGAGCTCCCGCGCCCACCGATACACCCACTCGGTCGCTCTCCCCCGCGCTTTTATCTACCACCAGACAAGACCAGAGATCATCATCATACTCGCATCCAACAGCACCGCAAGCATATTCTAGCAAGGGAATCACATCTTCCTACCTAGTACTCCGGCAATGTGCAGAGGGACGGTGGACGACCTCCGCCCGCTCGGGCCCCGGCGGCTCGACGTGCGCGCCTTCTACCTCCGCCTCTCCTCCTCCTCCCACTCATCCGCGTCGCCGCCGCCCTCGGAGCTCACGCTCGTCTACCGCCCGGCCATCGGCGGCGCCGCGCTGGAGCTGGCCGGCCGCGCGCTCCCTCCGGCGTGCCCCGCCGAGGCCATCCTCCTGCGCGTCCGCGGCGCGGCCGACGGTGCGGACGACGCGCCGGCGTACGCGAGCGCCGACCGCGTCTCGGCCGCCGAGGGCGCGCGCTTCGAGGTGTACGCCGGGAAGGAGCTCGCGGCGGAGGGCGCCTTTTTCCCGCGGCGCCGGCTCGACGGAGGCGGGTGGCGCGTCGAGTGCCGCCGGCCGGTCGGGTCGCACTCGCACTCGCGGGTGGCGGAGGTGCTGGTCCTCGCGGAGGGCGGCGTGCTCATAAGGGCCAGGGCCCGAGCGGCGAGGCGAGCCGGGTGCGCGGCGCCGCTCGAGGGGATACCAGAGGAGGATGCGTCCTCGTGGGGGTCGTGCGAGTGCGGCGGGGCTTGCGGGGACGAGTGGCAGATGGTCGGAGACAGCAGCAGCGATGATGACGACGGCGACAGGTTGAAGGAGGAGGAGGAGGTGGAGGCCGAGACGATGCGGTGGGCGCTGGAGATGGGCGCCTGGGCGGTGTGCGTCGGGGTCGGCCTGCTCGCCACCGCCCGCCGGTTCAGCCGGAGGAGGGCCGCGCTCCGGTGATCCCTGCCTGTGAAGAGAGAGAAATTTGTTTTTGTTTTCTTCTGTTTCACTTGGTCAAAGTGTATTCAGCATCAGTATAGGATTTTCCAGTAGCTTGTTCTTCTTCAGTCTAGTGATTTTGTTTCGTGGAAGTTGTCAATCAAAGCTTGTAGTGTGTATGTACATCGATCAACCAAGACCTTGCAATCGTACTAGTTTATGAACAATCACAACATGCTACGTCAAAACTGATGATAAATTTGATTCACTCGGAATCGATTCACCATGAAAATCATTCTGTGCACTTTTTTTCTCATAGAAAACAAACTGAAACTGATTGCCAAAGTGCAAGTGCGATAGCATCAACACGTTCATAGCATGGAAAAAAAGGGTACTCCTGAGATTATCATCGGTGAAATTGAATTTGAATGCCAAGCTGTGGATCAACTATTAATATTCAGTATTCCTGCCAAGCTGTGGATCAACTATTAATATTCAGTATTCCTGCTGAGTTTTACCAGCACTGCTGGGATGTTGTTTGCATGGACCTGTTTAGGTTGTTTGAGTGGTTCTATGAGGCTCTCGAGGGCGTAGGTGGTGACGGCGATGGTGAAGAAGGTCCTCCACTTGGGGAAGACAATGCTCTCGAACTCGAGGACGACGGGGATAAGGGAGCGGACGCTCTGGATGGCAGTGGCCTGCGCCGAAAGGGCGGCGTTCGGGTGATGAGGAGTTTCTGAGGGCGCCATGGGAGGGGAGGAAGGTGGTGACCGGCGGCACAAGGATGGAGGCTGGCGGCGCTAGGGTTGGAGGAGAGTGGAAGCGAGAGGATATGCTTAGGCTGATACCATAAAAGACTTAGGAATGTTTGTCACACTTGGACTTTTCCATTGCATGTTAATATATAGACAGATTTACAATTCTAACCATAAATAGAAGATCACAATAATATCGATACTCCTCGATTTAGGGAATTAGGAGATATGTCACGAAACATAACATATTAGTCTAACAGTTTGGACTTTAGAGTCAGAGGGGATTGTGACTACACGGAGCTGTGATTTATGAGATGAGAGTATGATGGGCCTGTAGGGTTGCTTTAAAATGGAAAGTTATTGAACCCAAGCCGAGGACTCTTCTCACTTAGGCTGTTTGTAATGTGGAGTATCATATACTAGTATCATGCATATGATACTAGTGTGTGATACTACCTCCCTAATGTAAAGTATCATATATTAATATCATGTAGCAATTTATTTATAATACAGTATCATAATATGATACTCAACCCTCTTTTTCGTCATTAAATTTTATGCACCATATCAAAATTGCCTATAGTTGGCACACATGATACTACCATTACGACCAGCCTTACCTCATCTTGGACCTTTCGGATCTAACTGTTCTGCTGCATAAATGCACTGCACGTGCACGTAAACATCGACACGTTTCATGTCAAACACAGACGATTTTGTGAGTATCGAGCAGGTCAGAATTGCTCAGTAGTCCCGCCCTGTATGGCTGTATGTCCTGAACGCATATAATTGCGAGAGATATTCAGAGTTTATTTTCTGATATCAATTTGTCCGAAACACCATATCAAATATTTTTGCATCAATTTCACCGTTCATCACAGTTTGATCTTTTCTTTCTCCTCTCGCAAGGTGACTACGTAAAGCCTTCCTCCCTTCCCTCGATCTTCACCGACGAGCCCGTGAATTCCCCTCCCCTCTGCCTGTCGCTCCGGCGGCCGGTGGCGGGGAGCAGATTTCTTATCCCCCGGATCTGGCTACTCTTTTACTAGGGTTTTAGTCCTCGCGGCGGCGTGTTTAGATGGATGGCGGCGCTTCTTCTTCGAGTCCGGCAAAAAGGTAAAATAATGCATACCGCCTCTAGTTGCCGTTGAAGTGACTTGTGTATGTGGTCGTGTCATCATCGAATCCATTCTGGACTAGTCCCTCAAATTCAGTGCTAAAAAAAGGATTGAACGCCCATCAACGCAAGTCACCTGCCCAAGCATCTAACGGCCAGCAACGCAGCACGCGGAAGAGATCATATAACAGACCCAATGCCGAAGGCAACCGCATCGGAAGTAATATGGACGTGGCAATCTTGTTATTGGGCTAAAGCCCAGAGTGCTCGCCAGGCCGACCCACCCAACACGACTACGTCTAACGGTGCTTCTGAATTTTTTGTCCCTGCTCTGATAGGTTTAGTCCCATACGGCTTATGCAAGATTCGTCACATATGTTTATAATGTTGACTCTGGTTGCAATTGACACCAAGCAGTCAGCTTGGTAAGCTACCTACAAAAACTTGCAATCAACTGATAAATGATGCCTGGGTTGTGACGGCATTTGCACATTACAAATGTCACGCAACCTGTCTTAGCACACCGACATGGTGTGTTCAGCTTTTTATTTTATCGCCTATTTTTTATTATATTGTCTTTTCTTCAATATCTTTTTTAGACCGTTAGCCTAGCGTGTGTGCCGCATAGATGAATCTTGTCCGAAGTCTTGGCTCATAGTTTATTGTGGTCACAAAATTTCCTATATTTAGTTTTTAATTTGACGAATGTGGCTATCTGATAAATCTGTAACAGAATAAGCTTACCCCCTCCCACGTAGAACAATATAAACACGATTTTTTGGTCCATTTTTGTCTTGGTCTTCTCATCCGCCGTTTGACTCCTTGTTAATGTTTTAAAGCGATACAGGGAAGCATTTTGTTTAATACAAGATAACATTAACAACCGAATGAAGAAAAACCAACGAGGAACAATTTGTTGGGTTATCCAAAGAACTCGTCAAGATTATATTGTGTAGTTTAGCATGCTACAACAATAGATGAAGTATTATCTTGGTATTTTGTTAATGGCATCTAGTTTATATTAAACAAATAGACATTCCTAACACGAGTCTTAATCGTTAGTTTCAAAAGAAATAGTTTTTTATTCATGTTGGTGGCATTAACAAAAAATGGCCCGCAAAAAGGTAAAATAATGCATACCGCCTCTAGTTGCCGTTTGGGTGACGTGTGTGCGTGGTCATCTCATCATCAACGTCTTGTCTTGTCTTTGCCCTTGGATCATTGTTGTAATCAAGGTGGGGGAGGTTAGCCTGAGAACCGTCAAGGTAGAGCCCGAGGACGCCTATGTCAAGAAAGCCGTCAGGATCCGAGCAGGCCCACATGCTATAACAATCAGCAGGAGCTCAAGCATGCAAGACTATGGCCCTAGGGACACTAAGGCCGAGCTGATGTGAACTCGAAGCATCCCAACCAAACTCGACGTGCCTGAGGTCGACCCGCAAGCTTGATGTTAGGGCCGCCATCATCTCCTTTTATTATTGGCACGCGGCTGGCTAGGCATCTTGTGAGCCAGCCGGCGAAGAAAGGAATAGTCATGAAAGAGGTCCGGGAAGGATCGTTTGGAATAGTAGTAAGGATGGAAGGGGGGGGGGGGGCGAGGGGATGGACGACTGAGTGTTGTTAGCCTGAAGGTGTAAGTTTCAAATTACGAGCGGGGATGGTTGAGTGGGCTATGCCTTTTATTGTAGAGATTTTAGATGTGCTTATTCAGTACTTAGGGCAAAAAATCACTTGTGATGGCATGCCTATTCCCAATCTATACTATACAGTGTATGAATTTTACCTTTATAAAATATAGTGTATCCATTTTGAATTGGACCTATATATGTATACCATTCTTAACCACCACTCGTCTCCCAACTCTAACGCCTGGGAACAGTGGGAATGTGGGATTCGTGGTGAACAGTAAACCATGGTTGTTTCCATCCTATGCTAGAACCATCACATTGCATCCTTGCTGCAAAATATTAGCCATAACAAATGCCTCTCGAGACATGTTGCAGTCTCAGCAAATGACATGTCCACCCAAGTGAGATGGTCTAGAAGGAGGATAATTGGTTGGATGCCAACAATTGGCATTGCCAATACTTGGCAAGCCAACAATTGGCAATATCAAAAGTTGCCGAAAATTGGCAACTTCTTTTGAGGTTGGCAAGTAAATATGGTAGCCAACCAAGCACTAGCCAATATTTGGCATTTGCCAAATGTTGGCATGCCCATTTTTGGCATCAAACCAGTTATGTTTGATGCCAACATTCGGCATTGCCAATATTTGGCAAGCCAACATTTGGCAAAATCAAAAGTTGCCAATATTTGGCAATTTTTTGTGAGATTGACAAAAAAAGTTGGCAGCCAACCAATCACTAGTCAACATTTGGCATTTGCCAAATATTGGCATGCCAAATTTTGGAATCGAACCAATTATGCTCCTACAATAGGAGGAATAGAAGGTAAAGTACTTTTATTTTCTTATTATTATTTCCCGTGTTATCAAATAGTACAGTTGCATACAATTTTTTGCTTTTGTAATACTTATTAGTATCTGCATTTGTATAAATATTTAGAACATCTCTATAGCTGGTCTTTTAAAATTTAGGCCCTCATATGCCTCCTCGAACTTTAACGCCTTATATTTTCAGGAGTTAAGGAAGTGTGGTACCTAGCCGATCTCTTAAATTTAAGTCTCTAACTTTTTTTCACACAATTTCATTCAAACAAAAACTGAAATTAGTCCATTTGATTCAAACTACATTGCACAACACAAAATTAAATTACATCGCATAAACTATTTGATCCGATGGAAATAAAAACTAAAAAAACATAACCATCCTGGTTCATGTGCTCGTCAAAATTCATGTCGTGGTCGGAGCCATCAAAGTAGCTGTCGTTGCTGGACCCGGAGTCAAGGTCGTTGGAGCAAAGTTCAATGATTGCCGCAGTGGAAGGCCCGGCCTCTTCAGTAGCCACCTTCTTGTGCAGCTCGAAACGTTGGCGCTCCTCGACGACGACCTCTGGATGATTCCGACAGAGCTCGGCCATGTACTCCTTATCGACGCACACCTCCACGAGCCGCCCGAAGGCCATCTAACTCTCCTGCACCTCGTAGCGGGAGACCACTTGGGGGTCGATGGCAATGAACTCTGGCACCTTGTGGCTACCGAAGGGGAAGTTGATCTTCGCCCAGTTGCCGTAGAGGCTCACCATCTTCAAGTCGTAGGCCCTCGCCGCCAGCTCCGCTGACTAGAAGGACCTAATCTAGTGCCGACGGCTAGTGTCTCAGTCCTTTTTTTTCAGAAACCAGCACCCCCACTGCCACTACCGCACACGTCGGGGTACTTCCTCTTGGGCGGCAGCGACAGTAGGTCAGTGCGGGAGGGTGGCACACCGCCTCGTGTTCGGGTAGGCTGTGTGCCACGGCGCGGATCCGCGCCTTAAATCGGTTGCAACGACCTCTGACGGCTAGATCCTGCCATTTGAGGGTAGTCTGGGTTGGCTCCGGTCGAATATATGTGCCAGTGGGTGAGGGAGAGGGTCGGCATAGGAGGGGGGGGGGGGGGTCTATCCTCTGACTGAGCCGCGGCTGAGTAAATGTAAGCGGCGGCCAACGCACGGAGTAAAAATTTTGAGGAGTTAAAACCAGATAGGTGTTTGGCTAGGCCCGGTTTAACTCCTCGAAACAAAAAATTTACTCCCTCAATCGGTTTCGAGGGATTGGATAGAGATGTTCTTACATTGGGTTTACTAACTTGCAAGTATGTCTTCAAGCTATGCATTTCAAGTACTATACACGACCAAAACATTGTAAAAAATACTGCCTTTTTTTAAGTACAGTCTTAGTACTAAAATGATCTTGGCATTAGCTTGGTTTGTATTCAAATGACAATGAGCGATGACTTGCAACTCACACCCGATCACGCAATGTATGATTTGCATTTCATTAATCACACAATGAATGTGTCGAAAGCGTGGTACATCAGCTCCCAATTGGAATAACAGCCTACTACTATATCAAACCGGCAAGGAGGAATCGACATCGTCGCTTTTCAACTCCGGGCCCTTCGCGGTGGTCTCCCCTTCACTTTTGCCGTCGACTAGGGCCGCCGGTTTGCTCATATCAGTCCCCTTGCCCCATAGCACCATGTACAACCCGCCAACAATGAGAGCAGAACCTACAGCACTGCAGCGACAGAAGTGAGAAAACGTCAGGACTCTCGGAAGAAGAAATGTTGAACAATGTCGTCAGGACGAACGAGCATACCTTCCGACGTGCAGCTGCTCGTCGAGGATAGCCCACCCGAGAAAGGTGACGACGACCAGCACCACCGGGTTGAACATGGAGACGAAGAGCGGGCCCCGCGCCTCAATGCACCACTTCATCATCGCGAACATGACCCCCCAGCCGACGATCCCCTAAAGATGCAAGTTCTTGTTAACTGGACTACTGGTGACTGGTGGTGAGTGAGACGATGATCGGCGTAGTAGTTACCATGTAGAGCACAGAGTAGAGCCTGATGCCGAGTCCAAGGTTCCACACGGCGAGGTTCCATTCCACGGCGGCGCTGACGCCCACGTACTCAACCGACACTATGAGGGACATGATCGTCGTGCTGGTGTACGGCGCCGAGAAATCCTCTGACGTCTTGTTCTGCAAAGCGAATTTAATTATACGATCATCACGTCACGTACGACCAACATCACTAATCTCAATCGTACCTGCATGACGAGCCACGCGGCCCAGGCGACGGCGCTGAGGATGACGAGGGCGTCGCCAAGGCCGCTGGCCTGTGGGCTGTGGCGCCGCTGCGGCGTGCTCCGCGTAGCGCCAGTGGACCAGGGAGGTGTAATGCCCAGGCGGATCCGATCTAGAATTTGGGGGTGAGGGAGGAGAAGCAGAGTAGGTGAGAGGCGTGGAGAAGGGGAAGATAGACTCGATCAATCACTCCTGCCTCTTTCGTCTTGAGAGTCGTACATAAGTAGCCGCCCCACTGGGCCACCCTTACAAGGCCAAAGCCCAATCACAACCCACACACGCACTCGAACAAGCCCAACCGGGAGTTGCAGGTTCAGATAACTGAACTGCACTTGTTAGTCCGCTGCAGGTGCCGTAGCAGCATCTGCAGGCGTGACATTGCTCCCCTCTTGCGATGCAGACTCTTCCCAGATGCTTGCTGATGGGTACCGATGACGAAGGACGTCATGGTCTTCCCAGGTTGTAGCCGACGATGGCATGTTTGCCCACTGAACTTGCAGCTGCACCACTGGGGCATCTCCTTTCTTCATCATACGCCGCTGTAGGATTGCCACTGGTTCTGTTTGCACTCCGACGAGGTCCGGTACTCTTGGCAGATCACAGAACACCGGAGTATAGTCAGGAGTAAATGGCTTCAATTGAGAGACGTGGAATACCGGATGGATACTGCTGTTTGTGGGAAGTTGCAGTCGATATGCCAGCGTGCAGATGCGTTCTGTCACTAAGAATGGACCGAAGAACTTGTAGGCGAGTTTCTTGCATGGGCGATTGGCGACGGAGGACTGTGCATACGGCTGCAGCTTGAGAAGGACATGTTCGCCAACGTCGAAGGCTCGTTCCGCCCGGTGTCGATCTGCTTGTTTCTTGAAACGAGCTTGGGTACGCGCCAGCTGGGCACGCAGCAGGTCAGTGTGAGCAGCCCAGTCCAGATCGCCGGACGCCGCGTCGCCGGGGAGCGCGGTGCTCAGGTGAGGTAATCCCCCCAAATTGGGCTCTCTTCCATACAGTGCCTTGAAGGGAGAGCAATTCAGGGAGGCGTGATGCGCTGAATTGTACCCGAACTCTGCCGCCGGTAGCCACTTGCGCCATTGCCGCGGCGTGTCGTGGACTGCACACCGCAGGTACATCTCCAGGCACTGATTGACGCGCTCAGTTTGGCCGTCCGTCTGGGGGTGGTACGCGGTTGAGTAGAGTAGCTTGGTTCCCGCGGCGGCGAGCAATTCGCGCCACATCGTGCTTGTGAAGATCTTGTCGCGGTCGGAGACGATCGAATGTGGGACGCCGTGGAGCTTGATGATGTGCTCCCAGAAGGCGCGCGCGACCTGAACGGCGGTGAAGGGATGATGAAGCGGCACGAAGTGCGCATACTTGGTCAGCCGATCGACGACGACCATGATTGCGTCGGCGCCTTCAGACTTCGGTAGCCCCTCCACGAAATCCATGATCAGCTCCTGCCATGGTTCCGTGGGAATTGGAAGGGGCTGGAGCTTGCCAGCAGGGTGCGTGTGCTCGTGCTTGGCGTGCTGGCACACGGCGACTGCCGGACAAAATCTTCCACGGCACGCTTCAGCCCGGTCCAGGCGAACAGCTTGCGGACGCGGTGGTAGGTGGCCTTGGCGCCGGAGTGACCCCCCACGACATTGTGATGGAGCGCGGCGATGAGTTTGGTCTGCAACGCGGAGTTCGCGCCAATCCAGAGCCGGCCACGCTGCCTGATGACGCCAGCCTGCAATGCGCGCCCTTGGTCATCGGTGGTGGTGACCGCGAGCTTTGCCAGTAGCTCTTGTGCGTCAGGATCAGTTTCGTAGGAGTTGGCCACCTCCTGGAGCCATTGGGGCTGGCACAAGGAGAGAGCGTCGAGCGCGAGAAGATGGCCGACGCGGGACAGCGCGTCCGCTGCGCCATTGTCGACGCCTTTCTTGTAGCGAAAGGAGAATTGCAGACCCACCAGCTTCGACATGGCTTTCCGCTGGAGGTCCGTAGCCAGCTGCTGATCTGTAAGTGCACACAAGCTCTTGTGGTCGGTGACGATCTCGAACGGTGTGCGCTGCAAGTATGGCCGCCACTTGTCGATCGCCATCATCACTGCCAAGAACTCCTTTTTGTAAGTGGATAGCTTTTGGTTCTTGACGCCCAACGCCTTGCTGAGGTATGCGACGGGGTGGCTGTTCTGTGTGAGCACCGCCCTCACGCCGTTGTCGCACGCATCGGTCTCGATCGCGAACGGCTTGGCGAAGTCGGGGAGTGCCAGCACGGGCTTGCTCACCATGGCCTGCTTCAGTAGCTCGAACGCTTGCTGTGCCTTGTCGTTCCAGGTGAACCCTTTCTTCGTCAGGAGCTGGGTCAGCGGCTTCGCGATAATGCCGTAATGGGGGACAAACTTGCGGTAGTATCCCGTCAGGCCAAGGAAGCCGCGGAGCTCGGTGGCCGTCGTGGGCACGGGCCAGGCCTGCATGGCGCTGGTCTTGGTTGCGTCGGTTGCGACCCCGTCCTTGGAGATCACGTGTCCCAAGTACTCGATGCTAGTTTGCGCAAACGAGCATTTGGATTCCTTGGTGAAAAGCTGGTGCTCGCGAAGCAATTGCAACGTGAGCCGCAGGTGCTCCTCATGTTCCTGCAAGTCAGTGCTGAAGACGAGAATATCATCGAGGAATATGATGATAAACTTACGAACATAACACCCAAAGACCGTGTTCATGAGGCACTGAAAAGTTGCAAGGGCGTTGCACAGGCCAAAAGGCATCACTCTGAAGTGGTAGTGCCCATGGTGAGTTTTGAAGGCGGTCTTCTCTTCATCCTCCTCGCGCATACGGATCTGATGATATCCCGCTCGTAGATCGATCTTGGAGAAATGTGTGGCACCTGCCAGTTCGTCCAACAGCTCATCCACGACTGGCAGAGGAAATTTGTTTTTGACCGTTTTAGTATTCAGTCGTCTGAAATCCACGCAAAATCTCCAGCTCCCATTTTTTTCTTTACCAGCAGAACTGGTGCAGCGTAGGGGCTCATGCTGTGTGCAATGACACCTGTTTTCAGCATTTCTTGTACCTGCTTCTCGATCTCGTCCTTCTGAGCAGGGGAGTAGCGATATGGCTTTGTATTGATAGGGACAGTGCCTGATTCAAGGTGAATGCCGTGGTCATACTGACGACGAGGTGGTAACGTGGTGGGTTCAGCGAATACATCCTGGTATTCAGACAACACTTTCTGAATATTTGGTGGAATTGGTTCTGGGATTGCCTTGTCTGTCCGCTCAACTATAACTAGAGCTGCAGTCCAGATGTCATTTGCCACTTCCATGCGATGAAGTTCGTATGCATCCAAAGCTGTGATCGGAGGAAGATCTGAGGTTCTGACGCCCTGAAGGTGTACTGTCTTCTCCCCTGTTTGGAATGTGATTGTCTTCAGTTGCCAATGGCAATTCATGGGGCTGTGGGATGCTAACCAATCCATGCCGAGAACTCCATCGTATGCTCCCAATGGCAGGACTCTGAAATCGGTGTGAAACTTGTGCCCTGGCACCTGCCATCCAAGTTGCCGAACGATCTTGTTGCAGTGCAGTCGCTGTCCATTGGCGACTCGAACTCACACTGGTGATAAGGCCGCTGTTTCAGCTGACATGCGCTGCACAAAAGAGTCGCTGATGAAACTGTGTGAACTGCCCGAATCCACTAACAGCAACATGTACTGATCTCCCACTTGTGCGCGCAGGTGGATGGTAGATGGAGCTTCTTCTCCCGAAACTGCATGATGCGAGATTGCACAACATTCAGGTTCGTTGGCGACAGGCGGGTCCAAGAGTTGCAGCGCATGGACCGTGTCGTCCGATAGAATCTCTCCAAAATCCCCTACCTCGATCATAAGAATTTGGCCGGTGCGCTTGCACTGATGCTCGCGGGAGTACTTGTCCCCACAACGGAAACAGAGACCGTTGGCTCTTCGGAATTCTTTGAGTTGTCGTTCTCGACCGTACTCATCGCCCCATGGACGAGGTTGAGCAGCTGCGCGGGCCTGTGTAGCTGTTGCTGTTGCTGCTGGAGGCGGTCGCCCGACAAGAACGATGCGGCTGCGTGGTGCTCTTTGTTTTTCCAGCTCTTCCTCTTGAATGCGTGCAAACACCGCAGCTCTGATGATGCTGGTTGGGGCTTGTAACCTGACGCCCAACCGCAGTTCATCCTTCAGTCCCAACAAGAACTGCGATATGAAGAATTGGGTGCTCAGTGTTGGATCCAAGGAAAGCAGATGATACATTGATGTTTCGAACTGCTGACGGTACTCCTGAACGCTGCCAGTCTGACGCAGTTGAACTAGGTGATGCATCTGCGCCTCAAACTCTTCTGGGCCAAATTCTGCTTCGACAGCGGTTCTGAACGCTGCCCAGGACAGAGCAGGGTGTGTCTGGCCGCGATATGCCTGTAGCCACATCGCAGCGATTCCATCCATATACAACCCCGCTGTTGTGACCCAATTGTGCTGTGGCACTCGGTACAGCTCGAAATAGGAGGTGCACCGCTCGAGCCAGATGCGCGGCGCATCGCCGTCGAAACGAGGGAAATCGTGCTTGGGCGGCTTGGTGTAGTGGTCCTTCCCGCGGTGTTGCTCGTACGCGGGTGGCGAGTGTTGGAGCAGGAGCGGGGGACCGTGGTTGACGAGGCGGGCGAACGGAAGCTGCGCGGCGCCCTCTGTGTAGAGCGGTGGAGGTGGTGGTGGTCGAGTCGTTGGTGGTGGAGGGGGCGGCGCTTGGCTGACGGATCACGAGGCCGGCGTCGTTCCCCTCGTGGATGTGCTTGGGTCAGGCGGCGGAGGTGATTTGCGAGCCTCGTCCACATCTGCCTGCGTCAGATCTATCTGTTTGGCCAGGTGCTTGAGCTCGTTGGAGACCTGATCGTTGTAGGCGACTTGGGCTTGGTGGCGCTCGTCCGCCGTCTTATGATTGTCGTCGAGGCGGCGGATGACAGACTCGAGCAGGGTTTGAAGCTTGTCCGTCGTTTCCGTCATCGCGTCCAGCACGCGGCGTGTCTGGGCGGAGGGCTTGGACGGCGCCGTGATCGCGCTCCGGATCGAGGCGAACCCCGAGTAGGATTTCGAGCGAGCTCGCCGGGGGCGGCTCGCACCTAGTTCGGCGGATGTTACCGCTCGATCTGGAGGAATTAGCGAGCAACGGCGGCCGATCGGAGAAAAAATTTCTGAAGGATTTGTGCTGGCTCTGAGTACCACTGTAATGCCCAGGCGGATCCGATCTAGAATTTGGGGGTGAGGGAGGAGGAGCAGAGTAGGTGAGAGGCGTGGAGAAGGGGAAGATAGACTCGATCAATCACTCCTGCCTCTTTCGTCCTGAGAGTCGTACATAAGTAGCCGCCCCACTGGGCCACCCTTACAAGGCCAAAGCCCAATCACAACCCACACAGGCACTCGAACAAGCCCAACCGAGAGTTGCAGGTTTAGATAACTGAACTGCACTTGTTAGTTCGATGCAGGTGCCATAGCAGCATCTGCAGGCGTGACAAGAGGCCAGGACCTTGAGGAGCGAGCCCTTGTACAAGGGAATGATCATGGAGCCGCCGACGCAGACGAGCGTGCCGGCCACCTTGGCCTTCCCGGCAAGTGTCCCGAGCCGCACGGCCTCCATCCTCACTGCGGCGGCTATGGCGAAGATAAGGGCCGGGACGATGTTGCCGATCGCGCGGGCCACGGTCGGGCCGGTGGACTGGAACCCCACGAAGAAGAGCACCTCGCTCACCGCCATGCTGCGCGTGCATGCCAATTGCCAACGTATGACAGCTGGTCAATCATCTGAATCCATTCTGGACAAATCCGCCCAAGCAACATACGACAGCTGGTCAATCATCTGGAATCCAACCGCTCAAAACCAAAACAAAAACAAAATCTGGAATCCATTCTGGACATCGAACGGACAGCAGCAACGCGTGATAGCTATCGTATCAGATCCAATAGGCAAAGTCACCCGCATGGAGAAATGTTGGCAGGAGCAAAACACAAAGAGGCGCGTTCCCTTCTCTTTCGCGAAACACAAAGACGCGAGTTGACTCCCAGATGTGTCACATTTTTACTAGACCGCCTCCCTTTTCTTGTGAGCCAGCCATATTTGGTTATCTTGTCTTTTGTTAGTTTTTGGGAGATCATTGCTGCAACTAATCAAATGGCGTGCAGGGAGAAATAATTAATAAAATGATTATATGCATCGGCCAGATGCAGAGGCCGGGGATCATCATCTTTTTCTAAAAAAAGTAAAATAAAACTGATGATACAGACCTAGCATTATTCAGCTGGCATATGTGTGTGTAGGCCGGAAACAGCAAACAGAAAAAGGATCGGCAGGAGCAAAACACAAAGACGCGCGTTCCCTTTTCTTTCGCAAAACACAAAGACGCGCGTTCCCTCCTGTATGAG
>LR880972.1:918509709-918520633 GCA_904067115.1 Aegilops sharonensis
GTCCTTTCCCCTCTCGGTTGTTGCATCAAAGCGGACACCGCTGTTTTGGTTGGTGCTCTTTTGATCTTGGTCAATCGTGTAAAATGTATTCCCATTTATCTCGTATCCTTTCCAAATCAATACAGTCAAAGATGGTCCCCTGGACAACAAGTATAGCTCATCACAAACAGTGTTTTCACCTCTGATACGTGCTTCCAACCAACTGCTGAAAGTCCTGATGTGTTCACAGGTAATCCAGTCGTCGCACTTCTCCGGTTGTTTGGAGCGCGGACTGTTCTTGTGTTCATCGACATACGGGGTCACCAAGGTAGAGTTCTGTAGAACTGTGTAGTGTGCTTGAGACCAAGAATATCAGTCCCTGCATATTATTGAGTCCCGTCCAAGCGTGCCTTTTCCAGTCAGTCTCCCCTCATACCGTGATTTAGGGAGACCTATCTTCTTAAGGCCAGGAATGAAGTCAACACAAAACCCGATGACATCCTCTGTTTGATGGCCCATGGAGATGCGTCCTTCTGGCCTAGCGCGGTTACGGACATATTTCTTTAGGACTCCCATGAACCTCTCAAAGGGGTACATATTGTGTAGAAATACGGGGCCCAGAATGACAATCTCGTCAACTAGATGAACTCGGACGTGCGTCATGATATTGAAGAAGGATGGTGGGAACACCAACTCGAAACTGACAAGACATTGCACCACATCACTCCTTAGCCTTGGTATGATTTCTGGATCGATCACCTTCTGAGAGATTGCATTGTGGAATGCACATAGCTTCACAATGGCTAATCGAACGTTTTCCGGTAGAAGCCCCCTCAATGCAACCGAAAGCAGTTGCGTCATAATCACGTGGCAGTCATGAGACTTTAGGTTCTGGAACTTTTTCTCTGGCATATTTATTATTCCCTTTATATTCGAAGACCTTCATACTGAGCAGGCATTCAAAGAAGATTTCTTTCTCTTCTTTGGTAAGAGCGTAGCTAGCAGGACCTTCATACTGCTTCGGAGGCATGCCCTCTTTTTCGTGCAAGCGTTGCAGGTCCTCCCGTGCCTCAGGTGTATCTTTTGTCTTCCATACATGCCCAAGAAGCCTAGCAGGTTCACGCAAAGGTTCTTCGTCACGTGCATCACGTCGATCGAAGAGCGGACCTCTAGGTCTTTCCAGTAGGGTAGGTCCCAAAATATAGATTTCTTCTTCCACATGGGTGCGTGATTCTCAGCGTCATTCGGAACAGCTAGTCCGCAGGGACCCTTTCCAAAGATTACGTGTAAATCATTGACCATAGCAAGTACGTGATCACCGGTATGCATGGCGGGCTTCTTCCGGTGATCTGCCTCGCCTTTGAAATGCTTGCCTTTCTTTCGACAGTGATGGTTGGTCGGAAGAAATCAACGATGGCACAGGTACACATTCTTCCTGCAGCTTGCCAGGTATATACTATCGGTGTCAAGTAAACAGTGTGTGCATGCGTGGTATCCCTTGTTTGTCTGTCCTGAAAGGTTACTGACAGCGGGCCAATCGTTGATGGTCACGAACAGCAACGCCTTTAGGTTAAATTCCTCCTGTTTGTGCTCATCCCACGTACGTACACCGTTTCCATTCCACAGCTGTAAAAGTTCTTCAACTAATGGCCTTAGGTACACATCAATGTCGTTGCCGGGTTGCTTAGGGCCTTGGATGAGAACTGGCATCATAATGATCTTCCGCTTCATGCACATCCAAGGAGGAAGGTTGTACATACATAGAGTCACGGGCCAGGTGCTGTGATTGCTGCTCTGCTCCCTGAAAGGATTAATGCCATCCGCGCTTAAAGCAAACCATACGTTCCTTGGCTCACTTGCAAACTCATCCCAGTACTTTCTCTCGAGTTTTCTCCACTGCGACCCATCAGCGGGTGCTCTCAACTTCCCGTCTTTCTTACGGTCCTCACTGTGCCATCGCATCAACTTGGCATGCTCTCTGTTTCTGAACAGACGTTTCAACCGTGGTATTATAGGAGCATACCACATCACCTTCGCAAGAACCCTCTTCCTGGGGGGCTCGCCGTCAACATCACTAGGGTCATCTCGTATGATCTTATACCGTAGTGCACCACATACTGGGCATGCGTTCAGATCCTTGTACGCACCGCGGTAGAGGATGCAGTCATTAGGGCATGCATGTATCTTCTGCACCTCCAATCCTAGAGGGCATACGACCTTCTTTGCTGCGTATGTACTGTCGGGCAATTCGTTATCCTTTGGAAGCTTCTTCTTCAATATTTTCAGTAGCTTCTCAAATCCTTTGCCAGGCACAGCATTCTCTACCTTCCACTGCAGCAATTCCAGTATGGTACCGAGCTTTGTGTTGCCATCTTCGTAATTGGGGTACAACCCTTTTTTGTGGTCCTCTAACATGCGACCGAACTTCAGCTTCTCCTTTTGACTTTCGCATTGCGTCCTTGCATCGACAATGACCCTGCGGAGATCATCATCATCGGGCACATCATCTGGTTCCTCTTGATCTTCAGCAGCTTCGCCCGTTGCAGCATTATCGTGCACATCGCTGGTTCCTCTTGATGTTCAGTAGCATCACCGTATTCAGGGGGCACATAGTTGTCATCGTACTCTTCTTCTTCGCCGTCTTCCATCATAACCCCTATTTCTCCGTGCCTCGTCCAAAAATTATAGTGTGGCATGAAACCCTTGTAAAGCAGGTGGGTGTGGAGGATTTTCCGGTCAGAGTAAGGCTTCGTATTTCCACATATAGGGCATGGACAACACATAAAACCATTCTGCTTGTTTGCCTCAGCCACTTCGAGAAAATCATGCACGCCCTTAATGTACTCGGAGGTGTGTCTTGAACCATACATCCATTCCCGGTTCATCTGCGTGCATTATATATAATTAAGTGTGTCAAAAATCATTACGGAACATCATGAATAGATAACTAAGTGACCAAATTAATAGAAGTTCATCATCACATTAAAACCAAAGTACATACATAGTTCTCATCTAACAACAAAAAGCTCTGCAGAGCATCTAAATTAATTAAACCATACACTAAAACTATGTAAAACATTTCAATGCGAAAACAAATGCGATCATAATCGCAACCAATGTAACAACTGATCCAACGGCATAATGATACCAAGCCTCGGTTTGAATGGCATATTTTCTAATCTTTCTAATCTTCAAGCGCATTGCATCCATCTTGATCTTGTGATCATCGACGACATCCGCAACATGCAACTCCAATATCATCTTCTCCTCCTCAATTTTTCTAATTTTTTCCTTCAACAAATTGTTTTCTTCTTCAACTAAATTTAACCTCTCGACAATAGGGTCGGTTGGAATTTTCGGTTTAACAACCTCCTAGATAAATAAAATCTATGTCACGTTGGTCGGCATAATTGTCATAAACAATAAATGAACCAATAGTTATGAAAAGATAATATGTACCACATCTGAATCATAGACAGGATGAGGGCCGACGGGGATGGATACCAAAACCATCGCACTATATAAGATGCAATAATAAAAGTAAGAAAATTATACAAGTATCTATATAAACATACAAGTAAGAATTTTTTTTCCTTTCGGAAAGAAGATAAGAACAAGAGGCTCACCACGGTGGTGCCGGCGACGAGATCGGCGCGGGCGATCGATGGCGATGAAGACGGGGACGGGACGGACCGATAAACCTAGACAAATATTAAGGAAAATGGAGCTTGGAGGTCGAGCTTGGAGAGGAGAAATCTTAAGTAGTGTGGCTCGGGCATTCCATCGAACTCCTCGTGTGCATAGGAGGTGAGCTAGAGCACCACAAAGCTCTCCCCTCGCCGGCCACGAAAAACAGAGCACTGGGAGTGCTCTGCTCGCGGGCGCGGGGTATATATAGGCAACTAATTGGTCCCGGTTTGTGACTTGATCCGGGACTAAAGGGCAGCCTTTGGTCCCGGTTCGTCCCACAAACCGGGACCAATGGTGGTGGGCCAGGAGCGAGGCCCATTGGTCCCGGTTCGTCCCACCAACCGGGACCAAAAGGTCCAGACGAACCGGGACCAATGGGCCACGTGGCCCGGCAGGTCCCCGGGACTCACGAACCGGGTCCAATGCCCCAATTGGTCCCGGTTCTGGATTGAATCGGGACTAATGGGCTGGCCGGGCCTGGACCATTGCCCCCTTTTCTACTAGTGCATTGTCGCGTCTCCGACATCATACAATCCCATCATCGTTATCACAGAAGCCCCATGCCAACACCGCCATGTTCCATCCACTACTAGGAAAAGGGCTATAGATGAAATGAATAATAATAGCGCACCAGACATGTGGTGCGTCACTACTATATACTAATGGCGCACCATATGTTGGTGCACCATTAGTGTCCAAATACTAATGGCGCACCACATCCACGGTGCGGCATTAGTAACAATTTTTTTATTTTTTTTCAAAACTACTAATGGCGCACCAGGGGATAGTGCGCCATTACTAGTTAAACTAGTAATGGCGCACCACATCCACGGCATTAGTAAAAAAAAATCAATTTTTTTTTCAAATTTCTTTTTTTTCAAAACTAGTAATGGCGCACCAGGGGATAGTGCGCCACTAGTAAATTTTTTTAAAATTATTTTTATTTTTTTCAAAACTAGTAATGGCGCACCGTGGGAGTGGTGCGCCATTACTAATTCAACTAGTAATGGCGCACCACTCCCACGGTGCGCAATTACTAACTTGGCCCAAAAATTCCACCGAATGCAACCCCCCTGGACCGCCTTTTCAGTTTAAAAAAATAAAAGAAAATGATGAAAATGTAAAAAAATAAAAGAAAATAAGTTTCCCATGTGATATGTGGTCTAATTGTTTGGAATTTGTAAAATGGGCATAAATTTTGCATACAAACTCGGATTAAAAAGTTTTCTATATGAAAAATTATCTACTCGAAAAGTTACATCCGAATTTAACAGGGGAACCCGCTTTAAAAAATTTCAAAATCCTCAAAAACCTAACAGAAAAAAAAGTTACGGGACTTTTAAGATCTGGAGGCAAAAAATTCAAAAAGTTTCAAACTTACTAGTGGCGCACCGTTCGCTAGGTGCGCCACTAGTAACAGAAAAAAAAATTAATTCCGATTTTTTTTCATGATTTTTTTTTAAAACTGATACGTAATATGAACGGAAGTTTGAAATATTTTTTCAAAATTTCATCACACTCATGAACATGAACAAAGTCCTAAACATCAACAAGGTTTAATAGGATTGATATGCTAGATATATCAACAAGTGCCTGTGAAGTGAGCTGGTGCTGGGGTTTGATAGAACTCTGAAGTTCGGCGTGCTTGGGCTAGAGTAGTGTCAGGATGGGTGACCTTTTGGGAAGTTTGACCACGGAGTGCGATTTGACCCGAGATTAAGCCATAGTGACCCGAGATTAAGAAAAAATGAAAAATAAATTAAAATAAATTTGAATTTTTTTTGAAAAAAAATATTACTAATGGCGCACTTCTATGTGGTGCGCCATTACTAAGTCAGATAGTAATGGCGCACCTCTAGGCATACTAATGGCGCACTACAGGTGCGCCATTAGTATCTGATATACTAATGGTGTGCGCCATTAGTATCTGGTATACTAATTGCGCACCAGTGGTGCGCCATTAGTAAAAAATACTAGTGGCGTGGTACTAGTGGCGCATCAGTAGTGCGCCATTAGTAGGCAAAACTGGTGCACCACTAGTAGGCCTTTTCCTAGTAGTGATCGGTCCTGCTTGCCAATGATTAGCTCCCAAAAAACGAAGCCATCGAGAGGGGATACGATGCCAAAGCACCGTCAACGTCCGATCACATGAACCTAGAGTTTCCTCCGAAGATACATGGATTGGGGTTGCGAGCACCTCAGCGATGCCCCACAAGAAGGAAACGGCGATCGAAAGCGTCGCCGGCGCCGGCTCCGGACATGTTCGTGAGAAGATTTCGCCCAGCAACCTCTGAGGCTTGTGAGGCAAGTAAAAAAATAACTTATCTTCATCTATACCCTCCTTCCTAAAATAAAATATCACATCTACTGTGAAGATACACACCCCTTCCTAATATAAATTATCACATCTATTGTGATGAATAGACTGTGAATTGATAATTGTGTTGCAGTGAGCCAAGCGGAGCGTTTTCCCCTCCCCCGCGTCACCTCCTCTAGCGGCTCGGGGGCAGCCCTGTCGCGCCGCCACCGGCCCACCCCCGCACACACCCATCCGCTTCGCCGTCGTCGGAGAGGACGCCAGCGAAGCCGCGCGTGCCCCAGGGATGGTAGCGGCGGGGCTCCTTTGCGTCGGCGCTCGTCAGCTAGCAGGGGACCCTTTCGGCGACGCTGTGAGATCCTGTACGGTGGGCCTCTTCGCCTGTGTCGGGGAGTGGATCGGGCGCTGCTCAGCCCGGATCCGGCGCGTGCTGGTGCGGGGTTGGTGGCGGCGGGGGGGGGGGGGGGGGCCGCCCGGGGGGGGGGGGGGGGGCCGCCCGGGGGGGGGGGGGGGGGCCGCCCGGGGGGGGGGGGGGGGGCCGCCCGGGGGGGGGGGGGGGGGCCGCCCGGGGGGGGGGGGGGGGGCCGCCCGGGGGGGGGGGGGGGGGCCGCCCGGGGGGGGGGGGGGGGGCCGCCCGGGGGGGGGGGGGGGGGCCGCCCGGGGGGGGGGGGGGGGGCCGCCCGGGGGGGGGGGGGGGGGCCGCCCGGGGGGGGGGGGGGGGGCCGCCCGGGGGGGGGGGGGGGGGCCGCCCGGGGGGGGGGGGGGGGGCCGCCCGGGGGGGGGGGGGGGGGCCGCCCGGGGGGGGGGGGGGGGGCCGCCCGGGGGGGGGGGGGGGGGCCGCCCGGGGGGGGGGGGGGGGGCCGCCCGGGGGGGGGGGGGGGGGCCGCCCGGGGGGGGGGGGGGGGGCCGCCCGGGGGGGGGGGGGGGGGCCGCCCGGGGGGGGGGGGGGGGGCCGCCCGGGGGGGGGGGGGGGGGCCGCCCGGGGGGGGGGGGGGGGGCCGCCCGGGGGGGGGGGGGGGGGCCGCCCGGGGGGGGGGGGGGGGGCCGCCCGGGGGGGGGGGGGGGGGCCGCCCGGGGGGGGGGGGGGGGGCCGCCCGGGGGGGGGGGGGGGGGCCGCCCGGGGGGGGGGGGGGGGGCGCCCGCGGGGGGGCAGGGGGGGCCGCGGGGGGGCGGCCCCAGGGGCGGTGGGGGGGGGGGGGCTCCGCGCGCGATGGTCTTCCTACTGGTCCAGTCGTGCTGGGCTCGATCCAACGAGGCTCGCAAGATGTCTCCGTGGTTGACTCGTCAAGGCTCGATGGTGGGCACTGGCTGAAGGGGGAGAGGCCCGGCGCACCTGGCTGGTGATGGTGTGTCGAAGCTTAGTCCGCGGGCCGGTGGAGACACTGTGGAAGCGCTCGTGAAGATCCTTGATGACGTTGACGAGTTTGGAGTCGGAGACGGGCGCACCGACCTCGACAAGGGCGTCGGCCGCCGTCTTTTGCAGGTGAAGGTAATCAGTGATGGACCGATCCTCCTACTTGATGTTGTGGAATTCCTCGCCGAGATAAATCTCGCGGCTCTTTTTGTTGTCGTTGAAGAGCGCGAGGACGGAGGTCCAGACCTTGTACGCCGTGGCGGTGGCGAGTTCGGTAGGCATGATGAGGCCGACGATGTCCATGGCCATGGAGCCGTAGAGCCAGCGAACCACCATGACGTCGAGGCGGAGCCACGTTGGGTCGATCGAAGGCGTCTCGGTGGTGAGATGGTCCTCGAGGGCGTAGGTGGTGACGGCGATGGTGAAGAAGGTCCTCCACTTGGGGAAGACAATGCTCTTGAACTCGAGGACGACGGGGATAAGGGAGCGGACGCTCTGGATGGCAGTGGCCTGCGCCGAAAGGGCGGAGTTCGGGTGAGGAGGAGTTTCTGAGGGCGCCATGGGAGGGGAGGAAGGTGGTGACCGGCGGCACAAGGACGGAGGGTGGCGGCGCTAGGGTTGGAGGAGAGTGGAAGCGAGAGGATATGCTTAGGTTGATACCATGAAAGACTTAGGAATGTTTGTCACACTTGGACTTTTCCATTGCATGTTAATATATAGACAGATTTACAATCCTAACCATAAATAGAAGATCACAATAATATCGATACTCCTCGATTTAGGGAATTAGGAGATATGTCACGAAACATGACATATTAGTCTAACAGTTTGAACTTTAGAGTCAGAGGGGATTGTGACTACACGGAGCTGTGATTTATGAGATGAGAGTATGATGGGCCTGTAGGGTTGCTTTAAGATGGAAAGTTATTGAACCCAAGCCGAGGACTCTTCTCACTTAGGCTGTTTGTAATGGGGAGTATCATATACTAGTATCATGCATATGATACAAGTGTGTGATACTACCTCCCTAATGTAAAGTATCATATATTAATATCATGTAGTAATTTATTTATGATACAGTATCATAATATGATACTCAACCCTCTCTTTCTTCATTAAATTTTATGACACCATATCAAAATGCCTATAGTTGGCACGCATGATACTACCATTACGAAGAGCCTTACCTCATCTTGGACCTTTCGGATCTAACTGTTCTGCTGCATAAATGCACTGCACGTGCACGTGAACATCGACACGTTTCATGTCAAACACACACGATTTTGTGAGTATCGAGCAGGTCAAAATTGCTCACTAGTCCCGCCCTGTATGACTCTATGTCTTGAACGCATATAATTGCGAGAGATATTCAAAGTTCATTTTCTGATATCAATTTGTCGGAAACACCATATCAAATATTTTTGCATCAATTTCACCGTTCACCACAGTTTGATCTTTTCTTTCTCCTCTCGCAAGGCGACTACATAAAGCCTTCCTCCCTTCCCTCGATCTTCACCGACGAGCCCGTGAATTCGCCTCCCCTCTGCCTGTCGCTCCGGCGGCCGGTGGCGGGGAGCGGATTTCTGATCCCCCGGATCTGGCTACTCTTTTACTAGGGTTTTAGTCCTCGGGGCGGCGGGTTTAGATGGATGGCGGCGCTTCTTCTTCGAGTCAGTCTTTCGGGCTCCGATCCTCCTCAAGTTCGGTCGTTAGGACACATTAGACTGTGCTCCAATGTAGATTCCTACCAGCACCTCGGGGCGGTGAGGTTAGGGTTTCTCGTCGTGCGTACGCAACGACGATATTTTGTGTTAGGTTCTTCAGATTGATTCAAGGATTCAACGGCGATGAATGCGGCTCGAGGGTGCTGGTTCTTAGGGGCACGTGCACGAAGACTTCCTGGCTGTCATCGATAAGGCCAGGCCAGCTCCGGTATGGGTGCGGCACAGCGGCACACCGGTGGCTCGTTCTGGTGGCGGCAATGGTTGTTCGGTGGTCCATGGACCTCGATGTAATTTTTATTGTGTTTGAGGTGTTTTGTACATCCGATTAATCATTAGTTTCAAAATAAATATTTTTTATTAATGTTAGTGGCATTAACAAAAAATGTCCGGCAAAAAAGTAAAATAATGCATACCGCCTCTAGTTGCCGTTGAAGTGACTTGTGTATGTGGTCTTGTCATCATCGAATCCATTCTGGACTAGTCCCTCAAATTCAGTGCTAAAAAAAGGATTGAACACCCATCAACGCAAGTCACCTGCCCAAGCATCTAACGGCCAGCAACGCAGCACGCGGAAGAGATCATATAACAGACCCAATGCCGAAGGCACCCGCATCGGAAGTAATGGACGTGGCAATCTTGTTATTGGGCTAAAGCCCAGAGTGCTCGCCAGGCCGACCCACCCAACACGACTACGTCTAGCGGTGCTTCTGAATTTTTTGTCCCTGCTCTGATAGGTTTAGTCCCATACGGCTTATGCAAAATTCGTCACATATGTTTATAATGTTGACTCTGGTTGCAATTGACACCAAGCAGTCAGCTTGGTAAGCTACCTACAAAAACTTGCAATCAACTGATAAATGATGCCTGGGATGTGACGGCATTTGCACATTACAAATATAACGCAACCTCTCTTGGCACACCGACAAGGTGTGTTCAGCTTTTTAGTTTATAGCCTGTTTTTTATTATATTGTCTTTTTTTAATATCTTTTTTAGACCGTTAGCCTAGCGTGTGTGCCGCATAGATGAATCTTGTCCGAAGTCTTGGCTCAAAGTTTATTGTGGTCACAAAATTTTCTACATTTAGTTTTCAATTTGACGAATGTGGCTATCTGATAAATCAGCAACAGAATAAGCTTGCCCCCTCCCACGTAGAACGATATAAACACGATTTTTTTGGTCCATTTTCGGTAGTTCGAGTCTTGGTCTGCTCATCCGTCGCTCCTTGTTAATATTTTAAAGCGATACAGGGAAGCATTTTGTTTTATACAAGATAACATTAACAACCGAACGAAGAAAAACCAACGAGGAACAATTTGTTGGGTTATCCAAAGAACTCGTCAAGATTATATTGTATAGTTTAGCATGCTACAACAATAGATGAAGTATTATCTTGGTATTTTGTTAATGGCATCTAGTTTATATTAAACAAATAGACATTCCTAACACGAGTCTTAATCGTTAGTTTCAAAAGAAATAGTTGCCGTTTGGGTGACGTGTGTGCGTGGTCATGTCATCATCAACGTCTTGTCTTGTCTTTGCCCTTGGATCATTGTTGTAATCAAGGTGGGGGAGGTTAGCCTGAGAACCGTCAAGGTAGAGCCCGAGGACGCCTATGTCAAGAAAGCCGCCAGGATCCGAGCAGGCCCACATGCTATAACAATCAGCAGGAGCTCAAGCATGCAAGACTATGGCCCTAGGGACACTAAGGCCGAGCTGATGTGAACTCGAAGCATCCCAACCAAACTCGACGTGCCTGAGGTCGACCCGCAAGCTTGATGTTAGGGCCGCCATCATCTCCTTTTATTATTGGCACGCGGCTGGCTAGGCATCTTGTGAGCCAGCCGGCGAAGAAAGGAATA
>LR880972.1:918520740-918538973 GCA_904067115.1 Aegilops sharonensis
CAAGATTATATTGTGTAGTTTAGCATGCTACAACAATATATGAAGTATTATCTTGGTATTTTGTTAATGGCATCTAGTTTATATTAAACAAATAGACATTCCTAACACGAGTCTTAATCGTTAGTTTCAAAAGAAATAGTTTTTTATTCATGTTAGTGGCATTAACAAAAAATGACCCGCAAAAAGGTAAAATAATGCATACCGCCTCTAGTTGCCGTTTGGGTGACGTGTGTGCGTGGTCATGTCATCATCAACGTCTTGTCTTGTCTTTGCCCTTGGATCATTGTTGTAATCAAGGTGGGGGAGGTTAGCCTGAGAACCGTCAAGGTAGAGCCCGAGGACGCCTATGTCAAGAAAGCCGCCAGGATCCGAGCAGGCCCACATGCTATAACAATCAGCAGGAGCTCAAGCATGCAAGACTATGGCCCTAGGGACACTAAGGCCGAGCTGATGTGAACTCGAAGCATCCCAACCAAACTCGACGTGCCTGAGGTCGACCCGCAAGCTTGATGTTAGGGCCGCCATCATCTCCTTTTATTATTGGCACGCGGCTGGCTAGGCATCTTGTGAGCCAGCCGGCGAAGAAAGGAATAGTCATGAAAGAGGTCCGGGAAGGATCGTTTGGAATAGTAGTGAGGATGGAAGGGGGGGGGGGGGCGAGGGGATGAACGACTGAGTGTTGTTAGCCTGAAGGGGTAAGTTTCGAATTGCGAGCGGGGATGGTTGAGTGGGATATGCCTTTTATTGTAGAGATTTTAGATGTGCTTATTCAGTACTTAGGGCAAAAAATCACTTGTGATGGCATGCCTATTCCCAATCTATACTATACAGTGTATGAATTTTACCTTTATAAAATATAGTGTATACCATTCTTAACCACCACTTGTCTCCCAACTCTATATATGTATACCATTCTTAACCACCACTCGTCTCCCAACTCTAACGCCTGGGAACAGTGGGAATGTGGGATTCGTGGTGAACAGTAAACCATGGTTGTTTCCATCCTATGCTAGAACCATCACATTGCATCCTTGCTGCAAAATATTAGCCCATAACAAATGCCTCTCGAGACATGTTGCAGTCTCAGCAAATGACATGTCCACCCAAGTGAGATGGTCTAGAAGGAGAATAATTGGTTTGATGCCAACAATTGGCATTGCCAATACTTGGCAAGCCAACAATTGGCAATATCAAAAGTTGCCCAAAATTGGCAACTTCTTTTGAGGTTGGCAAGTAAATATGGTAGCCAACCAAGCACTAGCCAATATTTGGCATTTGCCAAATGTTTGCATGCCAATTTTTGGCATCAAACCAGTTATGTTTGATGCCAACATTCGGCATTGCCAATATTTGGCAAGCCAACATTTGGCAAAATTAAAAGTTGCCAATATTTGGCAATTTTTTGTGAGATTGACAAAAAAAGTTGGCAGCCAACCAATCACTAGTCAACATTTGGCATTTGCCAAATATTGGCATGCCAAATTTTGGAATCGAACCAATTATGCTCCTACAATAGGAGGAATAGAAGGTAAAGTACTTTTATTTTCTTATTATTCTTTCCCGTGTTATCAAATAGTACAGTTGCATACAATTTTTTGCTTTTGTAATACTTATTATTATCTGCATTTGTATAAATATTTAGAACATCTCTATAGCTGGTCTTTTAAAATTTAGGCCCTCATATGCCTCCTCGAACTTTAACGCCTTATATTTTCTGGAGTTAAGGAAGTGTGGTTCCTAGCCGATCTCTTAAATTTAAGTCTCTAACTTTTTTTTTCACACAATTTCATTCAAACAAAAACTGAAATTAGTCCATTTGATTCAAACTACATTGCACAACACAAAATTAAATTACATCGCATAAACTATTTGATCCGATGGAAATAAAAACTAAAAAAACATAACCATCCTGGTTCATGTGCTCGTCAAAATTCATGTCGTGGTCGGAGGCATCAAAGTAGCTGTCGTTGCTGGACCCGGAGTCAAGGTCGTTGGAGCAAAGTTCAATGATTGCCGCAGTGGAAGGCCCGGCCTCTTCAGTAGCCACCTTCTTGTGCAGCTCGAAACGTTGGCGCTCCTCGACGACGACCTCTGGATGATTCCAACAGAGCTCGGCCATGTACTCCTTATCGACGCACACCTCCACGTGCCGCTCGAAGGCCATCTAACTCCCCTGCACCTCGCAGCGGGAGACCACTTGGGGGTCGATGGCAATGAACTCTGGCACCTTGTGGCTACTGAAGGGGAAGTTGATCTTCGCCCAGTTGCCGTAGAGGCTCACCATCTTAAAGTCGTAGGCCCTTGCCGCCAGCTCCGCTGACTAGAAGGACCTAATCTAGTGCCGACGGCTAGTGTCTCAGTCCTTTTTTTTCAGAAACCAGCACCCCCACTGCCACTACCGCACACGTCGGGGTACTTCCTCTTGGGCGGCGGCGACAGTAGATCAGTGCGGGAGGGTGGCACACCGCCTCGTGTTCGGGTAGGCTGTGTGCCACGGTGCGGATCCGCGCCATAAATCGGTTGCAACGACTTCTGACGGCTAGATCCTGCCATTTGAGGGTAGTCTGGGCTGTCTCCGGTCGAATATATGTGCCAGTGGGCGAGGGAGAGGGTCGGCATAGGGGGGGGGGGGGATTTTATCCTCTGACTGAGCCGCGGCTGAGTAAATGTAAGCGGCGGCCAACGCGTGGAGTAAAAATTTTGAGGAGTTAAAACCAGATAGGGGTTTGGCTAGGCCCGGTTTAACTCCTCGAAACAAAAAATTTACTCCCTCAACCGGTTTCGAGGGATTGGATAGAGATGTTCTTACATTGGGTTTACTAACTTGCAAGTATGTCTTCAAGCTATGCATTTCAAGTACTATACACGACCAAAACATTGTAAAAAATACTGCCTTTTTTTAAGTACAGTCTTAGTACTAAAATGATCTTGGCATTAGCTTGGTTTGCATTCAAATGACAATGAGCGATGACTTGCAACTCAAACCCGATCACGCAATGTATGATTTGCATTTCATTAATCACGCAATGAATGTGTCGAAAGCGTGGTACATCAGCTCCCAATTGGAATAACAGCCTACTACTATATCAAACCGCCAAGGAGGAATCGACATCGTCGCTTTTCAACTCCGGGCCCTTCGCGGTGGTCTCCCCTTCACTTTTGCCGTCGACTAGGGCCGCCGGTTTGCTCATATCAGTCCCCTTGCCCCATAGCACCATGTACAACCCGCCAACAATGAGAGCAGAACCTACAACACTGCAGCGACAGAAGTGAGAAAACGTCAGGACTCTCGAAAGAAGAAATGTTGAACAATGTCGTCAGGACGAACGAGCATACCTTCCAACGTGCAGCTGCTCGTCGAGGATAGCCCACCCGAGAAAGGCGACGACGACCAGCACCACCGGGTTGAACATGGAGACGAAGAGCGGGCCCCGCTCCTCGATGCACCACGTCATCATCGCGAACATGACCCCCCAGCCGACGATCCCCTAAAGATGCAAGTTCTTGTTAACTGGACTACTGGTGACTGGTGGTGAGTGAGACGATGATCGGCGTAGTAGTTACCATGTAGAGCACAGAGTAGAGCCTGATGCCGAGTCCAAGGTTCCACACGGCGAGATTCCGTTCCACGGCGGCGCTGACGCCCGCGTACTCAACCGACACTATGAGGGACATGATCGTCGTGCTGGTGTACGGCGCCGAGAAATGCTCTGACGTCTTGTTCTGCAAAGCGAATTTAATTATACCATCATCACGTCACGTACGGCCAACATCATTAATCTCAATCATACCTGCATGACGAGCCACGCGGCCCAGGCGACGGCGCTGAGGATGACGAGGGCGTCACCGAGGCCGTTGGCCTGTGGGCTGTGGCGCCGCTGCGGCGTGCTCCGCGTAGCGCCAGTGGACCAGTGAGGTGTAATGCCCAGGCGGATCCGATCTAGAATTTGGGGGTGAGGGAAGAGAAGCAGAGTAGGTGAGAGGCGTGGAGAAGGGGAAGATAGACTCGATCAATCACTCATGCCTCTTTCGTCCTGAGAGTCGTACATAAGTAGCCGCCCCACTGGGCCACCCTTACAAGGCCAAAGCCCAATCACAACCCACACACGCACTCGAACAAGCCCAACCGGGAGTTGCAGGTTCAGATAACTGAACCGCACTTGTTAGTCCGCTGCAGGTGCCGTAGCAGCATCTGCAGGCGTGACATTGCTCCCCTCTTGCGATGCAGACTCTTCCCAGATGCTTGCTGATGGGTACCGATGACGAAGGACGTCATGGTCTTCCCAGGTTGTAGCCGACGATGGCATGTTTGCCCACTGAACTTGTAGCTGCGCCACTGGGGCATCTCCTTTCTTCATCATACGCCGTTGTAGGATTGCCACTGGTTCTGTTTGCACTCCGACGAGGTCCGGTACTCTTGGCAGATCAGAGAACACCGGAGTATAGTCAGGAGTAAATGGCTTCAATTGAGAGACGTGGAACACCGGATGGATACTGCTGTTTGTGGGAAGTTGCAGTCGATATGCCAGCGTGCAGATGCGTTCTGTCACTAAGAATGGACCGAAGAACTTGTAGGCGAGTTTCTTGCATGGGGGATTGGCGACGGAGGACTGTGCATACAGCTGCAGCTTGAGAAGGACATGTTCGCCAACGTCGAAGGCTCGTTTCGCCCGGTGTCGATCTGCTTGTTTCTTGAAACGAGCTTGGGTACGCGCCAGCTGGGCACGCAGCAGGTCAGTGTGAGCAGCCTAGTCCAGATCGCCGGACGCCGCATCGCCAGGGAGCGCGGTGCTCAGGTGAGGTAATCCCCCCAAATTGGGCTCTCTTCCATACAGTGCCTTGAAGGGAGAGCAATTCAGGGAGGCGTGATGCGCTGAATTGTACCAGAACTCTGCCGCCGGTAGCCACTTGCGCCATTGCCGCGGCGTGTCGTGGACTGCACACCGCAGGTACATCTCCAGGCACTGATTGACGCGCTCAGTTTGGCCGTCTGTCTGGGGGTGGTACGCGGTTGAGTAGAGTAGCTTGGTTCCCGCGGCGGCGAGCAATTCGCGCCACATCATGCTTGTGAAGATCTTGTCGCGGTCGAAGACGATTGAATGTGGGACGCCGTTGAGCTTGATGATGTGCTCCCAGAAGGCGCGCGCGACCTGAACGGCGGTGAAGGGATGATGAAGCGGCATGAAGTGCGCGTACTTGGTCAGCCGATCGACGATGACCATGATTGCGTCGGCGCCTTCAGACTTCGGTAGCCCCTCCACGAAATCCATGGTCAGCTCCTGCCATGGTTCCGTGGGAATTGGAAGGGGCTGGAGCTTGCCAGCAGGGTGCGTGTGCTCGTGCTTGGCGTGCTGGCACACGGCGCACTGCCGGACAAAATCTTCCACGGCACGCTTCAGCCCGGTCCAGGCGAACAGCTTGCAGACGCGGTGGTAGGTGGCCTTGGCGCCGGAGTGACCCCCCACAACATTGTGATGGAGCGCGGCGATGAGTTTGGTCTGCAATGCGGAGTTCGCGCCAATCCAGAGCCGGCCACGCTGCCTGATGACGCCAGCCTGCAATGCGCGCCCTTGGTCGTCGGTGGTGGTGACCGCGAGCTTTGCCAGTAGCTCTTGTGCGTCAGGATCAGTTTCGTAGGAGTTGGCCACCTCCTGGAGCCATTGGGGCTGGCACAAGGAGAGAGCGTCGACCGCGAGAAGATGGCCGACGCGGGACAGCGCGTCCGCTGCGCCATTGTCGACGCCTTTCTTGTAGCGGAAGGAGAACTGCAGACCCACGAGCTTCGACATGGCTTTCCGCTGGAGGTCCGTAGCCAGCTGCTGATCTGTAAGTGCACACAAGCTCTTGTGGTCGGTGACGATCTCGAACGGTGCGCGCTGCAAGTATGGCCGCCACTTGTCGATCGCCATCATCACTGCCAAGAACTCCTTTTCGTAAGTGGATAGCTTTTGGTTCTTGACGCCCAACGCCTTGCTGAGGTATGCGACGGGGTGGCCGTTCTGTGTGAGCACCGCCCTCACGCCGGTGTCGCACGCATTGGTCTCGATCGCGAACGGCTTGGCGAAGTCGGGGAGTGCCAGCACGAGCGTGCTCACCATGGCCTGCTTCAGTAGCTCGAACGCTTGCTGTGCCTTGTCGTTCCAGGTGAACCCTTTCTTCGTCAGGAGCTGGGTCAGCGGCTTTGCGATAATGCCGTAGTGGGGGACGAACTTGCGGTAGTATCCCGTCAGGCCGAGGAAGCCGCGGAGCTCGGTGGCCGTCGTGGGCACGGGCCAGGCCTGCATGGCGCTGGTCTTGGTTGCGTCGGTTGCGACCCCGTCCTTGGAGATCACGTGTCCCAAGTACTCGATGCTAGTTTGCGCAAACGAGCATTTGGATTCCTTGGTGAAAAGCTAGTGCTCGCGAAGCAATTGCAACGTGAGCCGCAGGTGCTCCTCATGTTCCTGCAAGTCAGTGCTGAACACGAGAATATCATCGAGGAATATGATGATAAACTTACGAACATAACACCCAAAGACCGTGTTCATGAGGCACTGAAGAGTTGCAGGGGCGTTGCACAGGCCAAAAGGCATCACTCTGAAGTGGTAGTGCCCATGGTGAGTTTTGAAGGCGGTCTTCTCTTCATCCTCCTCGCGCATACGGATCCGATGATATCCCGCTCGTAGATCGATCTTGGTGAAATGTGTGGCACCTGCCAGTTCGTCCAACAGCTCATCCACGACTGGCAGAGGAAATTTGTTTTTGACCGTTGTAGTATTCAGTCGTCTGAAATCCACGCAAAATCGCCAGCTCCCATTTTTTTCTTTACCAGCAGAACTGGTGCAGCGTAGGGGCTCATGCTGTGTGCAATGACACCTGTTTTCAGCATTTCTTGTACCTGCTTCTCGATCTTGTCCTTCTGAGCAGGGGAGTAGCGATATGGCTTTGTATTGATAGGGACAGTGCCTGGTTCAAGGTGAATGCCGTGGTCATACTGACGACGAGGTGGTAACGTGGTGGGTTCAGCGAATACATCCTGGTATTCAGACAACACTTTCTGAATATTTGGTGGAATTGGTTCTGGGATTGCCTTGTCTGTCCGCTCAACTGTAACTAGAGCTGCAGTCCAGATGTCATTTGCCACTTCCATGCGATGAAGTTCGTATGCATCCAAAGCTGTGATCGGAGGAAGATCTGAGGTTCTGACGCCCTGAAGGTGTACTGTCTTCTCCCCTGTTTGGAATGTGATTGTCTTCAGTTGCCAATGGCAATTCATGGGGCTGTGGGATGCTAACCAATCCATGCCGAGAACTCCATCGTATGCTCCCAATGGCAGGACTCTGAAATCGGTGTGAAACTTGTGCCCTGGCACCTGCCATCCAAGTTGCCGAACGATCTTGTTGCAGTGCAGTCGCTGTCCATTGGCGACTCGAACTGACACTGGTGATAAGGCCGCTGTTTCAGCTGACACGCGCTGCACAAAAGAGTCGCTGACGAAACTGTGTGAACTGCCCGAATCCACTAACAACAACACGTACTGATCTCCCACTTGTGCGCGCAGGCGGATGGTAGATGGAGCTTCTTCTCCCGAAACTGCATGATGCGAGATTGCACAACATTCAGGTTCGTTGGCGACAGGCGGGTCCAAGAGTTGCAGCGCATGGACCGTGTCGTCCGATAGAATCTCTCCAAAATCCCCTACCTCGATCATCAGAATTTGGCCGGTGCGCTTGCACTGATGCTCGCGGGAGTACTTGTCCCCACAACGGAAACAGAGACCGTTGGCTCTTCAGAATTCTTTGAGTTGTCGTTCTCGAGCGTACTCATCGCCCCATGGACGAGGTTGAGCAGCTGCGCGGGCCTGTGTAGTTGTTGCTGTTGCTGCTGGAGGCGGTCGCCCGACAGGAACGATGCGGCTGCGTGGTGCTCTTTGTTTTTCCAGCTCTTCCTCTTGAATGCGTGCAAACACCGCAGCTCTGATGATGCTGGTTGGGGCTTGTAACCTGACGCCCAACCGCAGTTCATCCTTCAGTCCCAACAAGAACTGCGATATGAAGAATTGGGTGCTCAATGTTGGATCCAAGGAAAGCATATGATACATTGATGTTTCGAACTGCTGACGGTACTCCTGAACGCTGCCAGTCTGACGCAGTTGAACTAGGTGATGCATCTGCACCTCGAACTCTTCTGGGCCAAATTCTGCTTCGACAGCGGTTCTGAACGCTACCCAGGACAGAGCAGGGTGTGTCTGGCCGCGATATGCCTGTAGCCACATCGCAGCGATTCCATCCATATACAACCCCGCTGTTGTGACCCAATTGTGCTGTGGCACTCGGTACAGCTCGAAATAGGAGGTGCACCGCTCGAGCCAGATGCGTGGCGCATCGCCGTCGAAACGAGGGAAATCGTGCTTGGGCGGCTTGGTGTAGTTGTCCTTCCCGCGGTGTTGCTCGTACGCAGGTGGCGAGTGTTGGAGCAGGAGCGGGGGACCGTGGTTGACGAGGCGGGCGAACGGAAGCTGCGCGGCGCCCTCTGTGTAGAGCGGTGGAGGTGGTGGTGGTCGAGTCGTTGGTGGTGGAGGGGGCGGCGCTTGGCTGACGGATCCCGAGGCCGGCGTCGTTCCCCTCGTGGATGTGCTCGGGTCAGGCGGCGGAGGTGATTTGCGGGCCTCGTCCACATCTGCCTGCGTCAGATCTATCTGTTTGGCCAGGTGCTTGAGCTCGTTGGAGACCTGATCGTTGTAGGCGACTTGGGCTTGGTGGCGCACGTCCGCCGTCTTCTGATTGTCGTCGAGGCGGCGGATGACGGACTCGAGCAGGGTTTGAAGCTTGTCTGTCGTTTCCGTCATCGCGTCCAGCACGCGGCGTGTCTGGGCGGAGGACTTGGACGGCGCCGTGATCGCGCTCCGGATCGAGGCGAACCCCGAGTAGGATTTCGAGCGAGCTTGCCGGGGCGGCTCGCGCCTAGTTCGGCGGATGTTACCGCTCGATCTGGAGGAATTAGCGAGCAACAGCGGCCGATCAGAGAAAAAAATTCTGAAGGATTTGTGCTGGCTCTGAGTACCACTGTAATGCCCAGGCGGATCCGATCTAGAATTTGGGGGTGAGGGAGGAGAAGCAGAGTAGGTGAGAGGCGTGGAGAAGGGGAAGATAGACTCGATCAATCACTCCTGCCTCTTTCGTCCTGAGAGTCGTACATAAGTAGCCGCCTCACTGGGCCACCCTTACAAGGCCAAAGCCCAATCACAACCCACACAGGCACTCGAACAAGCCCAACCGAGAGTTGCAGGTTCAGATAACTGAACTGCACTTGTTAGTCCGATGCAGGTGCCGTAGCAGCATCTGCAGGCGTGACAGGAGGCCAGGACCTTGAGGAGCGAGCCCTTGTACAAGAGCATGATCATGGAGCCGCCGACGCAGACGAGCGTGCCGGCCACCTTGGCCTTCCCGGCGAGAGTCCCGAGCCGCACGGCCTCCATCCTCACTGCGGCGGCTATGGTGAAGGTAAGGGCCGGGACGATGTTGCCGATCGCGCAGGCCACGGTCGGGCCGGTGGACTGGAACCCCACGAAGAAGAGCACCTCGCTCACCGCCATGCTGCGCGTGCATGCCAATTGCCAACGTATGACAGCTGGTCAATCATCTGAATCCATTCTGGACAAATCCGCCCAAGCAACATACGACAGCTGGTCAATCATCTGGAATCCAACCGCTCAAAACCAAAACAAAAACAAAATCTGGAATCCATTCTGGACATCGAACGGACAGCAGCAACGCGTGATAGCTATCGTAGCAGATCCAACTGGCAAAGTCACCCGCATGGGAAGTTATTGGGCTGAGGCCCAGCGTGCTCGCCTGGCCGGCCCAACCAACACGACTACTAGCGTCTACCGGTCTTACTGATTAATTAGTCCCATACTGCTTATGCAAGCTTCTTTACAGATGTTTATAATGTTGACTGTTACCACAGTTGACACAAAGTAGTCAGCTTGGTAAGCTATCAACAAAAATATTGCAATCACTGATAAATGATTCTTGGGTTGTGACTCTCACAACCTCTCTTAGCACAGCGACATGGTGTGTTTGGCTTTTTATATGTCTTGTTTTTTTAGAAGGCTAGCCGGGCTGGTGCAGCACGCAATGAATACTATCTTTTTTCTGGTAAAACCGCAACAGAGTAAAGCTTTTCTCGCTCCGTTTTTTTTTGCCTATTTTGGCAGTTCGAGTCTTCGTCTCCTTAGCAGTTGTTTGAGTTTGTTAATGTTTTAAAAACGAGTCCAAAAACCGTTTTGTTTTATAGAAAATGATGATATTGACCGAACGAAGAAAAACCACCAACATTTCTTTTGGGTGTCCAAAAGAACACACCAAGATTATATTATATAGTTTACACTGCTACAACAATAGATGAAGTGTTATCTTGTTATTTTGTTCCTGGTTTATACTAAACAAAAAGAGATTCCTAACATGAGCCTTAATCATTAGTTTCAATTTTTTCCCTTAATGTTAGTGGCACTAATAAATATTGGCCCGCGCGGAAGGTAAAATAATACATACCACCTCTAGTTGTCATTGCGGGGACATGTCTACGTGGTCGTGTCATCACCGCCATCTTGTCTTTCCCTTTGGGTCATTGTTGTATAGGAAGGTGGGAGAGGTTAGCCTGAGAGCTATTTAGGTAGAGCCCGAGCACGCCCATGGCAACACAGCAACCAAGACCCGAGCAGGCCCATGGTGCTAGAACAATCAACATGAGTTCAAGCAAGAACATGGCCCGGGGACGCTAAGGCTGAGCTGATGTGAAAATTATAGCACTCCAGCCAAACTCGAGGTGCCTGAAGTGGTCCCTCGAGGTCGATATTAGGGTCGTCTTCTTCCTCTTTTCTTATTGGTACGGGGCTGGCTAGGCATCTTGTGATCCAGCCGGGGATGGAAGGGATAGTCAGGAGAAAAGTCGGAAAAGATAGTTTGGAATCAGAATGGGGATGGGAGGGGATGAACAATTGAGTGTGTGTGAGCCGAAGGGGTAAATTTTGAACCAGGAGCCAGGGTGGCTGAGTTGGCTCGGCCTTTTATGGTTTTGGGGACTTATTTGTGCTTATTCCGTAAGACTTTTGGCGAAAACCAGCTGTGAAGGTGGACATATCCCAAATATTTTGATGTCTTATTCCATCAGTTAAAATTTTGAACGGTTATCTAAAAAATAATATGTAACAAGCTTGAGAAGAGCTTAAGTCTGCAATTCAAAACCCGCTTTAGGATGCAAAGGATGATCGGGCAAACCATTTGGGCCGACCGGTCTATGGTTTCTAAGTATCTGTGTTCTGTGTGAGAACGATATATAGGTCAATCATCAACTAGTGATACACAAGGCCGAGTCGAGTCAAGTCGTACCCCCTCGCACCGCCTCCCCTGGGCGACGCCAGGGCGCAAAAAACCAATACCGCCGGCCTTCCCTCGGCCATTCTCCTGCCACTAGCGAGGTCCACGGTGGCGGCAGGCCCGATGCCTAAGGTGCTAGGGCGGACGGATCTGCAGCTGGATGACCCAAAGGCGGCAGGGGCGCCTCTTGTGGTGCGCCCGTGGGAAGCAAAGCAGGGCGGCGCCCCTAGCCTGTGCGGCGGCGACCAATAGTCCATGGCCGGCGATGGGCTTCCCAGCATGCATGGGTGGTGGCGTAACACTCCATGGATGATGCGGTGGACTGCTCTGCCTAGAGAGTGGGTCGCGGCGGCCATGGATCTGGTGTCTCGTCCAGATCCTCTGCGACGTGGTCTTGGCCGGCCGGCGGCGCGTGGAAGGACCGGTGAGGGGATGGAGGATCTCTCTCGGAGTATTGGCGGTGGCATACGTCTTCATGGCGAGGCTCCGCACGGTTCCTGTCAGCCACGAGATCGAGACGAAGTGGTTTCAGGTGAAAATTGCGCCTGACTACGGCCTTGGTGGATGACGGCGGTGTCTCTGACATTGTTCCCTTCTCAAGGTATCGTCGTTGCAGGTCACGTCAACTCGATCGGGATGTTTCTGGAGAAACCCTAGATCTGGGTCAAGGGGATCGAATGATGAATGCGCCTTCGGTGTCGTTCTCCCTCTTGGTGGCATCGTTTTGGGGAAAGTGTTGGCAGGAGGGGACAAGAGAAGGAGCAGTGTTACATCTACCGCAAAGTCGACGGCAGATCTCGGTTGCATGGCGCTGCGAAGTTTCGGTGATTGGTGCGTGTGGATGGATACGTGCAGGATGGTGGCGTTGTGTGGCGCTATGGTGGCGTCGACGGCGGGCGTGGCAAAGTCGATATGTCAGTACCTATTCTGAAGATGGATCGATGGAAGATGGCGACGGCAGGCTCTGAGAGTGCGTTGCACCGGGGTGTGCCCCAGACCTAGCAACATAGCTTGGTTTGAGCCTCCGGGTTTAGATGTTAGGCTTTGATGTGATGTATATTTGGTATTCGGCTTGAACAATCGGCACTCATTCATCTAGTGGATAGGAGTAGCGGTAGATGTCGCCAAACTGATGGTTTCAGATTACCTGATATATTACCTTGTAATGTCTTTGTAAATAATTAATAAAATAATTATATACATCGGCCAGATGCAGAGGCCGGGGGTCATCATCCTTTTCTAAAAAAAAAGTAAAATAAAAATGGTGATACAGACCTAGCATTATTCAGCTGGCATATGTGTGTGTAGGCCGGCAACAGCAAACAGAAAAAGGATCGGCGCCCTTTTCTTTCGCAAAACACAAAGACGCGCGTTCCCTTTTCTTTCGCAAAACACAAAGACGCGCGTTCCCTCCTGTATGAGTACGAATGGGTGACATTTTTACTATACTAGCTATTTTGTCCTACAACTAATCAAATGCCGTGCTGGGAGAAATAATTACTCTGCTGAAATGGTACGTGTACATACCCGAGAGTGGACGAAATGAGTATCTGGATAATTACTTTCTTGGTGATCATCGCCCATTTATTCCTGCGTCAGGTCAGGTGGTTATCTTGATTATCTGAACATAGATCGAATAACACATTTTGAAGTAAGTGAAAACAGTTAGTAGCATACTCTAGTACGTATATATGTAGTGGTACTAGGTAGTCTGGAGCCCTTGCTGTAAATCATACTGTGGCAAGCAAAAGTAAATGAAAACTAGCAGGATCCGTGAGTGTTATTCGTAAGTTGAACGCTCTGTTGCAAGGGCTACAAAGCAAAAGCCTCCTGGACTGATTGTTTTCAAGAGCGTTTCTGCTCCGGTGCTCCCCCCGGGCTGAACGCGAGTAGGAAAAACACAAGGACGGTCCAGATACGTCGATGGCGGTTATTGCCGGCGAAGCCGATCTGCACCAGCAGCATGGCGATGGTAGGCCGGCACCCCATCGAGACCTGCCAAGATCGAAGGCTGCTGCTCTTGAGATAGGAGAAGAAAACAGAGGAGAGATGGGTTTGGACTTTAGAGTTGGAGGGGACTGTGACTACACAGAGCTGTGATTTATGAAATGAGAGTACGACAACAATCCTGGTGAAGACCATGGATTCGGTTGCCTCACGCGTCAACTATAAGATTTCACATAATATCTGAGATGTGAGTACTCTCAATACATATATACTCTAGATGGGTATTAAGAACTTTTACTTTGTCTTGTACTCCCTCTATTCCATAATGCAGTGCATATGGATTTTTAGAAAAGTCAAACATTACAAACTTTAGACTTGAGTATGGATTTGGACTTTAGAGTCCGAGGGGACTGTGACTACACGGAGCTGTGATTTATGAGATGAGAGTACGATTGGCCCGTAGGATTGCTTTAAGATGGAAAGTTATTGAACCCGTGCTGACGCGGCGAGGCCTCTTCTCACTTCCCCCGTCTTAGTCCTTCCGGACCTAACTCTTCTGCTGCATAAATGCACTGCGCGTGCAGACGATTCTCTGAGTATCGACCAGGTCAGAATTGCTCGGTACCCATGTCCTGTATGGCTGTATGTGTCTAACGTGTATAACTGCGTGAGATATTCGGAGTAATTTTATTGATATTAATTTGTTGGAAACACCATCTCAAATATTTTTCTATCAATTCCACCGTTCACCGTTTTGTTGTTGTTCCTCCTCGTTCCCCCTGGCCTAACGACAACAGGTAGCAGCGTCTGCAATGGCCAGTGGCGTACCTAGGGGGTGTGTCCTGCGTGTGCCATGGCACACCCAAAATTTTGGGATTGTTTTGTCATGTAGTAGTAATTAGCAAATTTTCAAGTCTCCTTTCAAGCCAATGAGATAGGCCTCAATTTTTTGAAAATGTGCTCACCCTTCATTTTTATTTCTGGGTCTGCCACTGGCATTGGCGGAGGTTGTACGACAACAGTCACGGTGAAAACCATGGATTCGGTTGCCTCACGCATCAAATATAAGATTTCACATAATATCTGAGATGTGAGCACTTTCAATATATATACACTCTAAATGGGTTAAAGACTTTTACTTTGTCTTGTACTCCCTCTATTATATAATGTAGTGCATATAGATTTTTTGAAAAGTCAAACATTACAAAGTTTGACCAAATTCGTACGAGATAGTATGAGATGTATTTGCATGCTCCCTGTGCACCTCTCCACCACCACACCACATTTCCCTTCCTCGGGTAGTTTGTAATTTCCTCTCTGCTTTCGATGTGCAGTCTGTTGGCAAGGGACATGTATTGAGATAATGTAATATGTAATTTGATTAATTTCTCTATGTTTAATTTAATATGGGTTAGATAAGACAACATGTACTATACCTTATGTATATCTGATTTTCTTGTGGCATAACAAACAATTTTATGTTACTCTTTTTCCACGTGACAATTCTCAAGGACGTTGTTTCATAAAATTACAACTACGAATGATAGTAGAATCAAGATAACCAGTTTGTTTGAGTAGACTAAATGCGCTAATCTTAAAGGTATAATAAATCATGCTTGACTTTTTAAAAGAGTTCACATGTGCTAAAATAGACAAAATGCATCAGGGGTTTTTAAAGGCAGAAGTAATGTTTATATCATTGGTTCATTCATGTCATTAATATTCTACGTATTTTGGAAATTTTTCAAAGAATTTTATGATCGAGCCACCCTATATATGTAACTTCATGGTAACTCTACTTCTAAAGCTACTTCAAATCACATGATCAACTGATAATATTTGTGCCATACAAGCAATAAACTTTGAAGGTATGGTCATGCAAATTATTATGTGGCAACAACAAGGAAAAGGTAAGCAGCAAGGAACCTCTCTGATAACGAAGAAACTATTAATTGTAACCTTTATTTATTTATTTTTTGAGAAAACTTCCAATCTATTCATCTCCAATCATGGCAGTACAATGAACACCAGAAATAATAAAAATTATAGCCAGATTCATAGACCACCTAGCGCCGACTATACGCACTGAAGCAAGCCGAAGGCGCGCCGCCGTCATTACCCCTCCATCGCCGGAGTCGGGCACAGCTTGTTGTGATAGACAGTCCGGAAGTCGTCGCGCTAAGGCACCAAAAGACCAACGCATCAAAACAACAACCGCCGCCGATGAAGAATAACATTGTAACCTTTATTTTGTTCATTACTTGTTGATTTGTGCTTTAAGGCTCTTGTATTAGTGTTTGGGCTGCTAATGGCAGTGCATCTGTGCTATTAGTTTGACTGGCTGATGATTTCTTTTTGACGTTGAATTCAATGTTGGTTCTATTATCTGGGATGAAGCATCTTGATGTGTCTTGTTTTATAAATGGAGGAAATAGATTTGCCTCATCCAGTAATTAAGCAGAAGACATTGCCTAGTTAATTGATGGAAAACCGGGTGAAAACCATCACAAACTGTTAAGCAGCACTCGCACAATACCCCCCCCCCCCAACACACACATACTTCACATGGAGGGCCTCACCAAGATTGTTCACCGGTGTCATCATCATCGCTTCTCCCCGACAGTCATCATCGCCCTCCCTAATCTCTTGCAGGGGCTGTGCGGAATCACAAGAAGACATGTGCCAAACTCATTCACCCGCACCGAGGGCATTGCAACGCTGGTTTTGAAGGATAGTTTCGGAGGAGAACTATGCAAGGCGGGCGCCATGAAAGACCACGAAACAGACCATATCTGTTGATGTCGTCGTCGCCAAGGGGGCCACCGCCGCAGCTCCGACTTCACCGCGATGAAACGACATGAGGTAATCCGACAAACACGTTCCGACTACCACAACCATCACTAGTAGAAAAACACCTATTAGTCCCATTTCGACAGGGCCTTTAGTCCCGGTTCATGAACCGGGACTAATGGGTCGTTACTAATACCTCCCCCCTTTAGTCCCGATTCTAACACGAACCGGGACAGATGGTCCTCCACGTGGCCGGTGCGCCGAACCCAGGCAGGGGGGCCTTTGGGCGCGCCGGCGCAGGCAGAAAAGGAGGCGGAGTGCCGCCACGCGTCGGAGAAGGAGGCGGAGTGCAGCCACGCGTGCCTTGATCGTCACTCACCGGAGGAGGAGGCGGTGGAGGAGGCGGAGTGCCCTGACTCGCCAGAGGAGGAGGAGGAGGCGGAGGCGTCCAGTTCGGAAGGTTGATGAGCTCCTTCCGCCATAGGCATGGTGTCTTCAGAGCAGAACCCAGCCTAGTCTCCCCTTCACCGGTAGGGTGGTCAAGCAGGAGGTCCTCAAATCCCTCCGTTATTTCATCCACCATCACCTTTAGCATATCCTTTTGGAATCGGCTGGCAGTGATAAGTTGTGCCGGTTCCACTAGGATAAACTTGGCCAACAGCCGCCTTGACCTTCAAAGTCATCCATCGCGCCATAATGTGGCAACTTTGAGACTCCGTGATACCATCCACGGGATAGCCGGCAGGAGCCGTCAAAACATGCTCCGGCTGAAGCAGCTCGGTGGAAGCCACGCTGCTTCTCCGCTGAGATGGCGGGGTAGCTTGGGGAGAAGCTTCGGCAGGTCGTTTGCTGCGATCTGCTGCTTCTCGTTCCTCTTCTCGTTCCTCTAGCCCCATTACCCTTTCATGCAGCGCCCGCAGTTGGTCCTGCTCCAGTTTCTTCCTCCTCTCGTGGGTTTTGTAACCCCCTGCGTCTGGAAAACCAACCTTCCACGAAAGGGAGCTTGGCGTGCCTCGTGTCCGTCCAGGGTGCTCAGGATTCCCAAGGGCCATTGTGAGCTCGTCCTTCTCCCTGTTTGGAAGGAACATCCCTCGCTGCGCTGCATCGATATAGTGTCGAAGCTTCCTGACTGGTATTTGCAGTTGCTCGTCCGTCCACTGGCACTTCCCTGTTACAGGGTCCAAGGTTCCGCCAGCCCCGAAGAACCAAGTCCGGCAACGGTCTGGCCAGTACATTGTCTCTGGTTCCATCCCTTTTTCAAGCAGATGATGCTCAGCCTTGGGCCACTTAGGCCGGGCTTTGAGGTAGCCACCTGACCCCATGCGATGGTGAAGCTTCTTCTTCGCAGCATTTTGCTTGTTTGTCGCCGACATCTTCTTACTCTTTTCCGATGTCTTGTGGGCCACAAATGCGGGCCAGTGATCTTTGATCTTCTCATATTTGCCGATGAATTCTGGTGTCTTATCTTTCTCGACAAACTGGTTCAGCTCCTTCCTCCACCTCCTCATTAGGGTTGCCATCTTCTTAAGAGCACACGACTTGATTAATTGCTCTTTAACTGGCTTCTCCGGATCCTCCTCTGGCGGTAGGGTGAAATTTGCCTTCAGCTCAGTCCAAAGATCTTCTTTCTGCATATCATTGACATAAGACACCTCAGGGTCTTCCTCCTTAGGCTTATACCATTGATGGATGTTGATCGGGATCTTGTCCCTAACAAGAACCCCGCACTGAGCATAAAATGCCTTCTTTGTCCGCATGGGTTCAATCGGTTCGCCGTCGGGCGCGATTTCTATGATCTCAAACTTTTCATCCGAGCTTAACTTTTTCTTCGGGCCTCGTCTCCTTACCGAAGTTGTGCTCGATCCAGAGGGCTAGAAATTATAAGGAAGAAAGACGAGAGTAATTAATATGTGTACATATACCAAAACAATGGATGCATCAATTAACTAGTCAGCGCGGGCTTAACTAATATATATACCTGGCCGGACTCGGTTCGGTCACCGGAGCAGTCAGCACGGTCTCCTTCTGCTTGTACCTCCATTGTGTCACCGGAGCCATCATGAACATAGTCCTCTTCTTGTACCAGCATTAATGGGTCGAAGCCATCATGAACATAGCCCTCTTCTTCACCCAGTC